>MU224251.1:617534-682396 GCA_018584345.1 Thuja plicata | reverse complement strand
CATCACTTCTAGCATCAAACTTACCAACACCATCATCTCTCTTGATGTAGCACTTGCTGCCAAAGATTCTAAAATACTTTACTGTAGGTACATTACCAAACCAAAGTTCATAGGGTGTCTTATCTGCACCTAGTCTCAATTGTGTTCTGTTTATAGTATACACTGCTATATTCACTGCATCTCTCTAGTAGGTGTGCACAACTTTCCCTTCAATCATCATAGTGCACATTGTATCAAGTATAATCTTGTTCCTCCTTTCTGCAATCCCATTCTGCTGAGGGGTTCTAGGGGCACTCAATTGTCTTTTAATTGCATGTTCCTCATAGTAATCATAAAACTGGTTAGAGGTGAACTCTCCTCCTCTATCTGTTCTTAAACATTTTAATTTTAGTCCAGATTCATTTTCAACCTTAGCTTTGAATATTTTAAACTTATCAAAGGCTTCAAATTTCTCCTTGAAGAATGCAACCCACATCATCCTAGAATAGTCCTCAACAAACAAAATGAAATACCTTTCTCTGTAATATGATCTTGTTTGAGTAAGACCACATAAGTCTGTGTGTACTAAGTCCAATTTATTTTTAGTTGAGTTTTTCTTGCTTTTGAAATAACTCCTTACATGCTTACCCATAACACATTCCCTACATATTGTGTTAACTTGTCTTGCAATACTAGGAAGGTCTCTAACTTTCTTGACATTACTTATCTTTACTATGTTATCAAAATTGATATGACATAGTCTCTTGTGCCATAACCAACTGTCATCTACTTTTGCAACAAAACAAATTACATCAAAATTGAGCTGAAAAAACATTACCTTTTGTTTTGGATCCTAATGCAATCATGTCTCCATCCTTGTTGTTAATGATTCACTTGTCTTTGAACTAGACATGATAACCTTTGTCAAGTAGTTGTCCAACACTCAACAAGTTATGATGTAATCCATCAACATATAGAAAATCATTTGTCTTGTTCTTTCCATCCAAAGTGATAGAACCTCTGCCTATGATAGGTTTAGGAGTGTTATCTCCAAATATAACCATACCACCTTTGTATTTTTCTAATTGAACAAATCTTTCTTTGTCACCTATCATATGATGGGAGCATCCACTGTCAATGATCCAGTTAGTTCTGATGTCTGCTTTGGAAATTAAGGCTAACTCTTGTTCTTCCTTTTCATCTGCAACATCCATTTCCTCAAGAAACCTTTCCATGTCTCTAAGCACAACGAATCCAATTTCATCTTCTCCTGAATCTTCATTAGTTACACCTTCTTTAGCATGATAGAATTTCTTCTTATATTTGGATTTGTAATTAGATCTGAACTTCTTGACTCTTGTGGGATACTTAGATGCAAAGTGACCAATCTTGTTACATGAAAAGCATTTGAATGGAAGCTATCCTTCATATTTTCCTTTTCCTTTTTTTTCTCTTTTAGAAATCATATAAATTATTTCTTCTAGTTCTTCATCAACTTGTTCTTTCTCATTATGACTGGAGATGTGTAAGGATTTCTTACCATGGACTGAGGCTTTGAAAGTTGTCTCACTTTTAGGTTGAGTCTTCAATCTTGATATCTCAAATGCAGAGATTTTGCTGATCAAAGTCTCTCTCTTGAAGTCTTGTGAGAATTTCATTGTTTCTGCTAGAATACTTATCTTGTTTTCATAGTTTGATGTTAAACTAGTTAGCAACTTGTCCATTATGTCTTCTTCTGATATTTCTCCACCATTGTTTCTGATTCCAGAGACTGCTTAATTTATCCTTTGATTGTAAGCTCTAATGTTCTCTTCAGGTAACATCTCAAGACTGTTGTATTTCTATTTCCATGTCTTCCTACATGCATTCTTTGCTTGAATATCTCCTTCAAACATATCTTCTAAATACTTCCATATGGTATATGCTCTGTCAATTTTCATGATCTCAGAAAATTCACTATCAAATAAGATGTTGATTAGGGCTTCTTTAGAAATAGCATTATTGGTAAATGTTTCCTTTTGTCTATTAGTATGATCATCCTTTGCAAGGTCTTTCAGAGATGGAATTACAACTTATTGTGTAGCAATTTCAAATATCTCAAAGCCAACACACTATAGATTTGTTATCATTTTGTTTTTCTAATCCAAATTATTTTCTCCATCAAACTTAGGGCTTTCTTTTCTAAAGTAAGACATCTGATCTACCTTAAGCTATTAAGCTTCTTCTCCAAGGAACTTGGCTCTGATACCAATTGTTAGAATAGTCCCAAAGGATAACTGAGAGGGGGGGGGTGAATCAGTTATCAATAACTTTAATTCTTTTCTCTTGTTTAACTTTAGAATACAAAAAAGTAAATTCTTAATCAGATAACATAGTACACAACACATAATTTGATTATGGGGAAACCAAATGGTAAAAACCTCGGTGGGAATTAGCACCCACAATGAACTATACTTTTTTATAGTAATCCTTGTTAGAAGATATTTCAACCCTGTTAGGAGTTGTACTTTACAATGCAATAAGTATAGTGACCTGGTTAAGGGTCAGACCCTATTAGGAGTCTTTTACAAATAACCCTGTTAGGGGTGGTGGACTCACTATCCAAAAGCTCACTGCTTAATGGTGAAGGCTACAACCTTCTGTATAAAAGATATGCACTATATCTAATGATGAAATATAGAGTAAACATGCTATCTTGATCAGTTCTATTGTATTACAATCTTTTACTTCTTCTTCACATAGACTCTTGATAAATGAACCACATCTGATATTCTGCTTTGAACATCTTCTATTTCTTTTTATATCATTCACACTTAGCATATCATAATTGACTTGCTATAAGTATCTTTCTCAAAGTATGAGATCATGGGACCTGTAAGAAAACTCTTCATAACATCCTTGTCAGCTCTACTAAGCACGCAAGCATAATTACAACCAGGCAAGTATAAACTAAATAGACACGACGCTTCACTAAGTCGACTTCACCAAATCAACTCAAACAACACGATCTTGATGTAATATGATAGTCACATTTAACCAAAGATAGTTATCTCATAACTAACCATGAATATATTCACACATATCCTAAAGATAGGTGCAACTCAAGAAATACGTCAGCTCTATACAGATACACTTCCATAACTATAACTGCCAATAACAGAATTACACAACTTGACTGAAACATTGTATCTAGATCTGTGTGTATGAACATAAAATAATAAACATTTCAACAACATGTATCTAACCACGCAAGTCTTCATGTTATAATTCTGATAAGTACATACATAATTACTTCTGTGTATTATACGTTGTCATCATTGACAAACATACAATCAACCAACTGAACATAATCAAATCTCCAACACTACCACTATGGGTGAATAGCCACATATATCTCAATCTTTGTTATGTGTAAACTATGATGAGGTTGAAACCATTTCCTTGTCTATTTTCTAATCCAAATTCTCACTAAGATATACGAATCATAGTGTACCAAAGGATATAAATTTTCAAGGTCATTGCAGGTCCAATATCTTGCCTTAATCAGAATCTGGTATATTAAAAGGGAGGTGACTATTTTGTTATCCTGGCTTCTATGCCTTGATGCAAAAGTCTATTTCTGACATTTCAATAAAACATAGTATTCATACTTTCATAATGTCAGTGGATATTAGTGATGGTTGTACTATCACATGGTATCCATTCAAAAAGAGTGCCCAATGATGATAGAAAGCTACACATTTGCATATCAGTGACAGTCCTAAGAGTCTGCATGTAGCTACATTTAGAGATTGCATGATGCATTTTTGAAAGTACAACATAAGGATTTGAGCTCAAACTCATTTTTATTTTTTTCATCTAAAAATCCAAGATATTTACATACCCATGCTTCCCAAAATCTTTGATCTATCAGGACCAAAATTGAACTCACATTTTCACGTAATTAACTTGGTACTAGTTTGTTTATTTTTAAACCCACCTTCTTTTTCCACTTCTTCTACTCTATTGTTTCTTTCCCTAACAACTTCCTTCAAGTGATAAATTATTTCAACTGAGGGATTTTTATTCTTTTCCTTCGATTTCATTTCCAAGGGGGCATGATCACACTATTATCAATTAATTTTTTTCTCAAACAACATTTAAAATGATTTTGTTATCAAACAAACTAGGGGCATAACAGTTTCCTTCACTAAAGTTGGAACTGTTGGATAGAAAGCTTTGGTTCTTATGAGCTGGATATCTTATGTTTCCTCATTTTAAAAGATTTTTATTAACCTCCTGGCAGCTTCATACTGGCTTTTTGGAGGACAACCAAGTTCAGAATCAGTATTATCAATCTTTGGATGATAACCAAGTTCAAAATTGGTATCTTTAAAATATTTTATTTATCTTTGGACAACAACCAAGTTCAAAATCAATTCTATTAGTTTATTTTGATCAAGTGCGAGACTGATCTCATCAACATGTCATTCAACAACCAAGAACGAGATTGGAATAGGATTCTCAATCTTTCTGAAGTCAAAATCAAAAACTTTCTTTGAAGTCAAAATGTAACCACCTGGATTTGGTCTATTCCAACTATGGACCCTATTTTCCCTAAGTGTGATCATACCCTTGATTATGTCCAAATGACCCTGTTACTGCTTGGCATAATTCTTCAAATCAATATAATGCCCTAGGTGATTTTTATCACTGAATTATATTAACTATTATCGCCATACAATTCAAACCAATTAAATCAAATCAAAATCAAACATGACTATAGTATTTAATTATAGAGGAATTAAATAAATCCCTAAATCAATTACCCACTTCCAAAATAATCCATTCCCCTAGCCTATTTAATTTAATTAAAATGGCTATAGTCCCCTTAATTATTAAACAACAATTTAATTGTTTAAATAATTAAATTCTTATTTTTGAATGAATTAAATAAGTTTAATTTATTTAATTAAAATTCCCTTAAACCCCAACCTAACCTATCTCAACCACTTCTACCCTGGGTTCTAACCCATCTCAACCTATTTCACCCTTGCTAATCTAATCCTAATCCTAATTCTAACCTTAACCCACCTCCTAATATTGTCACATTCCATTAAGGAATGATTAACAACTCAACCCACTTGAGAAAGTCAACTTTCTCAAGCATGACTTTCCTAAGGGACCAACTTGCCAAGTTGAACCTTGCACCCTTCCTATGCTTCTTTAAGGCTTTCATTAATGCCTCATTAATGAAGATTCCTTAATCCCATGTCTCCTCCATTCCTCATTAATGTTCAAGGCATTAATGGCTCTTACACCACCATTAATGAGTCCCTCAACTCATTAATGAGCGTTGTCTCCCCTCTCTCTATCTCTCATTCTTCTATAAATAGAAGCCATTTTTTAGAGCAATAAAGCCTTCATCCCATATTGTAAATGCATTGTTATGCTGTTGGAATAGACTTAGACTCATACTTCATTTCATTGTTTATGCTTATACATTGTTATTATCTCCATTTTTAGATTAATATGCATTGCTCATTGAATAATAGCTTGTTTTAAACTAAATATTTCATGCTAGGTTGTTTATGTCACTGGTATTTAGCATAATCTGAGGGATTTTATATTATTTTTCTACATTCATCCTAGTTAGAAAGCAATAAGTCGATGTTATGGTTTATATGCTCACTAACCCTTGTTTTTTACTAACAGAATGACTTATCGAAGTGTTGTGTTGCACATAACAGGTGCACAAATATACACACATAGACCTATCTAAGGAAGTTAAAGAGAATGAAGGCACCATTTCATCTCGTAAGCTTTCACATGGGCGAAGCCATTCTTAGATAGTAACAAGATCAATGAACCAGAAAAAGAGAAAGGCATAATCTAGAATTATAAAAAGAACATCAAGGGGAATACCTACATTTCCCCTTTCACCTAGGATGGAATTAAGACCAGAAGAAAGAAAGTGGATGTTGGAAATCCAAAAGTTTTTTGTTAGAGATTTTTCTTGTATAATCTTAATACATAATCAATGCTTGACTCTTAGATTCCCAATTCTTGACGCATGCAAGTAAAAGTCTAATTAATGGGGATTAATTTTCTTTCTTATTTGAGCTCCACATGCTCAGGTGGGTGTACCTTCAATAGATTACTACTTCTCAGTAACTATAATAGTGGAGCAGGGGTCACACTAATTTTCCTATTGCCTTTTACTATAATAGCTGATAGAACACCTTGTAGATGACTATAATGAGTTCAATATAGAGCTTAACAAGCCAGACCATGAACATAATAATAGAAAACAACAATGAAACAAGGATTCTCATCCTTCTTCTTTTTAGAGTTCTCAACTCAAGAAGGCTAACCTAATGATTCTCTCTCCAAGGAATCAACAAATTAAATTGTATTATTCAATACAACTATTTAAACATATAAGTTCTTAATAATAGAAAAGTAAATGATTTTTTGTTTTAAGATTGATGATGAATAACTTCTTATCAAACCCAGACCAGCACTTAATCCTGGGCAAAGAGTCAAATGAGATATAAATCCATAGAAACTAATTAATGGAAATATACATGTAGCTAAGATTGATTTCCTTACAAACTATCTTTGCATTCCCATACCCCTATATCAAATCCTCACATAAATGTTTAACCCTCTAGAACTACTCATTAGATTTACTCCCTCCTTACAAGAAACTTATAACTAATCGCACAGTTACCTTATAACTGGTATATTTAAAATGCATTATAATTTAAACATGAAAGAGCATAAACAGAGATATAAGAAGAAAATAATGATATGGAACAGTAAAATCCACTGTATTTTATTAATATTCTTTTGCTTCAATACATTCAGAAAGACTAAAATCTTGAAAGCTAGACAAAAATGAGAAATATGCCCTGCAGTTGTATATTCACCATGCCTAATAATACATTACATCTTGCTATTTATAGAGCTCTAGACATCTTGGAATCCTTAAAGATAACGGATGCAACAAGATTTAAATGGCTAAGCTAGACCTAAAAGTACTAAAAGAAAAAATTACAATTAGACTTTCAGTCAGCAGAAAGACAAAACAAGTAGAAAATCTTATTTGATTTTCAAATCTTGGGCAGCTGGTACCTTTGTCCGCAGATATTATGGATAACCTCTTGAAGTTTTTGTGAGACCTAGTGACCACCAATATAGGCTAACTTAAACTATTCTTATTGATGATTATCCTCCCTGTGCTCATATATCAGGTGTCAGGTGCCTCTTCACTCCTCGTCCAATACATCCAAATCAAGAAAGACACCCTTTCACTGCCCCCATCTTTACCCAAAACCCTACACAACCCATAAGTAATTTACTTCACATAAAAGATCAAATCCTTGTAGAAATATGGTGTTGTAGGATTTGGTATGGAAGCTTTGTAATTCCTATTTGATTTGGGTACATGACCTTGGATTAATTTGGCAACAATGGTGGTTTCTCTGACATACTGATTCTCTAACTTTGTTAAGTCAATCTCTGTAGTGGAAGGATGATATATGTCAAAGGCCCTCATGAATGAAGCCCTATCTAGTGTAACTAAGGCTGTGTCATCACTTTTCTTAATGGTCCTAGAAAGAGAATCATATTTCCTATCTAGCTCAATCAACAAGTCTATGTCTACAAAGACTTCTGGGACAATCATATTTGCTAACCCTGATGTCCAAGGATTGGCAATTGGAATTGAATTATCCATATTACTATAAAAATAATTAAATTGATGATAACCATAACTTCTAGGAGTACATGCATTTCTACAATTTTCAATATCATCAATGAGGAGTTTGTCATTTACCTCTTTCCCTTGGTTCGTTCCAGGTAATAGAGCAAGGAACTCATCAGAATAGTTCCTTTTGCCCTTCTGGTCATGCTATGCATTTCCACTTCTTCCACTGGTTAAGGCCTTGCTTGGTGCTACTTGAATCATTGTAACTGATCTCCACTCATCAATGTTGTTTTCTAACACAAACTTCTCCTTACAACTTGTCTTGAAACTTAGCTAATTTCTCACCTCTAAAAGCACTAAAACTTAAGCAATCTCTAGCTCTGGACTCTGAAAAATTTGGTAAACTGAAATGAACAAAGGAAACACCTATTTATTTTTGAGAAATGAATGCACTAGTCTATTTGAGGTCATGAAATTATTACTCGGTCAGTTCTGTCATTACTTTGCATGCCTTGACATCATATTTTCTTAGCTATGGCGCATGAAGTTGACAGGTACTTTGAATTTGGAAAACCCACTTGGATAGGTCATGCATACTTTTTCAATTTTAAAACCCTATTATATGTGATCAAGCTTTATAATCAATCATCATTAGCCTATTTTCTTTTATCATTTCCAGCTCTGTAGATTTCTTACACTCTGTCAAGATCTTTCCCTTTTAATAGGCTAGCTTTTTACCTCATAGTGGGAGAAAAAGCCCAGGAAATCTTACCTTACTCTTACTATAGTCCATTCAAAGATTGTGTGACTGTATTATCTCCAACTCACTGAGATTTTAGTCTGAACCATGTATCATTAGGAGATTCAATGCTGACCACATGATCAAATCTTCATCAACTCCATGCGCTGAGTCTCTAAATAATCTTGCACTTTCTTAAATTTTTAGGATATTACACGATCACCATTGATTTTTATTTTAATCCATGACCTGTACTAAATCTACAAAGCTTTGGATTTAACTCTATTTTTTTGTGAGATCACGCGACTACGAGCTATCTCTAAGTTGCTAGATAAATTACTCAACCATGGGTTTACTCTGAGACTTCACGCACGCCATAGCTCTCCTTTACCACTTATACACATATCTCAATATGAGCATACCATCTCTTGATAGCTGAATTCTTTATGACCTTTTGAATTGATTTAGTGACTCAGCACTAGCCACATATTTAATCTTAGTCTGTGGTTCATTTGTCCTCATATCAACCTAACTTGGCTCTGACTTAACCAACACTAACCATGATTCTTTTGGAGACTTAGCGACTGATAAAACACAAAGTTGTTGAACAATTTCATTAACTCAGGTACTATTTAGAGATTAAACAAAATCTCTCAGATCTTACCTCAATCAATGGTTAGCATTAAGTCTCACAATATCTCTATCCTTCATCAAATCCTTCTGAGATCACACGACAACCCTTGATTTCCTTTTAATCTGACGGCCTATGCTGAATCTAGAGACTTATCACTTAACTATTCTTTCATTCCATGACTAAATGTTATCCACATGATCAACCAAGCATCTACGGTCCTCACTTAATCTTATGATACTTTACTTAACCTAATCTCAACCCAAGTTTATCTAGCGACTATGTGACAAGATTTATCTCTGAATCGTTGAAATATTTATTAACTCATGAGTCAAATGGGAGATTATATGTAGACCATACAATAAAGTTAAAGATGACACAAGATCTATGGTTATCTCTTAATCACTGAAGGAAAATTTGATCTCGGCATTTGTTCTGAGACTATGCGACCACCGCTCATCTTGGAAAAGATCAACAATCAACATTAAATCTCTGAAGCCTTTGCTTAAATATGATTTATTTTGGAGGTATCATGACTAAAGTAGAGTGAAATATATCTTGACCATAGGTGTATTAAGAGATTAAGTGACTGAGAAAATCTCCAAGTCGTTGAGTAATTCTTGTAACTTGGGTTGAATTAGGAGAGATCTGGCACTATCCACATGATCTAAATGTAATCCACGACTGTCTCTAAGTCTCTAAATGACTTAAAGAATATTATTTTTATCTTGAGATTAAGAGATACAATCTATCTCCAAGTCACTAAATAGAATAAAATATTTGGTTCATTTTGCGAGATCAGGATATAAAATATTCCACTTAAAGAACATGACTTAAAAGATGTAAGTTACTCAACAAAAAGGTAACTTCAAATTAGAACAAGTCAGAGAACACTTAGTTTTTTTTGCATGAAATGGACATAAATAATCTAGGGTTTAGGGTTTTGAACCATTTTTCTTTTCATTACTTGGAAATCAACATTCGCAGGAAAATTTTAATTATACTCTGGAATAGGTCTTGATATTTCAGGAAAAATTGACACTGGGAACCCCAAAATTTTAAGCAAGACTGAGAAAATTATAAATATATCCAACACTAGTGTAGGAAGAAAATATACAAAATTGGACATGAGAAAGATAGTTTGAAGGATGTTTCAGATGGTAAACAAAGAACCATCTAGTAGGCCTTTTTCCTAAAAATATTATGAAGATAATTTCCTAGAATATTAGGGGGTTGAATGCACCCCATAAATAGGATATCCTAAGGAATATGGTAAGAAATAATAAACCTGATATCTTTCTTGATCAAGAAACTAAAATGAGGAAAAAGTGGATAAAATCAAAATCTTCCATTAATGTGGTGTTAGTAGTTGTAGCTTGGCTCGTGCCTTGAGGGACTTCTATTTTTTGGAACCAGAAAACTATATGTGGGGAGGTTATATTTGAATATTTTAATATGATTTCTATCAGAATGCATAATAGTAGAGACAATTTCACTTGGATTATTACAAACATTTATACCCCCAATACTATAGTCAATAGAGCAAAGTTCTAGAAAAATTAGTGATAGAAGGCAAAGGTTTAAGGATGAGTGTTGGTTGGGTGACTTCAACACTCCCTTGAATCATATGGAGAAGTATGGTGGTAATTAGTATCAATCAAAGGGAAGAACTAATCTCTTGGACTTTATAAATAACCAGGGTCTCTTAGATTTGGATCTCCAGGGAATAAATTACACTTGGTCAAATAGGCGCTCTAGCAAGGATAATATCCAAAGAAGATTGGATATAGCTCTTATTACCCATGGTTGGCTTACCAAGTACTTTTTTTATGTCTTATTTTATTAGACTTGGATCATATCATTAACTGATTTCTTTGGAAGCTCATCTTCTTCAGGGCATGAATACTATCCTTTTCAGTTTGAAAAAAATGTTGACAAGCCATCCTGATCTAGAATGAAGAATCAATGAATGGTGGAAAATTAGAGTCGAAGGTACACAAATTTTCAAAATTATGAAAAAAACTCAGAAATATCAAAGACAATATAAAAACCTGGACTAAACAATTTTTTGGTGATATATTTCAGTAGAAGAATGATGCTAAGCAAGAGTTAAAGACTATTCAGGATTCCATCCAACACATGGTTCTCTTAGAGATCCTTAAAGAGGAAAAGCATAAAGATTTAGTCATCTATCATGATATCATTTCAAAAGAAGAAACTTATAGGCAAAAAATATCCTGAGCTCTATGTCTCAAAGAAGGGGACAAATATAGTAAGTTATTTTCATTTAACTACTCTTGAACATAGAGTGGCTAAGAAAATTGCAAAAATTGCTAAACGAAACAAAGAGGTATACAAGGAAGATGACATTAAAAAGGAAGATTTTGGGTATTTCTCTTCTCTTCACTAAGGAGAATAATCTGGATAAGATTAATCAGAACCTTCTTTTAGAGGCCATTCTGAATATAGTTTATGAACATCAAAACAAATTTCTAAGTTCTATCCCCCCTGGGAAAGAGATAAAGAAGGCTATATTTTTTTTTGATGGGGATTAATCCCCTGTCCCAGATGGATTTCCAATGTTCTTCTTCCAAAAATACTGGCAGATTGTTGAGGAGGATATTTCTAGTGCAGATAAGGAAATTTTTGGGAGTAGGAGTTTTCTTAAGGAAATCAATGGAACCTTTCTTGTGCTTATTCCCAAGGTTGTTGGAGAAAATTCCTTTGATCAATTCAGAGCTATTAGCCTATGTAATTTGGTCTATAAAATAATCTCAAAGGTTTTGACTTCTATATTGTTGTCTATCCTTCCTTCGATGATTGTCTAGTTTCAATAGAAGGTTTTATCCCTGCTAGAATTTTTTTTATCATGTTCATGTTGTTTGAAAGTTGAATTCCTAAGGATGCATGACTCATTTTGTGTTTTCATCATGGCAACAAAGTCATGTTTAGTTTCTATCATGAAAGACAAAATGACTAAGTATGGAAAATAGGGAAGACAAAGATACTCAATGATTAGCACATTAGAGCATGTGCGAGAGATCAAGTCGGCATATGCATGTTCAGATATATGTTGTATGACATGTGTACATGCTACATCTAGACATGCATAGTATGGAACAATAATATGACAAAATTACAGGAAGATCAGTAGACTAGTAGTCCAGAAGATAGAGCATGGAAGCTGACTACTGTTTTGATCAGCATGAATTATTTTGTAATGTAATGGCTAAGCACCTTTGGTTCTATGTTTTTCATGATGTAATTAACATTGTAGTAAACACGCTTGAGCCAACTTATTCAAAAACTTTGTATATTTTGTTTTAGGGGCGACCAGTGTTTTGTTTTGGGTCGCACCTATTTGGATATAAACATATAAGTATGTAATGTAAAGTTAGGTTATAAGGATCGATTATTATGTAAGAGGAAGCTACAAAAGTGTAGTACAATGAAGTCAATATATGATATAGCTCTTTAAGAGAGTAAGAGCATTCACGCATACACAGAACTGATCAGACAACAATGTCATCATAGCAGTTCATTTTGATATAGTGTATATCCTCTTTTAGAAGGTTGTAGCCTTCATCCTATTAGGCAATGAGCCTAGGAAGTGAGTGATATAGCTTTAACAGGGTTTTGTAAAAGACTCCTAACAGGGTCAGACCTTTAACCATGTCATTGTACTCATATTGTAAAGACTGCTTCTAACAGGGCAAAGGAACTCTAACATGTTCATTATACCTAGTAAAATATTTGTGGGTACTAATTACCACCAGGGTTTTCCTTTGATCAAGGTTTCCCCATAATCATATCATGTTTTATGAGTTCTTATGTTAAGCTTCATTCTATGTATGTTTGATTTATGTCTAAGTTGCTAAAAAGTAATTAATAAACAAACACTGATTCACCCCTCCCTCTCAGTGTTTCCAACAATTGGTATCAGAGCTATGGTCCTCAGCAACTAAGTTTAACCACTTGAGGAGATCATGGACTCAGCAGAAGAAAAACATTTGAAAAAGAATCTTGAATCAGCTCTTGAAGATCTTGATAGATCTGAAAAAGAAAATGAAGAACTTAGACTGAAATTTGATGGCTCACAAATGCTTATCAATAAATTAAGAAAATATTTGAAAGATTGTTCTACAAGTGATTTAGGGAAAATGATCAAAAATCTCAATGAAGAGAATATGTCTCTAAAAGATAAAATTGAAAATCTAGATGAACAACTCATAGACAGCCAAATAACTATTAAAGAAAACATCAAAGAAAGCAAACAACTAGATGATGAACTCTTGAAAGAAAACATGAAAGTCCTGGAATTGGAAAACATAAAGAAGAAGTTGGAATCTGAATTAATAGAAGCAAAGGATAAGATTGATAAACTTCACACATGTTCTAATCACTTCAATCTCAGCTCAATGCACAAAAGAACAAATCAAAGAAATCAGTCATAGCAGAATCAAAGAAGAATGAATCAAAAAAATCAGAGAAATCAACTTCAAAGGAAACTACAGAACACTACATGTCAGATATGAAACTACAATGGAAACACAACAAAGGAATGAAACATGATGAACAAGAGCATCAGACCTCCTATCATTTTTCACAAATGTGGAAAGGTTGGACACATCTCAAATTTTTTTAGATCCAAAACTCAAAAGCAAGAGTATCCTAAGAATTCACTATTTGAAGAGAAAGGAGAAGTTAAGTTTGTTCAAGAAAATGAAGATTCAAGAAAAATTTGGCTTGAAGTAAAGAAGGACAATGATGTTGATAAAGTATTTGATGCATCCACAGTGGACACACCCTCTACTTCTTCTTGAATAGACCTTCTTGGTCTTAGGGGGAACTATTCTAGCTCAGGACCCCTGCACAGTTGGTATACTCACCTTTGAGTATGTGCCTATGAATTCATGGTTACAAGAAAATAATATTTCTATATGTATTCATGCATTGTCTAAAATGCATCAGGATCTAAGTTTCAAAATATCTGAGTAATTTCCATACGGTTGCAAACATTAAATATGGTAGATTGTATAAAAGAAAGCAAGTGTTTGATCTTCTTCACACTTGCATTTGAGAGCATAGAATTTGGAGAGCATTGGAGCACTAGACATCAAGGCATGGAAGCATAACAGATTTGGTAGTTAAGTGAATGGATAAGAAGTTTGGAATGAAACCCTAGCAGTCACGCCATTTTGGAATTTCATGAAACCCTACTTAAGCAAGTTCCAAGTAAGTATGGCAACCCCAGTTGTGTTTGATATAACAGAGAGGAGGAGATTTGTATTCAAGATTAATCCATTCAAATCCATACTAGATGATGTCGAAGGGGCTTTCTCCAAAACCCTACTAGGTGTTGTTCACATAGAAGATATCCACGAGTACATTTACTGTAAAAAGGAAACAGTAGGAGATATCAATATAGCCACTCATATGGGATCTATGATGAAACCTAATTACACATTCAAGGATGAGTTCATGCACTTGATTGATAACCCTATTTTTGAATATTTGAATGCGCATGAGTTTGATGAGCCAAAATGGGTGAAGATTCTGTTAAGAAGAATACATGATGATCTTTATTGGATTGGTGAGGTCCCTGTGCATATCACTATAGACCTAATCCATGAATTAACTAGACTTCCTAAGACTGGACCAATTTTTCCTACTGGTAAGGATGTCAAGAAAAAAATTGAGCAAGTTTGCCTATCTAGAAGTGACAAGCGCGGAATGACAGTTGACCCTATCAAAGAAGATGACATAAAACTCTTAACAATGATACTTAGGTATAAGTTTTAGCAAGCAAGTAGGTTGAACAGTGTCTTTGCAAAAATAGTCCTTGCAGCTATCAGAATGGTGAAGGATAACACTCAATACAACCTATGTGGGATCTTGCATGGTCAATTGATTGAAAATATTCAAATTATCAAGCATGATAGGAGCAAGCCATTCAGGTTTGGATCTCTAATCATCTACTTGTATTTCCATATATTTGGAAAGGTTGCAAACCTTTATCTAGACAGGAGAAAACCCACAATGTCTCAGATTTCTCTTAAGGTCACTTTAGAGAGTAGGGCAAGGGATGCCATGGATATGGATATAAAGACATTCAGTATCAAAATGTAGGATAGGTTCAGATTATTTGAGAAGATAGTTGAGAAATATAAGGATACCATATGTTTCATGGTAGAAATAGATTGCACCTACATGGAGGCAGTTGAACCTAGAACCAAATGGATTCATCCTCTTGGTTATGAAGTGGGAGAACATGTGCTAAAAGGATATGTACAATTTCTATTTCCAGCACCCAAAGATCCTAATGAACCTAGATGGGGCACTTATAGAGAGAAGACCAATGAAGTGGATACTATCTTACATAATGCTGATAATAAAAGGAAAGCATCCAGAATTACATCTAACATACTAAAAGTTCATGGAGTCTCTCAAGATGATCTTGACAAAGCAAGAGATGCCAAGATATAAAAAGAACTTGAGAAAGCTGAACAGATCCAAAAGGAGAAGAAAGTAGAGAGCACCTCTCCACCCTCTACCACCATTAACTTAGATTAATCTCCATTGTCTACACCAAGCAAGAAAACTAGAGGAAGAAAATAGGTGCCCACAAATCACCCATCCTCAAGGAACACTTAGAGCAAAGCAAAGAATTCTCAAGCTCCTCCTGAGGTAGGATTTAGAGCTAGTCTAAATGTGTTGAGGAACATGATTGTAAATGAAGGGAGATTAGATACACTTTCTAAAATATATGAAAAGTATCAAGAAATTGATAAGACTGAGATACACTCTATGATCATAACTCATATGATCAAGTTCAAGAAGATAGTTCTTTAACTCAAGACAGTGATACTAGATCAGTTATGGAACTTGTTGGAGATCATGAAAAGACATGCAATTGAGGAATACATGAGGATAAGAGAAGAAAAATTATATACTCTTCTCCCTATATGCTTGCATGATGAGAAGGCTATATTATTAGATCTGGTGAAGCCTCATCTCCGAACTAAGACAAGGACCTTATAGATTATGAACAAAGAATATGAGAAGATAGGTAAGGAGACTGAAAAGGAATTTTCACAAGTGTTTATGGATAGAAACATGTATCCACCAACGGTGCCTACAGTAAAAGTTACTCCAACTCCTCCCAAACAGGTTACAAAACTAGTGATTCAGATAGCGCCTATGACAGGTCCACAGGTTTTAGTGCCCATAGTGACAATAACTTCTGATACATATAAAGACTCATAAGACACTATAGTAGTTGACAATGTCAAGATATCCATGACTGCATCTGAAAAAGATATGGACAAAGTTGATAAGGTATTTGTAAGCACTGAAGAAATGTGCATTGATGATACCTCTACACAACAAGATGAAGTTATCATCAATGATCAAATTAACATAAATGAAGATACTCAAGATGATACTCAAGGTGATAAGACACCAATAAAAGAGATACCAGTAAAGGTTGAATGCATGGATACTAGTCAGAACACTATATTCTCACCATCCACTCAACCATCTACCTCATTGTTGTCAAGATTAACTCCTGATTCAGCAAGTTTGGATGCATGGAAAGAAGAAGACCTAATCAAGATCAACGTTCTTGCTATGGAAAAGGAAAAAGAGAAACAAGTGATGAGGAACCCTCTTTTTTTGGAAACAGTTAACATATTAAATGACTTAGTGCCTGCTGATCAGAAAGTAGCCAAAGTCCAATCAGTTGAAGATGTGGACAACATTTTGTCAAACTTCAAATCACACTTTATATGCTTAGTAGACTCTGCTACTAAGATTACAAAAGATGAATACAATAAGGAGAGAATGAATAATTTGGTAAAGAACTTTACCTTAGACTTGAACTCCTTAAAAATTGGGCAATCCATACTGAAAGAGTTGGCAGCTAAAGGCAAGAAAGTTATAGCTAACTGGATGGACAGAGTGAAGTTCACCTCTGAGCACACCAAAAAGGTAGAAGAGGTAGAGTTAATGGTGGATAGAATCATAAAATCAATTGAATCATCCATGCAAGACATGAATATATGCAATAATGTCTATCAAGGATAGTTGGATAAAATTGAGAAGGCAAAATTGGAAATTAGCAAGATAAGAATAAGACAAACCTAGTTGAGAAATGCATTTGCACCATCTCTAGTAGCCCTTAATAAGAACATTAAATAGATTGATGACACCATGGTGACATATGATCAAGTTCCTTGCATGGATCTAATGAAAATGGAAAAACCGACATATGCCCTATGCGCACATCTTCAGATAGTTGATGCTATGAAAGTATTTTGGCAGAAAGAGATTCAATCTCTTCAAATTGTGTACCCTGAAGTTTACATGGAGTAAGTATGCAGAAGACTTACTATTTTTTGTACACCTTTGTCATTAATGTCAAAGGGGGAGTAATACAAAATTTGTATATGCGGAAAATCATATGTATATATCAATAAGATGTTATGATCTATAGTCACTTTTTGTGTTAAGTCATTTTGAGTAACTTGGCCACATTCCTTTGTTGCCATAAATGACAAAGGGGGAGATTGTTGGAAAGTTGAATTCCTGAGTATGCATGACTCATTTTGTGTTTTCATCATGGAAACAAATTCATGTTTAGTTTCTGTCATGAAAGACAAAATGACTAAGTATGGAAAATAGGGTAGATAGAGATACTCGACGATCAGCACACATGCGAGAGATTGAGTCAGTGTATGTGTGTTCAAATATATCTTGTATGACACATGTACATTCTACATCTAGACATGCATAGTATGAAACAATAGTATGAAAAAGTTACAGGCAGATCAGTAGACCAGTAGTCTAGAAGACAGAGCATGGAAGCTGACTACTATTTTGATCAGTGTGAATTATTTTGTAATGCAATGGCTAAGTGCCTTTGGTTCTATGTTTTTAATGATGTAATTAACATTATAGTAAACACACTTGAGCCAAATTGTTCAGAAGCATTGTATATTTTGTTTTAGGGTCGACTAGTGTTTTGTTTTGGGTCACGCCTATTCAGATATAAACATATAAGTATGTAATGTAAAGTTAGGTTATAAGTGTCAATTATTATGTAAGAGGAAGATACAAAAGTGTGGTACAATGAAGTTAGTATATGATATATCTCTTTAAGAGAGTAAGAGCATTCACGCATACATGGAACTGATCAGACAGCAGTGTCATCACTGTAGGTCATTTTGATATAGTGTATATCATCTTTCAGAAGGTTGTAGCCTTCATCCTATTGAGCAGTGAGCTTAGGCAGTGAGCCATATACCTTTAACAGGGTTTTGTAAAAGACTCCTAATAGGGTCATACCTTTAACCAGGTCATTCTACTCATATTGTAAAGACTACTTCTAATAGGGAAAAGGAACTCTAACAGGTTCATTATACCTAGTACAATATTTGTGGGTACTAATTCCCACCAGGGTTTTCCTCTAATCAAGGTTTCCCCATAATCATATCATGTGTTATGAGTTCTTATGTTAAGCTTCATTCTATGTATGTTTGATTTATGTTTATGTTTCTGAAAAGTAATTAATAAACAAACATTGATTCACCCCCCCCCTCTTAGTGTTTCCAACACATGTAAGTATCCACTCGCTGGTTGCTCCTGGTAAACATGGGTTTCTCCTCAAGATGGATCTTTCTAAATCTTATGACCAAGTGGATTGTAATTTTTTGAGTATGGTGTTAAGAAAATTTTATTTCAGTGATTGTATTATCCATATCATTTCCTATTTGGTGTCTACTACTTCTTTTGCAGTGATTATTAATGGGATTGTGTCTAATTTCATTAAAATTCTAGAGGGTTGAGGCAGGGAGATTTGATCTCTCCTATTATTTTCACCATTATGGTAGATTTCCAATGGAGATACATGAATTTAATGGTCTCCAAAAGGGCCATGAAGGGGTTGCAACCTTCTTCCTACAACTTTATTTTTTCACACGCCTTATTTTTGAATGATACCATTACTATGGGATCTTCAATTGTCCAAGAAGAAAGAGCTACTAAAAGTTCCCTTAACATCTACACCAGGGATATGGGCCAATTAATAAATTGGAATAAACATTCCTTGGTATTCATTAATACCCCTAAGACCAGACAATAGAATCCCCAATATATTGGAGTGTAAGATCGGGTGCTTTCCATCCTAGATTATCTTGGCGTACTTGGTCTGAATGTCATGGATTCTTTTTGGAACTTCGTGATTGATAAGTTTAGCAAAGACTTTCTTGGTGGAAAGGTATTATTGTATCTCAATATATAAAGGTGACCCTAATTAAATCTTCTTTTCAAAGCTTGGTCATTTATGCTCTTATTATTTTCAAGATCCCCCTGAAGTTTTCTGAAAATATGGAAAGTATTCAAAAAAGATTTATTTGGTCTGGAGCTAAAGAAAGGAATTGTATCTCACTGATATCTTGGGATAAGATTTTCAAACTCAAAATCTTGGGTGGGTTGAGTTTAAGGCCTATAAGGGTTATCAATAAGGCTTTGTTGGCTAAACAAATTTGAAGGCTTTATGAGGAAGAAAAGGAATGAAATACTATTTTCAAACATAAATACCTCTTTGATTTCCCTTCCCTTGGATATTTTTTCTCAAGTTTCGAGAAGGTATCCTTGGCTCTAAATTTTGGAGAAGTTTAAACAATGCTAGAAATATTTCTAGAAAGGGGGAAAGATGGAAGTTAGGAAATGGTAGAAATATTAATTTTTGGGATGATTCATGACTTATGGATGTTCCCCTAGGCACCAATCCTGAGTTTTTTAATATTATGAACTGGTGTAAAGATAGATATGGTTGTAAAGTTTATAATTTTTGGAATGGTAACACTTGGGTGGACCTTGTTGGGATTTGTATATATCTGGTTGGGATATGCAAAAATCTTCTAACTCAATGTATTTGTGATGAGAGAGGATGTTTTGATTTGGGGTCCCACTTCCAATGGGTTCTTTCTAGTGGCTTCTTCCAGCTTATTGCAATTTGAAAAATCATCCACTAAACCTTTTTGGGCTTATGCTTGAAATAAATCCCTCACTCCTAAGATTGAGATTTTATATTGGATATTTATTCAAAATAATTATATAATCATGAATAATCTTATGAAGTGTGGTTTATCTATGCCTAATAGGTGTTTTTTGTGTTGTGCTGCTTAAGAAAATGCTAACCACCTCCTTCTGCATTTCTCTTTTTCCTAGTAGGTATGGTCTTTATTATAGTTGAATTAGAATATTAGCTCAATTTTTCCTTTTTCTGTCTAGGATTTATGCCACCAGTGGTGGTGTCCTAGCTCTAATGATGTTGTGATTGAAGCTTGGAACCTAGTTGCCCCTCATGTTACCTAGAACCCATGGAAAGTGTTAGAGATTTTTCTTCCTGAATCTCAATATAGAAATTATGCTTGAATTTTAGATTCCCAATTCTTGATTCATACAATTAAAAGTCTAATTGATGAGGATTAATCCTCCTTCTTTGAGCTCCACACACTCAGGCGGGTGTACCTTTTGTTGGTTGTTTTTTATGCTGTGATAATTGGACAACAACCTTTTCAATTTTCAATCGATCATTAAGAGTAGCCAACTCCAAGTAGTTCATAATAGAATGAAAAGGACCAACTAACAAGGATGCACATCCATCCTTGTATGCATTAGGTTATGCAAAACCAATAGGGACACCCTTCAAAACCTTCAAATATTTAATAAGGCATTAATCAGGAAGAGATCTCACATAGGCTCAACACAACCAGTAGATACTAGGTAACTGACTAATCACCCATTGAACACCATCCTTGAAGCGGAGCATGAGATTGGTACAACACAAAAAACCACATAAAACATCAGATACATCATAGTTTATATTTGAAATACAAAATATAGCTAGGCCCACCAGATATGCATGAATATGGAAAGACTAATCTCTGATCAGTACCTTATCCATTGGGAAATACTCCAAAGAAAAAATAATACACAATAATCAACTATTTTCAATGATTCTAAGCCATAAATACAATCAACCTAGACCATTACTTCGTATGAAAAATCCTTATGCAAACCAGATGAACTTATATAATATCCATAGCTTCATTTAATATGATCCTAGATCAGAACTAGGGACTAATAATATATACATGGATGAATCCAAGTAATGAATCAGAAGATTCATAACCCAAAAGAATAACATGGAGGAGAGATATGAATCTATAACTTTTGTATTAAGTGTGAGGAATTGCACAGCTATGTACTAGAAGAGAAATGTCTATGAGGATCTCCTACAACTATTAAATCAGTCAACACATCCTCAATTAAAAGTGGCTGAGGGTTTGTATAATATGGGACGATGGGAACGAGATGCCAAGATCAGTATGAATTGTTTGGGTTTGTTTAAGGTGGATTTTAGCCATACAAATGCATTTTCTCCCAATAGTAACATCTGGCAGTTTGATGTTGGAAAATTAATAGTTCCTAGGGTTTTCATGTATACAGACTTATTGATGCAATTCGCAGAGACATATGACACTATTTATAGGGCTCTTAGAGATATAAATGGCAATATCTTAGTAAGCATCATAGCTGAGGATATGAGGGGATTGTTTCAATTAAATGATCCCTCTGTTCAAATGGAGGACATTGACTTCAATTAGTTCAAAGAAGTATATAAATCTTAAAGAAGTTACCTTAGGACTGGACCCTTAAAATATTTCTTTAATAAGATAGGAGATTTGATTGTGGTAGGACCTAATACCCTAGAGCCTTTCAAATTAGACTATTTCAATGTAAAGGATAAGGGGATGTAAAGTGCCCTTTTTCATATTTTTGGAAAAAAGATGAAGAAATGGTGATGCCTATCCACTACATGTTTATGATGGTTCAAATTCTTCATCCACAATTGGCCATCATTTTTTACTTTGCCACTCACATTGCCAAATTGATCCACCAGTGTCTAATAGGTTTAAAGAACTACAAGGTAGACAAGCCATTTGGATGGTATTCCATGTTGATGCATATGATCCTATACAAGAATGTTGATTATTTTGAGGAGGAAACAGATCTAATGAGATTTAAAGATGATGAAGAAATGCGATTCCAACTATGGAGTGCAAATTTTTTATGGGATAGAAAGGATGCCAGTTACATCACTTTTGATAGGTGATTTACTTCCAGACTCAGAGCATTTTTGTTTTCAGATAATCCAAGGATTCACAAAGGTTTTTTGAACCTTTTAAGACCAAAGGAATATGTTCAAATTATTTAGATAGTACAAAATTGGGGTGACATCATTTTGTATCCTGTTTCAACATTTTTCAGAGTATATGGATTTAGAGGAGTTCCAAATATACTCCCATATTTGGTACCCCTTAAAGTAAGAGTTGCATAAATAATTAAGAAAACTGGTGGTTTACAAGAGGAGGAATTTATAGGGAGGCGGAAAGGTAATATTTTACCTATGATTACAATTGCCCATCATTTGGTTATCACTAAAGGGGGATGGAATGTTGGAAAGTGATATATTCTGGTAAATGTGATTCACATTTTGGTTGTCATTTATGGAAACACAACTGGTTTAAGATTAATTACTTTGAAGTTAAGTTTTGTTGATTCATAAATCGACTAAGTATAGTAGTAGAGATACAAAAGTATTTTGGATGTCAAAGACAAAGATCAATGAATTAGGGAAAGCGACCTTAGAGGAAGATAGTATGGAGTATGCATGACCTCCACCTAACATTGATTTAGATTTGGTTAAGTTTACAATGATTTATAAGGATTTGTAGATAGACAAAATGCAGAAGAACAATGATACAGAGCAGTTGGATAGTAGCGAAGACTGAGGTGTTGGAGATTTGCCTCTATGCAAATAGTTGTTTGTATGTTTGTCATTGATGACAACATATAATAAAAAATGGTGTCTTATATGCAATTATCAATATAGATGTTTTGGAGCTATGCATATTTAGTTCCATGATGTATACATCTTCTTGTTGCTATGTGCATTCATGCAGAGTCAGATATGTAGTTGCAGTTGAGTTATTTTAATCAGATATGGTAGTTACAGTTTCTGCAGTTTATCTATTAAGAGTTGATGTATTTACATTGTTTCTTCATTTGCACCTATCTTTGGGATATGCGTGTTTTTTTTTCATGTTTAATTCTAATTCAATGATGATTATCCAAAGGCGATAAACATGTTTTGATAGAAGTGTGATGTTTGAGTTAATTTGGTGAAGCCAACTTGGTGAAGCATTGCGTCCATTCAGTTTGAGTTGTGCGGTCCTAATTTTCATTGTGTGCTTAGTTAAGCTGATAAGGAAGTTGATGAAGTGTTTCCAAATACCATTGTGACCTTGTCCTTGGTGAAGATACATATATTAGTTCAAATGTGTTTGCGAAGTGTGAAAATGAAGTAAAAAAGAAAAGAAAAGATAGAGCAGAGAAGAAAGTCAGATAGAATAAGTTGAAGATCTATGTGAAGAAATAGAAGAATATTACAATTCATTGGAACTCATCAAGACAATAGGTCTAATCAAACACTTCATTTACCAAATATAGTGTATATATTTGTTCTACTGAAGTTTGCAACCTTCATCATTTTAGTAGTGAGATTTTGGATAGTGAGTCCTCACCTCTAATAGGGTTGTTTGTAAAAGACTCCTAACTGGGTCCGACCTTTAACCAGGTGTTTGTACTTCTTACATTATAAAGATCAACTCCTAATAGGGTTGAAAGATCTTCTAATAGGGATCATTATAAACTAGTGCAAATATTTGTAGGTGCTAATTCCCACTGAGGTTTTTACCTATTTGGTTTCCCCATAACCAAAATTGTGGAGTTATCTAATGTGTTATCTAAATGTGCATTTTCTTTATGTTAATTTATAGTTAAGTGGGGAAAAGAATAAATTAGTTGATAGCTGATTCACCCCCCCCCTCTCAGTTATCCTTTGGGACTATTCCAACAATTGGTATCAGAGCCAAGTGCCTTGGAGAGAAAGCCTAACAACTTAAGGTAGATAAGATGGCATACTTCAAGAAAGAGAGTCCTAAGTTTGATGGAGAAAATTATCTTGACTGGACGAACAAAATGATAACACATCTTCAGTGCATTGGTTTTGAGATCTATGAGGTTGCTACACAAGCAGTTGATGTTCCCACTTTGAAATATCTTGTAGAGGAAGACTCTATTTTTAAACAAAAGGAAGCATTCACTCAGAATGCTATTGCAAAAGAAGCCCTAATCACCACCCTATCTGACAGTGAATTCTCTGAGATAAAAAAGGTAGATAAAGCTTACTCAATATGGAAATACTTGGAAGATATGTTTGAAGGAGACATCCAAGCTAAGAATGTATGTAGAAAGACATCGAATAAAAGATACAATAAATTGAAATGATACCTAAAGAAAACATCAGAGCTTACAATCAGAGGATTAATGAAGTAGTATCAGGAATCAAGATCAATGGTGGAGAAATTTTGGAAGAAGATATAATGGACAAACTGATGACCACACTAACTATAGATTATGAAAGCAAGATAAACATCCTAGATGAAGCCATACAATTCTCAAAATACTTCAAGAGAGAGACTTTGATCAAAAAAATCTATGCATTTGAGATATCAAGACTAAAAAATGAACCTAAGAGTGAAACAACCTTTAAAGCCTCAGTTCATGGTAAGAAATTCTTAAATGGCTTGAGTAATAATGAGAAAGAAGAAGTGGATACAAAACTAGAAGAAATAATTGCTATGATTTCCAAGAAACAAAGGAAACGTAAAGGAAAATATGAAGGAAACCTACCATTAAATTTTTTTTCATGCAACAAAGTTGCCCATTTTGCATCCAAGTGTCCTACAAGAGTAAAGAAGTTCAGATCAGATTACAAGCCTAAATACACTAAGGAATGCAATCATGTTAAAGATGGTGTAACTGATGATGACTTTGGAGAAGATGATATTGGAATCCTTGCCATTAAATATATTGAGAAGATGGTTAAAGAAATGGAAAAATAAGATGAAGAGAAAGCACAAGAGTTAGCATTAGTTTCCAAAGTGGAAATCAAAACTAACTGGATCATAGACAATAGATGTTCACACCACATGATAGGAGACAAAGATAGATTTTTTCATTTGATCAAGTACAAAGTTGGCATGGTTAGATTTGGAGATAACACTCCCAAACCTATCATAGGCAGAGGTTCTATTACCTTAGATGGAAAGAAAAAGACAAATGATGTTCTATATGTGGATGGATTACATCATAACCTACTGAGTGTAGGGTAGTTGCTTGATAAAGGATATCAGTTGGAATTCAAAAACAACCAATGCATCATTAAAAAAAAAGAAGGAGACATGATTGTATAAGGCTCAAAGACCAAAGGTAATTTATTTTAGCTCAATTCAAAAGTAAGTTGTTTTGTTGCAAAAGTAGATGACAGTTGGCTATGGTACAAAAGACTTTGTCATATCAACTTTGATAACATAGTTAAGATAAGCAATGTAAAGGCAGTAAGATATCTTCCTAGAATTGCGAGACCAGTTGTTGTATGTATAGGGAATGTGTGATGGGAAAGCATGTGAGGACATCATGAGAAGAAAATAGAACTCAGTAGAAAACAAATTGGATCTAGTACATACAGACTTATGCGGTCCCACTCAAACAACAATATTATACTATGGAGAGAGGTATTTCATTTTGTTTGTTGATGATTTTTCCAGGGTGATGTGGGTTTCTTTCTTGAAGGAAAAATCTGAAGCCTTTGAGAAATTCAAAGAATTCAAGGCCAAATTTGAAAAAAATCCTAGATTAAAGATAAAATGTCTGAGATCAGATAGAGGAGGAGAATTCACCTCTAATCAATTTTATGACTACTGTGAAGAACATGGAATCAAAAGATAGTTAAGTGCACCTAGAACCCCTCAACAGAATGGGATAGAAGAAAGGAGGAATAGGATAATACTTGACATAGCACACACTATCATGATTGAAGGAAAGGTTTCCCATACCTACTAAAGAGATGCGGTCAATACAACAGTCTATACTATCAATAGAATTCAATTAAGGTCTGGCACAGACAAGACACCTTATGAACTTTGGTTTGGTAATGCACCTACTGTAAAATACTTAAGAATCTTTGGAAGCAAGTGCTACATCAAGAGAGATGATAGCATTGGCAAGTTTGATGCTAGAAGTGATGAAGGTATTTTTCTTGGTTACTCTACTAAAATAAAAACTTATAGATGTTTTAATATAAGATTGAAGAAGATCATCAAAAGTACTCATGTGAAGATTGATGAGAAGTTTATGATTCAAGAAATATACTATGAATGTTCTCCTATGATTGAAGATGAACCTAGACCCGTTAGTAAGGACACAGTTATTAAAGAAATTTTTAACTATATTGATTTTTCATGCAACAATCTTGAATGAAGTGAAGAAGAACCACAGATTATAGATGAGAATGTCACTCCTAAGAACTCAAAATACACATCCAAATACCAATCTAAAGAATACATCATTGGAGATCAGAGCACTAAAGTCTTAACAAGATCTAGAGAAAAAGGTTGAACCGTTAATGAAGAAGTATGGTTACTTTCACAGATTCAATCCTTAAGTGTTGAAGATGTGTGCAATGATTCAGATTGGCAAAGTTCTATGCAAGAAGAATTGGATCAGATAATCAAGAATGATACATGGGAGCCGGTCCCTAGACCTCATGAAAAAAATATGATTGGAACAAAGTTGATATTTAGGAACAAGATGAATGAAGGTGGCATGGTGGTAAGAAACAAAGCAAGGTTAGTATGTAAAGGATATGCACAGAGAGAAGGAATAGATTACACTGATACATTTTCCCCTATGAGCAGACTAGCTATGAAATTGTTTTTGGCTTATGCAACATTCAAGAACTTTAAAGTATATTAGATGGATGTCAAGTCAGCCTTTCTGAATGGTGACTTGAAGGAAGAAGTCTACATAGAGTAGCCTGAAGGATTCAAACTTTTAGACAAACCAAACATGGTATGCATACTAAAGAAAGAACTTTATGGACTTAAACAGACCCCAAGAGCTTGGTATTAAAGACTTGATGGTTACTTAACAAAGATAGGATTTAGAAAAGGAGTAGCAAACTATAATTTATTCATAAGAGATACAAATGAAGGATTACTACTCATTGCCATCTTTGTTGATGACATTATCTTTGGAGGTAATGACAAACTTAGTGCAGAATTTGCCAAAGTGATGAAAAGTGAATTTGAAATGAGCATGATTGGACCTATCAAATATTTCTTTGGATTGAATGTAAAACAAACTAAAAAAGGCATATTCATAAATCAGTCTAAGCATGTGAAGGAGATATTGAAGACTTTTAAAATGGAAGATTACAAACCAGTAAGCACCCCCATGACAATAGGAAGCAAGCTTTCTAAAGATGATGATTCCACAATAGTTGACAAGACACTATACAAGTCTATGATTGGAAATCTCATATATCTTACTAAATCTAGACCAGACATTTCCAATGCAGTTGGCATTGTTGGAAGATTTTCCACTGAACCCAAACAAAATCATATATTGGCAATAAAAAGAATATTCATATACCTAAAGGGGACCATAGACTATGGTTTATGGTATCCTAACTCAGAGAACATACAAATTCATGTGTATACAAATGCACATTGGGCAGGTTGTGTTGTTGATAGAAAGAGTACATTAGGAGGAGGAGTATTTCTTGGAGACAGGTTAGTTACTTGGACAAGCAAAAAGAAGAATTGTATCTCACAATCGACAACAAAAGCTAAGTATGTTGCTGCTATGTTGAATTGTTCAACAATAGTTTGGATAAAACAGATGATTAAAGACTTTGGTATTCAGATTGATTATCCTATTATTATTCACTGTGATAACACTAGCACTATCAATATGTCAAAGAACCCTATGATGCATGCAAAGAAAAAACACATTGAGATCAAATATCATTTTCTAAGAGAGAAATTTGCAGACAGAGAAGTAAAATTAGATTATGTGATCACTAAAGAACAGCTAGCAAATATTTTTACAAAGCCTCTATCAAAAGATACTTTTGAGTATCTCAGGGAGAAGTAGGGAGTAATTCCTTTTTTTGACTCTGATTAGAATTTGCAAAAGAGAACATCAGTCCTTGGTGACTGATGAATGGTTGACTACTCTACTTCTAGAGTAGTACCTATGTTTAATGGTGTTTGGCACCATTTTCCATTGATGTCAAAGGGGGATTATTAGTAAGGGGGAGCATATACTCTGGGGGATTATACAGCCAAAAGAGTCACAATAGTGAAGAGGAACCTCTCATGAGGTTATTGAGAATATTGTAAAAATAAGGAAGACATTTTGAGTTGATAATATCATATGTTTCCATCAATGTCAAAGGGGGAGATTGTTGGATATTTGCCTCCATGAAAATAGTTATTTGTATGATTGTCATTGATGACAACATATAATATACATCGGTGTCTTATATGCAGTTATCAGTATAGATTTTTTGGAGCTATTCATGTTTATTTCCATGATGTATACATGTTCTTGTTTCTATGTGCATTCATGCAGAGTGAGATATGTAGTTGCAGTTGGGTTATGTTAATCAGTTATGGCAGTTACAGTTTCTGGAGTTTATTTATTAAGAGCTGATGTATTTACAATGTTTCTTCAGTTATACCTACCTTCAGGATATGTGTGTTTGTATTCATGTTTAGTTATGAGTCAATAATGATCATCCAAAGGAGCTAAACATTTTTTGACAGAAGCGTGATGTTTGAGTTAATTTGGTGAAGCTGACTTGGTGAAGCATCGCGTCCATTCAGTTTGAGTTGTGTGGTC
Source organism: Thuja plicata (assembly GCA_018584345.1). Lineage (NCBI taxonomy): Eukaryota > Viridiplantae > Streptophyta > Pinopsida > Cupressales > Cupressaceae > Thuja > Thuja plicata. The sequence continues at coordinate 653,476 of MU224251.1, read as the reverse complement.
CTAATTTTGATTGTGTGCTTAGTTAAGCTGAAAAGGAAGTTGATGAAGTGTTTCCAGATACCGTTGTGACCTTATCCTTGGTGAAGATACATATAGCAGTTCAAATGTGTTTTGTAAGTATGAAAATGAAGTAAAAAATAAGAAAAGATAGAGTAGAGTAGAAAGTTAGATAGAATAAGTTGAAGATCTATGTGAAGAAAAAGAAGAAGATTACAATTCATTGGAATTGATCAAGACATCATGTCTACTCAAACAATTCATTTACTAGATATAGTGTATATCTGTTCTACTAAAGATTGTAGTCTTCATCATTTTAGCAATGAACTTTTGGACAGTGAGTCCTCACCCCTAACAGGGTTGTTTTTAAAAGACTCCTAACAGGGTCTGACCTTGAACTAGGTCTTTGTACTCCTTGCATTGTAAAGATAAACTCCTAACAAGGTTGACAGATCTTCTAACAGGGATCATTATAAACTATTGTAGATATTTTTGGGTGCTAATTTCCACTGGGGGGTTTACCTATTTGGTTTCCCCGTAACCAAAAGTATGGAGTTCTCTATTGTGTTATTTGAATGTGCATTTGCTTTATGTTGATTTATAATTAAGTGGAGAAAAGAATAAATTAGATAATAACTAATTCACCCCCCCTCTTAGTTATCCTTTGGGACTATTCTGACATGAGGGAGTATGACTTGGACTATAGGAAATCAAAGTTGTATTTTGGTTGTTGATAGTCTATACTTTGACTATGCAAGAGCACCGATTATGTATTTGATATTTAATATATTAAATGTAGTTTGTATTGAAGGCCAACTTAGTATTATTTGTAATATTCATACTGAGAGCCGACTTTGTAAAGTTGAGAGATATATATGTAAGATCTTTTTGGTAAATATGGAATGTATGTGTGTATGTATGTGTAATAGTTATCTGGAAGGGTAGATATGCAAATGGTAGAATAGAGAAAGGCAGAGCTATAAAGGAACTATCAAAGTAGTTTTGATGCTTGTTTTGTTCATGACTAAGAACCTTTTGTAACATAATTACATTGTAAGAGTTGTAAGCTTAGAAGCCACTAACAGGGTGTTGTGAACCTTTAACAGGGTTGTTATTCCTCTAACAAGAAAATGTACTATGTAATATTCAGCTCCTAATAGGGCTAGGTCTCCTTATAGGGACATTATACTTTAGTACATGCTTGTGGGTATCATCCCCACCGGGGTTTTCCCTTGGCCAGGGTTTCCTTGTAAACAAATAATGGTGTTATGGGTATTGTGTAATTTTCTTATGTTCTTTACTTTACTACAAATGTATGATTAATGTATAAGTGGTTGAAGAATTAATTTAAAGTACTATTATACTGATTCACCCCCCCTCTCAGTATAATCCAATCCTAACAATTGGTATTAGAGCTTTTGGCCCTTGGAGAGAAATCCTAACAGCTTGAGGAAGATCATAATGGATTTGGATAGTTTGCAAGATAATTTTGATGTTGAACTTCAAGACCTTGATAAAGCAAAATTAGAGAATGGAGAATTAAGATTAAACATGCATAGAGCTAAGAAATTTATAAAGAAACTCAAAGAACAACTTGAGCTTTCCAGAATTCAAAGAGAAGATCTTGTGGTCTAGATAAATGAAGATTTAGATGAGGACAATTCAAATTAGGTGAAGCAACTAAAAGAAGAAATTGAGACTCTGAAACTTTAAAATAAATCTATGGCTAAAGAAGTACAGATGCAGAAGAATGCTAAGAAGGAAATTGAAGAAACCTTAAATAGTGCATTAAATCAAATCAAGGATGAGGCTAGAAAATACAAGAACAAATACTTGGAATTGGAGAAATATAATCAGATTGTGAAAGGTGAACTTGTCAAAGAAAATAAACACATTGAGAAACATCACACCAGTAGTGACTTGGTTGATGAATAGCTAGGCAAACATAAACCTAAAGGTGATATGACTGGTATTGGCTTTAATGAAGTTGAATGTTCAAAGAATCAGGAAGAGAAATCATATGAGAAGATTGATGCTGAGAAACCATCTATTGAAGAACCTAATGAGAAGATCAGACCTTTCAGAGGTAGATGCTTTAGGTGCAACAGATTTGGGCACATGAAGAGAGACTGCATAGGTAATTCCCCTTTTAGAAATTTTTCTAGTTATTTTTTTAACTGTAATTGATATGGGAACAAGAAGAATGAATGCAGAAGACCTAATCAATCTAGATATAGAAAAGACAATGGAAGAGAACCTATAATGAAACCTACATGCTACAAATGTAATAACATTGGGAACATTCCAAAGTACTGTATGTTACAAGTGAATCAAGAAATAAGACCTCCTATATGTTACAAATGCAATAATCTAGGACATATAGGAAAGTTTTGCAGGTATAATGGAGTAGATAACAGAAGAACACCACCTCCTATGAATTCACATAAGAATGGAAATGACATTGGCAAGAGTGTTGTAGATGTGAAGAATGATTTTGAAAATTGTTTTAAGAAAGTAGAAGACAAAAATAGTTGCAAGATTTGGAAGATCAAAGGAACAAGTGAGACATCAATTCAGGGAGAGTCAGTATATGCTACTAAATATTTGCCAAAAGGTAGCAAGACAGAATCGACCTAATTGGCCGATCATGACCTAAAGGGGAGCATTAGATACAGACATCAGAATTTATCCTACCCTGAAATTCATCAATTGAGCTCATGTAAGCTTATGTGTGAACTAAGATGACATCATGGATCATATACCTAAGAGCACACCATCCGCCAACATGTATATTGTGTTCGCGAGATTTAGCAACTGAGTGGACAATTTAAGGTGAAAATGAAAGTTATAACCTAACTTGTATAAAGCATCATTTGATAATTCATCTATTCACCATTTGAAAAAGAGTGAACTAAGGAGATCAGAGAGTAGAAGCATTCAGACTATTCTACATTTTTTGTGCATGATTGATTGGAGCATAACATTCATATTTCTGTAGAAAAGGGTATTTTACATCATCTAAGCTATGGATGCACCTGCCATTTTTGATGTTGTTGATCATCCAAGATACAAATTCAAGAAACATCCGTATAAGTCTTGTGAAGAGGATCCAAAAGGAGAATTTTCACAAACCCCACATGGTGTATTCCATGTAGAAGACATTAGGGCTTACATACATTGTAAGTATGATACATTGGGAGACAATGAAATATTCACTAAAAAAGAAAATATGACTGAGAAAGGAATCATGAAGGAAGAATTCAAACACATTAGTCAGTTGAGCATAATGAAGATTATGGATTTATCCGAGTTCAATGAAAATGAATGTTTTAAGATATTAATGAGTAGGGTTCATAATCAATTCATATGGATTGGTGACCAACCTGTGAAGATTTGCAGTGACCCAATTCATGAGATCACTAGATTAGACAACACTAGAGTTATACCTATTGAGGAGAAGCATGTGAAGAAAGAAGTCAAAACCTTAACATATTCTAAATGGGACAGGAGAGAAATGACAGTAAGTGACATCTTTCAACAAGATGTGAGATTAATTTCCATGATACTTAGATACAAATTCTACTACAGCAGCAAACCTAACTCTGTATCTACTGGATTAATCATGATGGCATGGAGAATGGTAAAGAAAAACACAAAATATCACCTATTTGAAGTTCTCATTCAGAAATTTTTGGAGAATGTGAAGCTAGTGAAGAAGGATAAAAGTAAAACTTTTAGATTTGGTTTGTTATTGATGCATATGTTCATTCACATTGAGCACAAGTTTCTTGGTTTACGTCCTAGTGGTTTGAAGTCTAGAGCACCCACTGGCATACTAATTTCATAGAGCTACAAAAGATAGAATACTACTTGGGTAGCTGGAGAATTATTTTCCATGATCAAAATTTTATAGAAAGAGATGAAGAAAAGATACAGGTTACATGAGGACATTGTGGAAAAGTACAAGGATACAATTTGTTTCATGGTTGAAGCTGAGTGTGTATGTTTTGAAGCAGTTACACCTAGGAATAAGTGGTGCTACCCCATGGGTTATGAAGTGAGTTCTAAAATACTCACCATGTAAGTAGAACATGTTCTTGCATCAAAAATTGACACAATAGAAGAAAGATGGGGAACCTATGAAGAAAAGTCAGCAAAGGTGAAAGAGGAACAGTCTAGAGGACCAATGAAAAGGAAAATTGCTAACCTTATTCATGACTATGGCATACAAGCTAGACTGGCAGAAGAGGAATTGAAAGAAGTCAAAAGAAAGATGGAAGAGAGATCTCTTACAGTAGCAAGTGGAAGTATTAATGCCCCTATCATTCCTGAGGTAGTTATGGTAGATAGTCCACCTCCTCCACAACAACAAACAAAACAAGAAAAGGTTGTCACTCCTAGAGTTATAAGATCAAGCAAGCCTAAAGAGAAAAGCATAATAGAATAGAAAGAGGAATTTGAATAGAAAAGGATGATGAATAGAAGATAGAAAAACAAAGAGTTGAAAAGAAAGAAGAAAACTCACCATAAATTTCATTGTTGGAAAGCACTGATGTAAATGTGGATAGCATGGATGAAGTTGAATTGGTAAAACTGGAATTCACCACATTAAACAAAGAAAAGGAAATATATGAATAGAAATGAGATAAGAAGATAAAAGTAATCTCAAGAGCTATGATACTGTGAACAAATTGCTTCCAGTACCTATAGTTTTCTAGCACAAAGATGACATTGAAAACTTGAAGATTACACTTGATGAATTTGATGGGTATTATGAAAATTTGTTGAAGATTGCAGAAGAAAAGGATGAGAAGACATATTCTAAGAAGAAAATGATAGAAGTCTACAATTCCATCTCATATGACTTTGGCATTATAAAAACTTGTTTGAAAAATGCAAAGAACTGCATTGGATATGGGAGAAAACTGTTTGGCTATTACACAAATCTAGTTAGGCACATTCAGAATGTTGAGGACATGTTTTCCAAGGAGAGAGCAACTTTGAACAACTTGATGGATGATTGTGAAACATATTCACAATCCACAATAGAACTAGACATAGAAGTTACAAGGATATTGGCCAAGCTCAGTGTATTGGATAATGAGAAAGGGAGAGTATTAAATAGATTCAATTTGTTGGGGAGCTTTATTACTCTAAAATTATCCAAACTTGAGGCTCATCTCTCAAATTTGGAGAAGGTTGTAGATTCACTAACCAAAGGTTTTCCCACAAAATTGAAAGAAGTTAAAACTACATCATTTGCAATGAATGGTTTGATTCACATCAGTCATATTTTGTTCAAGACTTGGAGCACAAGAGTAAATATTTTCGAAGATTCTTTTTAGGATGTTCTGAAACTGGTAAGAAGGAACTAAGACCTATTGTTTTATATGCACCTTTGTCATTGTTGTCAAAGGGGGAGAAGAGAAGAAAAAAAATTGTTGATGAAAAAGAGAAGAAGAAAATGAATTAAAAAAGATATATAAAAGAAAGAGAGAAAAATATGAAGAAGAGATAAGGAGAAGAAGAGACAATTTTGTTTAGTTGGAACACTTAGATTTTTTTTTTTGTTAAGTGTTTCCATCAATGCCAAAGGGAAATATTGTTGGAAAGTGATCTATTTTGGTAAATGTGATTCACTTTTTGGTTTTCATTTATGGAAACACATCTAGGTTTAAGATCAATTACTTTGAAGTTAAGTTTTGCTGATTCATAAATTGACTAAGTATAGTAGCAGAGATAAAAAGGTATTTTGGATGTAGAAGATAGAGATAGATGAATTAGGGAAAGCAACCTTAGAGGAAGATATTATAGAGTATGTATGACCTCTTCCTGAGATCGACTTGGATTTGGTTAATTTTACAATAAGTTAGAAGGATCTGAAGACAAAAATACTGTAGAAGAACAACAATATAGAGCAGTTGGATAGCAACAAAGACTGAGGGAGTATGACTTCGACTCTAGGAAATCGAAGTTGTATTTTGGTTTTTGATAGTCTATACTTTGACTATGAAAGAACACCGACTATGCATTTGATATTCACTATATTAAATGTATTTTTTATTGAAGGCCGACTTAGTATTATTTGTAATATTCATACTAAGAGCCGACTTTGTAAAGTTGAGAGATATATATGTAATATGTTTTTGGTAAAGATGGAATGTATGTGTGTATGTATGTGTAATAGTTATCTAGAAGAGAAGATATGTGAATGGCAGAGAATAGAAAGGCATAGCTATAAAGGAACTATCAAAGCACTTGTGATGATTTTTTTTTCATGACTGAGAACCTTTTGTAACATAATTACATTGTAAGAGTTGTAAGGTCAGTATCCCTTAATAGGGTGTTGTGAACCTTTAACAGGGTTGTTATTCCTCTAACAAGGAAATGTACTATGTAATATTCAACTCCTAACAGGGCTAGGTCTCCCTACAGGGACATTATACTATAGTACATGCTTGTGGGTATCATCCCCACCGGGGTTTTCCCTTGGATAGGCTTTCCTCATAAGAAAATCATGGTGTTATGAGTATTGTCTAATTTTCTTATATTCTTTACTTTACTGCAAATTTATGATTAATGTATAAGTGGTTGAAGAATTAATTTAAAGTGCTATTATACTGATTCACACCCCCCCCACTTAGTATAATCCAATCCTAACATGGAAACATTTGAATAAATACCTCGAACCCTATCAATTGACAACATTAGTGATAAGATGTGCTAACACTGAAGGGTTTATCAGTGACGTGTTTAGGAAAAGGACAAATTGCTTGGTATTGGATCATTAGTTTAATTTCCCAAAGGATATTAACATAAATGAATTCAATCTATAGGATTAAGAAATCAAGAAAGAAAAATGGCTGGTCTAGAAGAAGACCTTGGATTTTTTACAACAATTTGATAAAGGATATGATCCTTTAAAAGTATTCATGCCTTGGGAAAAGAAGATACAATCCTTAATGACAATGTTTGAGGATATTATGTAAGGCTTGCATCAAAATAAAGAAAAGGTCATAGAATTAGATCTAGAGAAGGCTAAGGCCATTTTGAATAAGGTTATCCATGATATGGGTTTTCTACTAGGAAAGTATGTCTTGTAGAAGAAAAAGGGATATAGTATGATATTGCCAAGAGCAGAGGTAGTGTCCACTTCAAAAGAAAAGAGACCCATTTAATTAGATGCACAATCATTGTCATCTCCCAAAAGTCAAAGGATAGAAGAAGGTGGACAACAAAAATAAAATATTTAATCTCCTTCCCAATCTCCCCTACATATGGATGAACAAAAAATTGATGAACAATTATTGCAGAAGGGGAATATAGGGCACATTTTTGTAATATCTCAAGAAATGAAGGAAGGGATGCTAGAGGCTCACAAACATACAGAGATGGACTTGACAGTTGCTAATTTTTATGGTAAGGAATTGGATCCCATCACAAAACAAGATAGTGACGAATTTTTATCATATGATGAATTTGTAAAAGCTAGGGCATTTGTTCAATTTCTCTAGAGAATTCACAATAATGAATTCAAAAAAAAATGTCAGCAAAGGCAGAAAGATCAACCTGATAAGGATAAGGATGAGATTGAAATAGAGGTAAAGTAGGAGAGGATAGCCAAATATGATAAAATCACTCCTAAAGAAGGCCAAGAATTGTTAGAAAAGGAGTCCTTATTCTTCCAGAATGGGATATAGTTGATGTCATAGTATTTGATGCCATCAAAAAAGGGACAAAACCAATGCATACCAATGAAGAAGAAGCTCAACAAGCATATGCAGGTGTTAAATTCAGGGAAGACCACAAAGAATTGGTAATGTGGTCACTAAAGAAGAAGGAAAATAAGAAAATTTATTGAAATGCTCAAGCCTAACATTCAGGCAACTTATTAGTGAGAAGAGTTGCAGAAACCTCAGGGGTAGAGGTAGCAAGCCTAATATTAGAATCTACAAAGTTTAGCCTGAAAGTGAAAAAAAAGAAAGAAGAAGAGATTAAAAGCCTAAGAACATAATTAGAAACAATCTTTAAGGTATATAATGATGAAAGGATAAAATCCGTGGAGAAAGATAATAAAATTTCCATATTAGAAGGAAAACAATAGCTCAATTTTCTCCTCAAAGGATGATAGAACAAAATCCACATCAACCTTCTTCATCTAGCCCTATCATAGAATTGTCTCCTTCCCCTATGCCACTTAGCACTGCTAAAATATAGACCTAGATTTAGAAAGGGATAGAATGGTTGCTGAAAGGACCAGATTGGGAGAAATAAGAAAGAAATGGGAGGAAGAAAGCATAAAATTCAAGGAAGCACAAGAATGGGTGTAACAAAAATATGCAGATAAGATACATTCCACATTAACACATTTTACTAATAATTTCAATCCTCCTTCTGTTTACTTGCAGAATAAGAAAATTATAAGCATATTAGATACTTTCAATATAGACAAAGATAAATGGGACCCAATTATGGATATGTGGAGAGGAAAAAGGGCAGAATTGAAGTATTGTTACTTCTCATCCATGGAGGAAAATAATGTGGACATTGTGCTAGCTACCACTTACAAATGTTTTAAACTACTCGTGGATTTGGACATAAAGACAAGCATCATCCTAAAAAAGGTAGAGACATTGAAGGAGTACTCAAAAGACCATTATGAGATGCTCCCAAATTTATTTAAGAAAAATGGTGAGATAAAGAGGGAAGGCTTATGGATGAGCCAAATGAATGATGAATTGGCAACAAGGACAAAAAGTATCATCACTTTGGAGAGTACACTTTTGTTTGTTCAAATAGTTGAAACTATTAACAAAGCCAAGCTATATTTTAAATTTTGGAAAGAGGAAATTGAGAAGGAAAATGTCAATTGGGAGGAGTTCAACAGAAAAAAAAGATGAGGTCATCAATTTCCCTTGGCCGAGTGATAAGGTGTTCACCTCTTGGAAAGACAAATACAATGCAGTCAACCAAGAAGAAGATGATGTTGTGTAAAAAGAAAAAAGTGGTAGTTTTTCCCAATATTTTGAACAAGAAAGGAAAAGGCAAAAGATATTATATTAGAAGACCAAGGAAAAACTCCAGGTGGCCACTTCCAAACAAGTGTAAATAATTTGTAGTGACCATGCGGTCAAAAGACAAAATACTTATAAAATCTTGTAATAAAGTGGTTATCACTTCACTTGTTAATTTTTCTTTTGTACGAGTCATGTATTTTTTCATCATTCCAACTAATTAGTAGCTTGTTGCAATCCTATTCTATAAAAGGGTTCCCAAGATCATTGGAAAGGGCTGGAAAATCTTGTATTGTAAGCATTCTCTAAAGTTTTCACTCAGGGAATATACCAGAAATTGTACTAGATTAGTTTCAAGATTAGAAATAAAGTTAAAGGTCTGTAGCTTTTTATTAAGGTGGTTATCTTTGACTACAATTTGTAAGAAGAAGTGTGATTTTTTATACTTAATACAAAGATCTTTGTTCCAATTTTTCCTATGGTGTTCATATGATGAGTTATGAATTTTCCAATTCACTAGCATAGATCTTATCTATGTGTATGTATTTGTTTTAGATTTTTGATCAAGGATGAAGTTAAATGATGCTCTAATTGATACATAGATTCATCTAGGTATGCAATAGGATTTTATAAGTAGTATGGGTTTGGGATAATTGCATTCATGGCCTAGAATATTTTATAGTAATTAAATTTTGCATATTGTATTTGTTTTGAGAGTTTGGTCCATTGGATAAGACACTGATCAGAGACTAGTTGTTCTTATGTTGTGACATTTCTAGTTATATGTTGGCTATGTTTCTGCAAAGATATACATAAACTCCAATACCTCCTATATTTTCATAAGTTTGTTATGTTCTATTCATCTCATGCTCCATTTCATGGTTGATGTTCAATGGATAATTAGCCAATTATCTAGTATCTCCTAGTTATGTTGAGTTTGTATGAGATTCTTACTTGATTGATACCATAAGGAATATTAGAAGGTGTTAAAGGGTGTCCCCCCCTTGGTTTAGTAGAGTCTAAAGTGTATAAGTATGGTAGGCATGCTTGTCAGTTGGTCCTTTTCACTACATCAAATAATAGTTTGAGTTGGCTTCTCTTTAAGATCCCGTCATAAAGTGAAAAGGTTGTTGTCCAGTCATCACAACATAAAAAACAACCAAAAAATGGTGACTCTACTAGGGAATATAATTAAATAGTAGTAAGTGATGTAAGGTTTTTCAAGTTGAGCTAGACTCCTGGCCTGCTTACTTATTTTACCCGTTAGTTGACCATTGAAGTACAGAGTTATCTTTTCTTGTCCCAAGGATTTATGTTACCATTAAAAATTTATTGGGATTTTCTTAGCCCCTTGTTGTTATCTGCTATCTTGTGAAGTCCGTTTGTAGCACATTCTATATTACTCAGAGTTAGTGTGTATTTTTTCAGCTAAGTGTTGGGTGGTGACTCGAAGAAATCTCTACATAAGTGTTGAGTTATAAATCATTTTAAACACACTATCTAAACATGAGTTATAAGAATACCAGATCTAGGATGAAGAATCATCCTGAGGATATTTTGGGAGCTAAGATTCTATCAACTTCCAAAGCTGGTCATCCAATGAATGAGAGTGCTGATAGGACTATTCCTCAAGATTGGAGGCAAAAGAGGAACACCAGGGTAGAAAATACCATTCCTCTAAATTAGGAAGGAGATGCACTAGAGGATAATGTATGTGCAAATTTTTGATTGGGTGTGTATGGTGACTATTACTCTCAAAGTAAGAGAGATGAAAATGGACCGATATATGTCAAGAAGGTGGTCCAGAGTGAGCCCCTTGGACTTGAACAAAGGTATAACAGTAAGAGCAGAGGCAAAGAGAATAGGAATGCCCCTAGTTCTCTAAGTTCTCCATCATCACATAGACCTCAGGCCCACACTCATAGAAGGGAATTGTCCATCATGGAAGAAACCTATGAATCTGAAATGACTCTCCCAGATTTTAAAGATTTTTTTGAAGAAGTTGGTGAATTAGAAAGGAGAATCCGGGAGAAGATCGCCATAAGAAAAATAAGAGAAAAAGAGAAAGAGGGTAGGATCACACATGCTCAGATAAAATCTAAATAGTTGAAAAGGAAATTATAAGATTTGGATGCAATCAATTCTACCGCTATACCTAAAAATATTGAATATGAACCAGTTGTCAAAAAAATGTATGATACACAAAAGCCTAAGGAAAGGGGTAAACAGAAAGTGGTAGGTGTTGAGATAAATAAACCTATGATTAAAGGAGGTCTAGTAGACCAAATAACCAAATTGGATAATGATTTGGAAAGAGATAAGAGGGAGAGGGAGATCATAGCCAAAGAGTTAGAGAAAGAAGAATTGGAAGCATCAGCTCTCTAGATGAAAACAAAATTGATTTTCTCAAGAAAACCTCTGGTCCTCCGCCTATTATTAATACTCATGCTAGAGTGACTCTAAATTTAGAAACAACTACACCACCACAAGCTAGAGTGGGGAATGCTACCACATCCAATGTTGCATCATCAACCTCTACAGCTACTATTTCAACCCAAAAGACACCTGTCTATGCAGAAAGGTAAATGCAATTTATTTTCCTTGGCATTCCAGGTTATCCTAATGAAATCCCAAAAGAAATTAGGGATAAACTTCCAATATTTGCTTCTAACAATGTTATAACATGTGAAGATCATTTGAATAAATTTATTGATATGATGGATGACAATGAAATAGAACATGATGATGTGATGATGAAATTGTTTGTTCAATCACTAACTCAGGATGTTAGGATTGGTTTAGAGGACTGCCTAATGATTGTCTAGGATCCATGGAGGAAGGAAAAGACTATTTCAGGGATCAATATGGTGACAATAAAAATGAAGGCTTCATGTTAAATGAGTTCAATAAGATTAAGAAGAACTCAAATGAAGATGTGGTTGAATTCAATATCATATTTCAAAGAGAAATGGACAAATTGTTTCAAGTGATGAGACTGGATGATAAGGTATGTCTTGTAACTTATTTGAATGCTTTTGATGCAAAGATGGGTTATCTCCTAGGAGACAAGAACCCCAGGAATATTAGAGAAGAATATAAGATAGCACTTAACATTGAAACAATCAAAAGGGTATCAGGGAAAGTGGGTAGAAGGTAAGATTGGAAGCCAAAAAGGTTTAATAAAAAGGAATCAGACAAGCCTTTAGTTGTTAAACCAAAAGAATATGATAGTTTGAAATAGATTTTAAATGCTCTGAAGGATTTAAAACATGGAGAGAATAAGAACAATAGGGCTTCAAATAATGACAAGCCATCCTATGATAACTTCAATAGACAACCTAGGATGCAAAAATAACCTTACACCACTCAGTGGAAAGATGGGAATCTTGTTCCCCCATAGCAGAAAGACAAATTTGATGACAAAACCCCTGACCCTTTACACAAGACTACTGTTAATATGTGTAATGATAATTCCTAGTGCATGTCTTGCCAATCCTCTCATAATCCTAATTATTGTGTCATTGTTGCAAGAATCTCTACAAGTGAAGGTTAGGAGGATGATGAGGAAGAGTTATATGATGAAAATGGTTGTGCCATGGCTTTATTACATGTGTGGTATGAAATGGTTTCTGATGATGAAACCAAATTTTTTTTTGCCTCTAGTTCATTCAATAGGAAAGCAACATGTTATAAGATGATTTTGATATCCAAGATTGGGAGATTGACAACATGAGGTGAAATGCTGAGAAGGGTGATGAAATACCTATTTATAAGAGACCCTCTGATGATGAGATTACCCAAATTATAGAAAACATGGTTACTTAAGCAAGGGGTAACTATAATTTAAGAAATAGAATAGTTGGAAATGTAGATTGAAAACCTGCAAGCATTTTTGTTAAACAAACTAAGAATGATACCAAATAGTCCCAGAGACAAAGAAAAATAGGTTGAAGGTGCCAATAAAGTTTTGTTTAAAAGGGAAATTAAGCTTTTTGGTCATAACATTATGTATAAAGAAAATAAAAAAAACACTAGGAAATATTGTTCCCCCTCCTCAAAAATAAAGTAAACAACAAAAGAGGGATGAGACTAAGTTAGCCTCTCAGGTTGAGGATGAGGATTGTGTAAATGAAAAAATGGATATATCTTATGTAAAGTATACCCCTGTTTATATGGGACAACTCTCTCAAATTACTGTTAAGGTTCCCTTATTGGAAATGATGAGAATTAGTGAAAAAAAAGAGAAGGATTTAACATGGGTAAAAGGTGATGCCTCTACAAAGATTATGGGACCAGAGGAAAATAAGAACATGACAAAATCACAAGATAAATATGCATGTAAGATAAAAGATTATGATGAACTTGTTTCAAAGATTATCCAAATTTTCCTCAATGAAAATGTTGTTAATACTCCCTTGGGGACGGTAGATCCTTTTTTCCTAACTTTACTTATGAATGGAAAGATGTTGAAGAATTGTATGATTGATTCTCGGGCATCTAATATGGTCATGCCTACTGAGGTTATGAAATCAATGGGATTAAAGGTAGATACACCAGATGGGAGATGTCAGGCCATGTAGTCAAGAGAAGTGCATGTTATTGGCACTATCAAAGACATGCATTACAAGTTGGCTTCTTACCCTGACAAAGTATTAACAATGAGTGTATTAGTAGTGGACATTCCCCCTCAATATGGGATGTTGTTATCAAGAAAATGGAGTGCTTCAATGGGGGAAAGTATTTAGTGTGATCTATCATTTCCTATGTTTAACATTGTTGGTGAAAATATTAAGGTGTCCAGAGAGACCATAACTCCTCGCATGATTGAGGAGAAAGAAAATGAAAACATGAATTGTTTCTTAGACACTTAGATGGGATCTTTTCATGTACAAGAAAACAAGGTTTAAGGAAACTTCCAACCTAGACTGTTAGCTAAAGATGAAACTAATTTATATAAAAAAAATAAGTTACGCGTAATATATTTTGATGGTGCTAGTTCTAAGGAGGGAGGTGGTTCTTGAGTGTTGTTGATAGCTCCTACAGGTAAGAATTTCAAATTCTCATTTACACTATCATTCACACGTACAAATAATGTGGCAGAATATGAAGCTATGTTAATAGGTATGAGAATGGATGGAAGACATGGAATAAAATGTCTCAAAGTCATTAGAGAGTCTAAATTAGCAGTGTCTCAAATTAAATCCAAATATATTTTGAATAATCATAGATTGAAACAATATAGAAATGTTGTATGGGATGAAAATGAAAATTTTGATGCATTTGGTATTGATTGGATGGAGAGAAGCTAGAACAAGATGGGAGACTTTCTTGCAAACATAGCTTTGAGACCAGAAGATATTAGATTTTCTAGGATCTCTAAAATAGAGGTTCAATCTAGGGCTTCAATACCTGATAATGTTGAGAACTGACAAGTCTTTGATGATGATGTGGATATCCTAAGATTTATGCATTATGAGGCAGACTTTGGAGACAAGGAAATTGATTTCAATGGATATGTAGAAACCCTGGATGGAAAAGGATACTATCTTAGGTAGGGAAGTTTTAAAATTGAAGTAAAAAAAAGTCTCAAAGGGATTAGTTCTACTTGAAAGAGCTTTTGACAACAAGGATAAACCATATGCTGTTAAAAATGTGAATAGATTTGAGGATTTGGAACAAGTGAATGTAGGAATATATGAGGTTCCTATAAACTTATTTATTGGAAGGAAGATGTCACAAAAAGTAAAAGAGGAGCTGACTAATCTATTGAGGAAATATAAAAAAGTTTTTGCATGGACCTATGATGATCTCAAAGCATACAATGAAGATTTATTCCAACATGAGATCCCTATGAAAGAGGATGCTAAACCTTTTAGACAAAAGAAAAGACCCATAAATCCCACATTGAGACGCAAAATGGAACAAGAACTAATGAAGTTGAAGGATGCAGGGATCATTAAACCTATCATACATTCTTCTTGGGTTTCAAACTCAGTCCCTGTTAGAAAAAATAATGGAGATATCAGGCTATGTGTGGATTTTAGGAATCTAAATGTATCATCATTCAAAGATAATTATGCTCTCCCAAATATGGAAAATATGTTGCAGAGAGTTATTGGCCATGATTTGATGTCCATGATGGATGGATTCTCTAGATATAACTAGATAATAGTTAAAGAGTGAGATCAGTTAAAAACTACATTCTCTACACCTTGGGGGACATATTTTTATGTCAAAATGCCCTTTGGCCTGATAAATGATGGGGCCACATTTCAAAGAGCTATGGATGTTGCTTTCTCAGATTTTTTGCATAAAGTTTTGGAGGTCTATCAAGATGACCTCACAACATATTCTAAAAAGAAGGAACAACATTGTGAACATTTAGAGAATTTTTTTGAAAGAGCTCTTGAATTTGAGATTTCTCTGAATCCAAAGAAATATACTTTTGTGGTGACTGAGAGTAAGCTATTAGGACACATTATTTTAAAAGAAGGGGTTAGAATTGATCCTAAAAGAGTAGCTTCTATTGATAAGGTGCCACTCCCCAAAAATATAAAAGATATTCAATCTTTCTTTGGTCAGGTAAACTTTCTCTGGCATTTTGTTACAAATTTTGCTGAGAAAAATTGGTCATTTTCTAAGATGTTGAACAAAGATGCAAAGATGGAACTAGTACAAAAATAACAATATATGACCAAATAAACTACCAAAAATTATAGATAAATGACCTAATTTGGTCACATGATCACTGGTAGTTTATTGCTGGTCATTTATCTCATGATCAAATTTATGACTAAACTATTTTAGTTGTTAATTTAGTCATATATTTGGTCATTTATTTGCTTATATATTTAGTCATTTATTTAGTTATATATTTGGTTATTTATTTAGTCATATATTTGGTCGTATATTAATTCATTAATTTGGTTGTATATTTGGTCATATATTGACTCATTAATTTAGTCGTATATTTGGTTGTATATTTGGTCATTTATTTGGTCATATATTTGGTTGTATATTTGGTCGTATATTTAGTTATTTATTTGGTCATTTATTTAGTTGTATATTTACTCATATATTTGGTCGTATATTTAGTCACTTATTTGGTCGTATATCTGGTCATATATTTGGTTATTTATTTGGTCATTTAGTTGGTCATTTATCTGATTATTTATTTGGTCATTTATTTGGTTGTTTATTTGGTCATAAAATGAACAATATTTTAAATACCATGAATTTTATTATGTTAAAAAAAATATCATATTAAACTTGAATTACAAAGCATAACAAAAAATAAAAAATGTTACACATGAACAAACTACAACCAAGTAAAGTTAAAAGATTGATTCAACATCATGATAATTAAAGATAATCAATTCATGTAAAAAATTAATACAAATATACAAATTAAAATAAAAACATTTGTCATTCAAAGTATGCAGGGTGCCAAAATATACAAGTTGTCAAAGTTATCTAAGAGTATATACATAAACATAATAAAAAATATCAAAGTTGTCTCAAATATAAAGCACTGAGCCAAGATGTCTAACAACTAGAACATGATGAACATGTTGATCAACTATGTCATTTTTTTCAAATACTTTAGTGGCCATCGTGTGAAGGTTCTCTCTTTCTCGTTTAGACAAACACCTCTGTCTATTTTGTTTTTATAAGCAAGGGGTGCGTTACTTGTGACCTTTACAATGTTTACATTTGTATCTCTTATTTCTTTCAAGTTGATTCCATGTACAATAGATAGGGAGTGAATCTGCCCAATGCCCACAACATCACCATCATATGGATCCAACACCTTAACTTTATCCCCTTCTTTGAGTTTATCAACACATTTTTGCAAAAAATAAAAAATAACACATTATATTACATAGATAATGAAATTCCACAAATATAATATAATCGTAAGTTTCTAAATAAGAAATTTAGTTACTAGTGTAGAAATATAATTCACAAAATCCCCAAGTAGAAAAATATATGTTGATAGTGCATAAAGTAGGAAAGGAAATACAGCTATTGTTTTTATCGATGCAAGAACAAGAAACAATAAAAGATCAAAATAATGTCAAGATCTAAGTTCCTAAAAAAGAGTACATGCAAATGAAGACAAGATCAGTTACAAAGAAAAGAACAATAATTTGAGGTTATAAGGGATTTATAATAACAAGGAATAATAGTAAAGTATGACAATGATCTTATAACAAATCTCTATTTTGAAGTGCAGGGGATATATGACTCTCATAATCTATTGTTGTCACAGTCCTTACAATTCTTGCTCTCCTACTTCTCTGTCGTACCAAAATAAATCATTGTTGCCGCACACATACACATATATAATTATTGTTGCCAAACACACACACACACATATATATGTATGTATATATACATATATACACATATACACACATGTGTATATACATACACATGCACACATGTTTATATATACATATACACATACACACATACACACATATACACATGTATGTATATACACATAGGTTTGTATAAACATAAGTGTATACACACACACACACACATGTATAAACATGGGTTAATGAGTTTGACTCAAAAACTACATAGTTGAATCTTGATAGAAATATCACAAGTAAATTATTATCAACCAAATCTTATAATTCAACCCCCTCAAAACAAGCCCTTAATCAAGTATAAGAAACTTCATAGTAGAAAGCAACCAGGACACAACACACTGGTTGGACAAGATTGCATTCAACTTAGTCCACCTAATAAAAAACTCAAGAATATAGAAAAAACAAGTCAAATGTAATGTCCAAATTCTTCCCAATACAAAATAGATAACAAACCTACTCTAAATATTGAAATAACTAAACTGGCCCAAATTCCCCTCTTCTTATTTACAATTCTACGAACACTTATTCTAAATTCTCTAAGCTAAAATCTTAAACTTTTTTTCATGTATAAACATGTCATAAAATTTAAATTAAAAAATAAATAAATAAATAAATTCTTGATTAACAATAAAGTGATTTGTCAATTTTTAAAATAGAGAAGTGAAATATTTTTTTTGCAACAATTACTTGTTCAAAATTATTTTTGGTTAAAAAATTGTTGATCTATGAGTAAAGTTGAGTAGTTCTAATAAACCTACTAAAAATCAAAACTCACTAAATAGAGTACCCCCATAAATATGTTAAATCTCACTAATCTTATTGTCTAACATTTAATTTTGCTAATATATTTTTTTTCATATTATTATTAACTTTATAATCAACATTTTTTTTGTTCAGATTAGGGTTACCTTTTTTACTTCAAGTCAATCAAGAACCACACTTCCAACCTTGGATCCTTGAATCATAAATCTAGATTCCTTAAGGGCCCAAGCTTACTTAATTTTAATCAATTGTTACTTGCTAACTAACACGCTAAAATGTTCACATTTGTGTGCCTGTAACTTGTATAAAAGGACTTCGACCTGGGTCATTTAAGCTACAATCACTAACCTTTGACATCAATTGAATTATTAAAAAGTCATAGAATACCATTGGCATAGCTTTATCTTTGTACCAATAATCATGATTACACCAATTTATAACATTGTCAATATCAAATCTTAATTCAAGCATTCATTGCATGTCATCACAACACCATCTCAGACATGCATTATTTTTGTTCAATATCATTGTGTAACAATTGCCCTTAGTTGATACTATTTTATTTTTTTTACTCAATGTTAATCATTAACTTAATCAACCAATTTTCTATCATAAAATCTAGAAGTGGTGATTTTAAAACTTCTCTATTCACCATGGTGGCAACATCTTGATATCACACCCATTGCTTACACTTTATATTGTTTGGCTTCCATAATATCTTGATGTCACAGACGTGCTTACACTCATGTATATATACTCATGTGTACATACACATGTATATATACCCATGTATATACACATGTGTATATGCATACATGCGTGTGTGTATGTGTATATATGTGTACATGTGTGTGTGTGTATATATATGTGTGTGTGTGTGTACATGTGTATATACATACAATCAGTGTTAACACCCTTAATAGTGTTAACAATCAGTGTTAACACCCTTAACACTGTTAACACTCTTATTATTTTAATGATATCTTTCTTGAACAATGGATGCTAAATAAACTAAACATGTTATTGTCACATCCTCCTTTGCAGCTACATTTTGTCCTCTAAAAAACTAAGACATTGCCAAATGTTATGGATAGGTTTAAGATTTTTCATTTCTTAGTCTTTTAAGACTAACACTATTTTTTTTGTATTGCATCTGCAGAAAAGTTGACCAAGTTTTGTAGAATATTAAATCCTCAGCTTGCAATCTAGCACATACTTCCTTGTGTGAAGGTAATTTGATTTGTACAAGCTATACTTTCATCGAAATTGTTTATGCTTGTTTTAAAATTTGTTATACTTTCACTTCTATTGTTTAGTTGTTCATGAAGTTAGATTTGTCTTGATAGGACTTGTCAAAAAATTCTTCACAGCATGTCCATTATGCCTTGGCTTGTACAAGCTATACTTTCATTGAAATTCTTTATGCTTGTTTTAAAAAAATTTATACTTTCACTTCTATTGTTTAGTTGTTCATGAATTTAGATTTGTCTTGACATGACTTGTTGATGACATGTAACTGATTGAATATTTGATAATGTTAAGTTGAAGATGATGCAAGGCATTAAATCAGTTAATGGTTTGTATTTTCATTGATGTCAACTTGATATCATCTATACGGTCATGTACATAATGCCAAAAACTTTAGAGAATCAATGGAATAGATATTATGCTTTCAGCAATGCATAAAAGTCAAGTATTCACTAAGTGATAGGCAACACAGACAGAGTGCACACCATTGGTAAAGGAAAAGAAATAGTCATAGTGATGCCTGATGAGTAGAAGATAGTTTTTCCCAATGAATCAAAATCATAGTGATACCTGACGAGTAAAATCCAAGGATGCCCAAAATATGGAGATCCCAAAGCTAACTAGAGTCACACTGATGGAACTAGCAGTTGTCACTGACGACTAACTGGAGAATTGACCGATAGAACAAAGAGTTTAGAAAATAAAAAAATATCTAGCTGGCAGAGCTTAAGGATAGACTTAACTGGTTGTTTTATTTGTTTTATTCGACCAGAGTTAAGTAATTGATTTAAAGAAGATTTGTACAATTGGCAAGAAGATAACTACAAGATAAATCAGGAGTTAAAGCTATAAATCAGATTGGGTGGATTTTTTTTTATGCCAAGAATCAAGAATCAAGAATTAAGGAATATGATGTCTATATAAGAGACAAACATTATTCATTTTCATAATAAATCACATACACAGGAAGGGGAGTGGATAGAAAGAAGATGCTAAAGAGAAACTAGTGAAGGATAACTTCATACAGTCCTGATCAATCAAGCTAAAGGAGAGCTAAAGAATTCTGCAGACACCGATGAACAGTGAAGAACAACATCACAAAGAAGAAAGTGTGGAGCACAAAGAATTGAATTGATACATTGAACAGAGAGGTATTGTACTCAAACAAATCTAAAAATCTGCAATTCAAGTTACATTAGAAACAAGTCATTGTATTTCAGTTTAATCATTGAAGTATCAAGTCTCTTAATAGAGCAGGACTTAATTGTCTTCTATAATTGAGTTATATCCTAACAGATTTCCAAAAAGGTTGATTCATGAAAATTGCATTGATATTTCCTAAAGCATACTGGCATCCTAACAAGAAGGTTGATTCAAGGATGGTAGCAAGATTTTCCTAAAGCCTATTGACAATCTAAGAAGGAGGCTGATTCAAGGATGGTAGAAAAATAGATGCTAGATACTAAGTGACAACCTTTATAAAATCCTCTAACAAGGTCACACCTAACATTGTGTTTGTAACTTTTAACATGGTTGGCTCCTAACAGAGCTCACTTCAGAAGAGTAAAAATTTGGGGTACCGGTCCCAGTGGTGTTTTCCCTTAACAGGGTTTCCACGTTAAAATCTATGTGTTATGTGTGTATGGTTTATTACTTTACTATTTTACATTTCACATATGCATTTGTAGATTGATTGGTATACTCTACATATTTACTGAGTATCGGTAAATAGTTTTACTTCTTATCGGTTATCAAGGAGAATAAGGACAAACAAGGTAAATTGACAGATAGTTAATTATTATAAGTATTTCATGGCATACATCTTGTAGGGACTTAATAATCTGAGGTGTATTGATTGGTGGTTAAAGTTTAAAGGATAAATAATTGAGGCCACTGATTCACCCCACCTCTCAGTTATTACTAACAATTGGTATCAGAGCTTGTGTGTTTAGAAGGAAGGTTTCAAGACCTAAGTAAAGATCACAAGATGAACAGACGAGATGTGCCCAAGTTGAACAAAGAAAACTTTTCCTCATGAAAAAGTAAGATAAGACTCCACTTATCAGGTATTGGTAATGATGTTACTCAATACTTAGATATTGAATATGTGTTGCCTACATGACCATTAAGAGTAGATCAATTGAGAGAGAAGCATGAGCATAACTGCATGGCTATAGAGCTTTCTTCCTCACTCTTTGATGTTGAATTTGAAGATGTCAAGGACATCAAAACTACAATGAAAATGTGGGACAAACTGAAGCTTGTACATGGAGGTGATACAAATGTTCTTAAAGCCAAGAAAGAAAGCCTTAGAGGAAATTTTTATGATCTCAGAATGAAAGAAGGAGAAAAAATCACATAGTATAACACAAGAATAAAATAAGTAGTCAATGCTATACAAGGTTTTGGAGGTACACTTTAAGAAAAAATGGTGGTAAGTAAAATCTTAAGAACTTTATTGCCTATATATGCTATTAGAGTTTCTACTATTCAAGAAATGAGAGTAGTAGAAAACAATATAGTTACTCTTGATAGTTTAATTAGTAGACTGATTTTATTTGAGATGAATAACTTTGACAATAGTTTCTTACCAAGTTTAGAGTCTGCATTTAAGTCTTCTATAAAAATAAGAAAATCCAATCATAAATGCTCATCTAGAAGGGATAGTGAAAGTGAAAGTGAAGAAGAAGATCTAGATGAAATAGAAGCACTTATGGCTAGAAGAATACAAAGAGGAAAAGGTAAATACAAAGGCAAGCTACCACTTGTATGCTTTAATTGTAAAGAGATTGGACACTTTGCTGCAAGATGTCCTAACAGAAGAAAAGATGACAGAAGTAATAATAGATCTTTTGAGAAGAAATCTGACAGAGGTGATAACAAAGATTATAGAGGTTACCGACAATCAGAAAGAAAAGATACCTGAGACTATAAGGATAAAGGCAAGAAGGATAGCTACCTAGCTACTTGCAAACATGAAGATACTGACACCGAACCTGATGATGACATCGAGATAGTATTTGTAGCTGTGAAGGATGACTCAGATGAAGATGAAAGGTATGAAGAAATTGCACTCATATCTAAGGTTAGTAAGAATGATATCTGAATTATAGATAGTGGTTGTACTCACCATATGATTGGTGACAAAGAAAAATTTAACACTTTTGAATATTATAATGGTGGTACAGTAAGAATGAGAAATGATACATCTTGTCCAGTTGAAGGTAAAGGAACAATAATGATGAATAACCTGATTAAATGTAAAAATTCTTATTGGGTAAAAGGATTGAATTATAATCTATTGACTATTTCTCAGCTAAATAATTCAGGTCATAGAGTAGCATTTGAGAACAAGAAGGCAAAGATCTTCAATAAATCAGGAAAACTGATTGGTACTGGTGAATAGACTAAATGCAACTTATTGTATAAGAATGATACTAACACCACTTGGTTAATGACTAGAAACAATGACATATGGTTTTGGCACAAAAGATTGTGTCATGTAAATTTTGACAACATGATGAAAATAAGCAAAAGAAGAAGTGTAAGAGGCTTACCGATGATGACAAAGCCAAACACCATCATGTGCAAAAACTGTCAAAAAGGTAAAATGACAAAGTCTAGTTTCAAAAATAAAACCCATAGATCTGATGATATTCTAGAATTAGTCTATACTGATTTATGTGGACCTATGAGGACAAAGAGCTATTATGGAGATAGATATTTTATTCTCTTTGTTGATGATTACTCTAGAGTGATGACGGTTATGTTTCTAAAAGAAAAATATGAACCATTCAAGATTTTTAAATGGTATAAGGCTATGGTAGAGAAACAAAGTGGTAAGGATCTAAAATGTTTGAGATTAGATAGAGGGGGAGAAATTATATTAGATGAGTTCACTAATTTCTGTAATGAGACTGGTATAAAAAGATAGGTTTCTGCACCAAGAACACCACAGCAAAATGAGATTTTTGAGAGAAGGAATAGATCAATAGTTGATTGTGCAAGAACACTGATGATAGATAATGACATCACCCAAATCTTCTAGAGGGAAGTTGTCAGCACTACTATTTATACACTTAACAGAGTACAATTGAAGGACACAAAGAAGACTCCTTATGAGCTATGGTATGGTACAAAACCCAATGTAAGTTCAAAATATTTGGTAGTCAATGTTATGTCTTAAAGGATGATAGACATGGAAAGCTTGATGCTAAAAGTGATGAAGGTATTTTTTTGGGGTATTCTACGAAGAGCAAAGCTTTTAAATGTCTAATCAAGGCTTCTAACAAAATAGTTGAAAGTGGAAATGTGAAGATTGATGAATTTGCATAAAAGAATGAGTTGGAAAGCACAAAAGAACTAAAAGACTACAAAAAGTTTGTATATTGTGAAGAACCCACAACTCTACCTGAGAAACAATGCTTAATTCTAGAACAACAGAATATTGCAACCGAAGGTCAGAATGCTGTTACTAACAATCAGGATAATAATCAAGATAATGTGCAAGGTAATGAAGATCAAGCTGATACACAAAGAGTTGTACCTATACTTGCAAGATATGTAAGAAGGAACCATCCAGAGGACCAAATCATAGGAGATAAGAAAGCTGGTACA
This sequence comes from Thuja plicata, assembly GCA_018584345.1. NCBI lineage: Eukaryota > Viridiplantae > Streptophyta > Pinopsida > Cupressales > Cupressaceae > Thuja > Thuja plicata. The sequence continues at coordinate 629,457 of MU224251.1, read as the reverse complement.
AGAACAAGAAGTAAGTCTTTAAACTCAAATTGCTTAATTTGTGAGTTTGAGCCAAAATCTATCAATGCTGCACTAGATAATGAAGAATAGATAAGTTCTATGAATGATAAGATTGAGCAGATTGAGAAGAACAAAACATGGTCACTTGTGCCAAGACCTAATGAAAAGAATGTCATCGGTACTAATTGGATATTTAGGAAGAAGCTAAACGAGAATGGAGAAGTCACAAGGAACAAAGAAAGACTAGTATGCAAGGGGTATGCACAAGAAGAAGGTATAGACTATGGAGAGACCTTTGTACCCATTGATAGGCTAGAAGGAGTAAGAATACTACTTTCTTATGTTGCATACAAAGGATTCAAAGTATATCAAATGTATGTCAAGTCATTTTCTGATGAGATGAGCAAAGAGTTTGAGATGTCTATGTTTGGAGAGATCAAGTTCTTTCTTGGTCTACAGGTCATTCAACAAAATGAAGGTATTTTCATTACACAATACAAATACATCAAAGAGGTCCTAAAAATATTCAAGATGGAAGATTCCAAACCTATTGGAACACTGATGGCTATTGGATGTAAATTAACAAAGGAAGACAAGACAACAGAGGTAAATCAGACTTTGTATAGATCAATGATAGGAAAACTCATGTATGTTGTACACACTAGACTAGATATTACACATGTAGTAGGAATTGTTACTAGATTTTCTGCTAAACCCAACAAATCACATATGACTGTTGTGAAAATAATTCTAAGATATCTAAAGAATACTGAGGAATTTGGCTTATGGTATAGAAGAGAAGGCAAATTTGAACTAAAAGTGTTTACCGATGCTGATTGGGCTAGAAATCCTGATGACCAGAAGAGCACAACTAGAGGAGCATTCTTTATGGGTGATAGAATTGTCACATGGATTAACAATAAGAAAGGATGCATCTCACAGTCTACTATAGAAGAAGAATATACTGCTGCTGCTGCAAACTACTCAAATATTGCATGGATCAAATAGTTGCTGGAAGGTATGCACATGAAGATCTCAAAACCAACAATTATCTATTGTGATAACACTAGTGCAACAAACATTTTCAAGAATCTAGTCATGCATTCCAAGGCAAAACACATTGCAATAAAGTCTCATTATTTAAGAGAACAAGTTCAAGAAAAAGAGGTGATACTTGAGTATGTGTAATCAAAAGAACAACTGGTTGATATCTTCACTAAGCCATTGCCCAAGGATACATTTGAGTACCTGAGAAAGAGACTAGGGTTCAAACCCTAGTATACCAGTCAATAAAAGACTGAAGGCTGTATCAGCCTATATATTATCAGAATAGCATTCATGTTGATGCAAGCAAAAGGATGAACTTCAAAGCTACATCTATATACAGAAAGGTATATATCAGAATTGAGCACTAGTGCATATTGTTGTATTGCTAATGGATAAGGGAAATATATTATGGATAGAAGAAAATAATGGTTTGACATGAATGTTAGATATTTGTAAAATATTTGTTTGGCATTGTTGTCAAAGGGAGAGAATGTATCCATATTATCACAAAAAATTATTCATCATCAGATTACTCCAAGCAGGGAGAGATCATATACATAGGGAGAGAATTTGTATGATGAAATCATATACAAAGGGAGAGTTACTGACACAAGAGACAAAGACATAAAAGAAGAAGAACAATCAAAAAATAGATATTGACACAATGGAAGGACACAACACATCAGTACAAGAAACATAGAAAGCTGCAAGAATCAAATCTAAGCTAACACAGAGCTTACCGGCAGTCAAACATTTTTATCAGTTATCAAAACAAACTATTTGGTAATTTGATAAATCTCAACAATTGTATTTCATATTATATTAGAAATAGTATAGTGTGATAATATAGTATGTTTCGATCAATTCCAAAGGGAGAGATTGATGACATGTAACTGATTGAACGTTTGATAATGTTAAGTTGAAGATGATGCAAGGCATTAAATCAGTTAATGGTTTGTATTGTCATTGATGTCAACTTGATATCATCTATATGGTCATGTACATAATGTCAAAGACTTCAGAGAATCAATGGAATAGAGATTATGCTTTTAGAAATGCATAAAAGTCAAAAATTTACTAAGTGACAGACAACACCGATGGAGTGCACACCATCGGTAAAGGCAAAGAAAGTGTCACAATGATGCCCAACAAGCAGAATACAGTGTTGCCTGATGAAGCAAAATCATAGTGATACCCGATGAGTAAAATCCAAGTATGCCCAACAGACGGAGATCCTAAAGCTAATTGGAGTCACACCGATGGAACTGGCAGTTTTCACCGACAACTAACTGTGGAATTCAATGATAGAACAAAGAGTTCAGAAAATTACAAAATATCTAGCTGGCAGAGCTTAAGGATAGACTTAACTAGTTGTTTTATTTGTTTTATTTGACCAGAGTTAAGTAATTGATTTAAAGAAGATTTGTACAGTTGGCAAGAAGATAACTCTGAGATAAATTAGGAGTTGAAGTTGTAAATCAGATTGGGTGGATTGTTTTTCATGCCAAGAATCAAGAATCAAGAATTAAGGAATATCATGTCTATATAAGAGACAAGAATAATTCATTTTTGTAAGCAAACACATACATAGGAAGGGGAGTGAATAGAAAGAGGATGCTAAAGAGAAACTGGTGAAGGATAACTTCATACAGTCCTAATCAATCAAGCTGAAGGAGAGCTAGAGAATTCTGTAGATACTGATGAATAGTGAAGCAAAACATCACAAAGTAGAAAGTGTGGAGCACAAAGAATTGAATTGATACATTGATCAGAGAGGTATTGTACTTAAATAGATATAAAAATATACAATTCAAGTTGCATTAGAAATGGGTCATTGTGTTTCAGTTTAACCATTGAAGCATCAAGTCTCTTAACAAAGAAGGAATTAACCGTCTTCTATAATTGTGGTATATCCTAACAGATTGCCAAAAAGGTTGATTCATGAAAGTATCATTGAAATTGCCTAAATCCTATTGATAGCCTAAGAAGAAGGTTGATTCAAGGATGGTAGCAATATTTACCTAAAGCCTATTGACAGTCTAAGAAGGAGGCTTATTCAAGGATGGTAGCAAAATAGATGCCAGATACTAAGTGACAACCTCTATAGAATCCTCTAACAAGGTCACACCTAACAGTGTGTTTGTAACCTTTAACATGGTTGGCTCCTAATAGGGCTCACTTTAGAAGAGTGAAATTTTGGGGTACCGGTCCCAGTGGTTTTTTCCCTTAACAAGGTTTCCACGTTAAAATCCATGTGTTATATGTGTATGGTTTATTACTTTACTATTTTACATTTCACATATGCATTTATGGATTGATTGGTATACTCTACATATTTACTGAGTATCGGTAATAGTTTTACTGCTTATCGGTTATCAAGGAGAATAAGTACAAACAAGGTAAACCAATAGACAGTTAATTCTCATAAGTATTTCATGGCATGCATCTTGTAGGGACTTAATAATCTGAGCTGTATTGATTGGTGGTTAAAGTTTAAAGGATAAATAATTGAGGCCACTGATTCACCCCCCCAGTTATTACTAACACTTGTCAACAGATTCTTTGCAACATGTCCATTCTGCCTTGGCTTTTGTTATCATGGGTATGGCTCTTGTTTTGTGGAAGGTAATATTTTATTTGGTAGATTGTATCTTATGCTCATCTTTCTGCATTTTATAATTTCTATAAAACATTTTGTATGATATTCTCATTTAATATGTTGTGGTAAACAACTTTAGTTTCTAATTTTTATTATTTCTTATTACCTTATCATTAGACGACCATAGAGCCATAGTCCAGCAAGTATAGGAAAATGAATTTTTGACTATTCCAGCCAATGTCAACTAGTGACCATAAATTTTCTATAGCAACGGTACATAGATATTGGTTTCACAGTTTTCTTATTTTTTGAGGACCTATGGTTATTCCATGTTAGAATTGTGTGTTCGTAGACATCCATATGACCATCTTATTGGTTATCAACTCTTACCTAAAGATACATTGGAAAATTTAGCCATAAATTATACTATATGAGTTCCTGTCCTAAATGGAAAAGACTACAAAAATTTTCCAGGCTATTTCTATGTTAGTTGATCTGAGTTGTAAAACACTTCACTTGACAACACCATATCAAATAAATTTTTCTAAAATTAGGCAACAACTTTAGATCTATGTTGAATAAATCCCTGAATATGTGTTGGAGATTTGTTTTTGTGCAGTTGATTGATTGTATGTTTGTCATTGATGAAAATATATAATACACAGTAGTGTTTCTATATGTACTTATTAGAATGATGATATCAAGCCTTGTGTGGTTAGATACATGTTGTAGACATGTTTATTATGTTATGTTCATACATGCAGATCTAGATATGATGTTTCAGTCAAGTTGTGTAATTCTATTATTGGTAGTTACAGTTCTGGAAGAGTATATGTTCAGAGCGGACGTATTTAACGTGTTTCTTGAGTTGCACCCATCTTCAGGATATGTATGTGTATATTCATGATTAGTTATGAGTTGATGATAGTTATATAAAGGCGCCTAACATGTTTCAATAAAATTGTAAAGTTAGAGATGATTTGGTGAGGCTGACTTAGTGAAGCATCGCTTCTATTCAGTTTGTGTTGCACGGAATTAATACTATTTACGTGATTAGTAAAGCTGACAAGGATGTTATGAAGAGTTGTCTTACAGGTCCCATGATCTCATACTTTGAGGAAGATACTTATAGCAAGTCATTTATGATATGCTAAGTGTGAATGATATGAAAAGAGACAGAAAATGTATAGAGCAGAATATCAGTTGTGTTTCATTCATCAAGAGTCTATATGAAGAAGAAGTAGAAGATTACAATACATTGGAACTGATCAAGATAGCAGGTCTACTCTACAGTTCATCATCAGATATAGTGCATATTTTTTCTACAGAAGGTTGTAGCCTTCACCATTGAAGTAGTGAGCTTTTGGACAGTGAGTCCTCACCCCTAATAGGGTTATTTGTAAAAGACTCCTCATAGGGTCAGAACCTTAACTAGGTCACTATACTTATTGCTTTGTAAAGAACAACTCCCAACAGGGTTGCAATATCTTCTAATAGGGATTACTATAAACAAGTATAGTTCATTGTGGGTACTAATTCCCACCAGGGTTTTTACCATTTGGTTTCCCCGTAATCAAATTTTGTGTTGTGTACTATGTTATCTGAATGTGCATTTACTTTATTATATTATGAAGTTAAAGAAGTAAAAAGAACTAAAGTTACTGATAACTGATTCACCCACCCTCTCAGTTATCCTTTGGGACTATTCTAACAATTGGTATCAGAGCCAAGTGCCTTGGAAAAGAAGCCTAATAGCTTAAGGTAGATTAGATGTCTTACTTCAGAAAAGAGAGCCTTAAGTTTGATGGAGAAAATTATCTAGATTGGAAAAACAAAATGATAACACATATACAATGTGTTTTCATGCAACAAGATTGGTCACTTTGCATCTAAGTGTCCCACAAGAGTCAAGAAGTTCAGATCTAATTACAAACCTAAATATAAGGAATGTTACCATGCTGAAGAAGGTGTAACTAATGAACATTCAGGAGAGGATGAAATTGGATTTGTTTCCCTTAGAGACATGGAAAAGTTGCTCGAGGAAATGGACATTGCAGATGAAAAGGAAGAACAAGAGTTAGCCCTAATTTCCAAAGCAGACATCAAAACTGATTGGATCATTTACAGTGGATGCTCTCACCATATGACAGGTGACAAAGATAGATTTGTTCATTTAGACAAATACAAAGGTGGTATGGTTATATTTGGAGATAACACTCCTAAACCTATCATAGATAGAGGTTCTATCACTTTGGATGGAAAGAACAAGACAGATGATGTTCTATATGTTGATGGATTACATCATAACTTGCTAAGTGTTGGACAGCTACTTGACAGAGGTTATCATTTGGAGCTCAAAGACAACAAGTGCATAATTAACAACAAGGATGGAGACATGATTGCATCAGGCTCCAAAACAAAAGGTAATTTTTTTCAACTCAATTCAGATGTAAGTTGTTTTTTTGCAAAAGTGGATGACAGTTGGTTATGGCACAAAAGACTTTGTCATATCAATTTTGATAACATAGTAAAGATAAGTAATGTCAAGGCAAGTAGAACTTAGCTAAAAACAAATTGGATCTAGTGCATACAAATTTATGTGGTCCTACCCAAACAAGATCATACTACGGAGAAAGGTATTTCATTTTTTTTTATTGATGATTTTTCAAGGATGATGTGGGTTGCATTCCTAAAGGAGAAATATGAAGCCTTTGAGAAGTTCAAAATATTCAAAGCTAACGTTGAGAATGAATCTAGATTAAAACTGAAATGTCTGAGATCAGATAGAGGAGGAGAGTTCACCTCTGAACAATTTTATGATTACTATGAAGAACATGGAATAAAAAGATAGTTGAGTGCTCCTAGAACCCCTCAACAGAATAGGATTACAGAAAGGAGGAACAAAATTATACTTGATATAGCACGCACTATGATGATTGAAGGGAAAGTTGCACACACATATTGGAGAGATGTAGTGAATACAATAATCTATACTATCAAAATAACTCAATTGAGTCCAGACATAGATAAGACACCCTATGAACTTTGGTTTGGTAATGTACCTATAGTAAAGTATTCCAGAATCTTTGGCAGCAAGTGTTACATCAAGAGAGATGATGGTGTTGGTAAGTTTGATGCCAGGAGTGATGAAGGTATTTTCCTTGGTTACTCTATAAAAAGAAAAGCATACAGATGTTTCAATTTGAGATTGAAAAAGGTAATTGAAAGTACTTATGTTAAAATTGATGAGAAGTTTATGGTTAAAGAAAGGTACTATGAATATGCACCTATGATTGAAGATGAACCCATGCCTAGCAACAAAGATATTGTTATTGAAGAAATGTTTGATTGCATTGATGTCTCATGTAATGATCTTGAATCAAGAAGAGAAGAATCGCATATTACAGAAGAAGAAGTAACACCTAAGGTTCCTAAATTCACATCTAGATACCACTCTAAAGATGATATCATTGGAGATCAGAGCAGCAATGTTTTGACTAGATCAAAAGCAAAAAGTATATCAATGCATGAAGAGGTATGTTTACTTTCATAGATTAAACCTTTAAGAGTTGAAGATGCTTGTAATGATTTTGATAGGAAGAATGCAATGAAAGAAGAATTAGATCAGATAATTAAAAATGATACGTGGGAATTGGTCCCTAGACCCAGTGACAAAAATGTGATTGGAACAAAGTGGGTATTCAAAAACAAGATGAATGAAGATGGTACAGTAGTAAGAAACAAAGAAATATTTGTATGTAAAGGATATGTGCAGAGAGAAGGAATAGACTACACTGATACATTTGCCCCTGTGAGCAGACTAGAAGCCATAAAATTCTTCTTGGCCAATGCATCATTCAAAGACTTTAAAGTTTATCAAATGGATGTAAAGTCAGCTTTTCTGAATGGTGACTTGAAGGAAGAAGTCTATATAGAATAGCCTAACGGATTTAATCTTTCAGATAAAATAGACATGGTATGCAAATTGAAGAAAGCACTGTATGGTCTTAAATAGGCCCCAAGAGCTTGGTATGAGAGACTAATAGTTATCTTACCAAGATTGGATTCAAGAAAGGTGTAGCAGATTGTAACCTATTCAAAAGAGAGACAGCTAATGGATTACTACTAGTTGCCATATTTGTTGATGACATTATCTTTGGAGGTAATGACAAGCTTAGTACAACATTTGCAAAAGAAATGCAGAATGAATTTGAAATGAGAATGATTGGTCCTATAAAATACTATTTGGGACTGAATGTAAAGCAGACAGATAAAGGTATATTTATTAATCAGTCAAAATATGTGAAGGAAATATTGAAGACCTTCAAGATGGAAGACTATAATCCAGTATGCACTCCTATGATAATAGGAAGAAAGATTTCAAAAGATGATGATTCCACAACAGTTGATAAGACATTATACAAATCTATGATTGGAAAACTCATTTATCTAACTCAATCTAGACCTAACATATCTAATGCAGTTGGCATTGTTGGAAGATTTGTAGCTGAACCCAAGTAGAATCACCTAACAAAAATCAAGAGATATTCAGATATCTAAAGGGAACTATAGACTATGGTTTATGGTATCCTAAATCAGAGAATGTACAACTTCATGTGTATACAGATGTAGATTGGGTAGGTTGTATTGATGATAGGAAGAGTACTTCAAGAGGAGCAGTATTTCTTGGAGATAGGTTGGTTTCTTGGATAAGCAAGAAGCAGAACTGTATTTCTCAATCAACAACAGAAGCTGAATATGTTGCAACAACACTGAATTCTTCAACCATGGTTTGGATCAAGCAGATGGTTAAAGACTTTGGTATTTAGGTAGATTATCTTATCATTATTCACTACGATAACACTAGCACTATTAACATGTCTAAGAACCCTGTGGTGCATGCAAAGACAAAACACATAGAGATCAACTACCATTTTCTAAGAGAAAAGGTTGTAGACAAAGAAGTGAAATTGGACTATGTGAGAACCAAAGAACTGTTGGCAGATATTTTCACAAAACCTTTATCAAAAGATACTTTTGAGCATCTCAGAGAGAAGTTGGGAGTAATTTCCTCTCCTAAGTCTGATTAGAGAATACATGAAGAACATCAGTCCTTTGTGACTGATAAATGGTTGACTACTCTACTTCTGGAGTAGTATCTATGCCTAATGGTTTATGGCACCATTTTCCATTGATGTCAAAGGGGGATTATGTACTAAGGTGGAGAATATAGTCTAGGGGAGTATATATCAATGGAACAAAAATACAGTTAGAGGAATTGTAGCAGTATAGAGAAATATTTGATGAGGATATTGAGAGGATTGTAAAAGAAAGAAGACACCATGAACAGAGGATTTTTTTAATATCATATGTTTCCATCAATGTCAAAGGGGGAGATTGTTGGAGATTTGTTTATGTGCAGTTGATTGATTGTATGTTTGTCATTGATGACAACATATAATACATAGTAGTGTTTCTGTATGTACTTATTAGAATGATGATATCAAGCCTTGTGTGGTTAGATATATGTTATAGACATGTTTTTTATTTTATGTTCATACACACAGATCCAGATATGATGTTTTAGTCAAGTTGTGTAATTATGTTATTGGCAGTTATAGTTCTGGAAGAGTATCTGTTCAGAGTTGACATATTTAACGTGTTTCTTGAATTGCACCTATCTTCAAGATATGCGTGTGTATATTCATGATTATTTATGAGATGATGATTGTTATCTAAAGGTGCCTAATGTGTTTCAATAAGATTTCAAAGTTAGAGATGATTTGGTGAGGCTGGCTTAGTGAAGCGTCGCATCTGTTTAGTTTGTGTTGTGTAGACTTAATATTGTTTGCATGCTTAGTAAAGATGAAAAGGATGTTATGAAGAGTTGTCTTATAGGTCCCATGATCTCATACTTTGAGGAAGATACTTATAGAAATTCATTTATGATATGCTAAGTGTGAATGATACAAAAAGAGACAAAAAATGTACAGAGCAGAATATCAGTTGTGTTTCATTCATCAAGAGTCTATGTGAAGAAGAAGTAGAAGATTACAATATATTGGAACTGATCAAGATAGCAGGTCTACTCTACAATTAATCATTAGATATAGTGCATATCTATTCTATAGAAGGTTGTAGCCTTCACCATTGAAGTAGTGAGTCCTCACCCCTAACAGGGTTAACTGTAAAAGACTCCTAATAGGGTTAAACCCTTAACCAGGTCACTATAGTTATTGCTTTGTAAAGAAAAACTCTTAATAGGGTTGCAAGATCTTATAACAAGGATTACTATAAATAAGTATAGTTCATTGTGGGTGCTAATTCCCACTGGGGTTTTTACCATTTGGTTTCCCCGTAATCAAATTGTGCGTTTTGTACTATGTTATCTAAATGTGCATTTACTTTATTGTATTCTGAAGTTAAAGAAGTAAAAATAACTAAAGTTACTGATAAATGATTCACCCCCCCCCTCTCAGTTATCCTTTGGGACTATTCTAACAATATGGTATAATCACAACAAGTTCACTTCTTTGGACTCAAGCACTGCTTCATATTTAATTGGCCACTTCTAGCCATATCCTCCAGAGTAGAGGTTTTAGACCTGTAACTTGAATAGATTTATATTTTTCAATAAAAAAATTATTTAGTACTTTAAAATCCATATTGGTTTCAAAGTGAAGTGTCTAGGAAAGAAACAAATACAATTTTTTTCCTGTATTGATATAATGCTTTCCCAAAAGGTCTGACACTATTTGCAAATCTCAATTATAATAATATGAGGCTGATAATTTTAATGTCATTGTGAATATGACATATTCACAGCTCCTAAATTTTTCTAAATATTGGACTTAAATGATCCCAAATATTTAGCACTAGAAGACTACAAGTTAGACTTTTATTCTGTGACATTGACTTCCAACAGCCATAACCAAACAAAATCCTACATGGATTTATTAGAGTGATCTATGGAAGATTAACATATACAACCTAGCATGCCTCTTTTCTGGCACATGAATGATTTGAAATTGGGACAAAGCAAACTTTTAATTTCATTTTATTTCTTATATGTACTAGGAAAATAATTAATGATTTGAAAAATGGTAGAAAGCAAATTTTTAATTTGGTTGTATTTTTTTTTATTTACATAAAAAATAATTAACTAGAATGTTGTAGGACAACGTTAAGAGGGAATTTTACGATGATCACCTTTACATGAAAAGGCATAACCTATCTAAAAGAATTATAAACATATATATTTGAGAATAATACTTGTGAGAGAATTTAGGATTGGACTTCAGATTGCATGTCCGATAGATTCTTGTTCAAATACAAGAATTGTGAGCTTGCATATGATACAAGCTAATCATATAATGTATATGATGTTGACCTTGAGGTTTAATATCAGTTACTGATAAGAAAGATTTTCAACTTAGACTGGATCATATGGTCAATTTTTTCTGGATCCAATATCATTTACAAGATGTACTCCCCATGTTATGAGGGTGGGTAATGAGGGACCATAATTTAGCAAAACTGCATGAGCCTTTCAATTTTTTTATAATGGCTATCTCAAAGATGCCACCAGATCAAAGGGAGTGGCGAAGAGAAACAAAATCAAATATAGAATGTTGTTAACCAGACGTTTCTTCTACATGGACCTGTTTTACTGTGCAACCACCCAAGTTATATGGAAACATGGTCATTATTAGTGTATTAAGGACTAGAAAAACTATGGACAAGTGGATTCACAAAAGATAATGACACAACCTACCTCAGCTAATGCCAAGATAGTCCACTACCTCTTTTTCAACCCTTTACTTTTGGCTTCCCTAGGGAATGACTAACTTGTATAATTTTAATAGATTTTCATTTGGTAACCCTGAAAAAATGATATATTTGACTTAAATGATGAATTGTAGATTATAACAATTAAGCTATCCATCATCGATGCATAGTAGCCTGTGATGATTAATTTTAATTGCATCTTCCAAATTCACTGTTTACATGGACATAGAGTATACATATGATATACACATGTGTATATATACATGTGTGTATATATAATGTACATATGCTCTTGCAGGGACTATTAGTGATGCCAACATGCATAATATATAATGTATATGTCATGCCCAAAATTGTCACGCCCAAAAATGCAACAACTTTTTTTTTAATTTTTTTGGTTTAAATTTTTTTTTATTCTTTTTATTTTTATTTTTTATATTGGTTATTTAATACTATATATATATACACACATTTAAATATATATATATA
>MU224251.1:589021-600767 GCA_018584345.1 Thuja plicata | reverse complement strand
AATGTGACGATCTGGCATCTTCATCTACATGTGCAACTCTAGCCTAGCCTTCATTTCTCCTGTCTATTCTTCCTTGGCACTGAGGACATTCAAATGCCCTATGACCTTCTTCTCCATAGTGAAAACACGTTCCATGAAAGCCTCCTCTTCCAGATCCTTGTCCTCTTCCTCTTCCTCTCTGATCTCTATTATTCTAATCTTGGAAACGATTGGAATTGTTTCCTCGCTGATTCTGACTATTACTGGCCTCATCCTTCTTTTTTAGATCTTCATTTCAGCCACCATATGACCGTCCACCAGATCTTCCACCAAGACCTCTTCCATTTTGCCTGCTTTCAAACTTCTTGTTTAGCTTTTCTTCTAGTTTCAGGGCAAACTAGTATGCCTCCTCAATACTGTTCATTCAAACTAGATTCAACTCCTCCTGAATGCTCGGCCTCAACCCATTAAGGTAATGGGAAAATTACTCCTTGTCAGCTTTCGCATATCCTGTTCGGATGAGGATTCGATAGAACTCCTCCGTATATTCTTGGACAAATTTTCCTGCTTGCTTCAAACTTTGCATTTTCTTTAGTAGGTCAAGCTCATAATCAATAGGAATGAACTGTCGCTTCAACTTATCTACCATCCGATCCCATCTTGTGATTTTATCCTTTCCTCTTCAATTTCTCTCCAATTGGATCTCCTACCACCAGATCTTTGCATGACCCTTTAGTCTAGCCTTCACAAACTTGACCCGATCAGGATCCTCAATATCTTCATACTCAAAATATTCTTCACATTTGTTGATCTAGTCAATCAACTCCTCTAGGTTAAGATTCCCTAAAAATGTAGGAACCTCAATCTTAGGTCTTTTCCCAATCTTGGAAATGGCTCAGAAAAGCCTTTCTTCTTCAGGATTCAAAACTTCAACTTCTTCTTGATCATCATTTTCGTCTTTGGCTTCATCCTCAGTTTTGTTTCTAACATTAAGATTCATTCCTCTGTGAATCTCTTCTTGCAATGCTTGCACTTATCTCTGGAGCTCTCTAACCTTAGGTGTCACAACACCAACTCTTCCGCCATGTTCCCTTCATGGAGGCATTTTTGTGATGCACACTGAAACTCAAAACATGGTCCTGGTGCAAACTGCCTCACAGTCGGCGATCTGTTTACACACTCAGGAACTTCTCGCTCTGATACCACTTGATGAAGGAAGCTCCCCTTAATGCCACCAACACATAAGAGAAACAATGAAACAACAACAATTTGCAAGAACAGAAAATGGGCTTCTTATTATCTCCACAAATGTGGAATTACAAACTTTTAGAATTACAATATGCAAAGCCACATGGGCATTTCCCTTATAATATTCTGGAAGACAAAGCCTCGAATTATTACTCAGATCCACACAAAATTGCCCTAGACAACACTACGGGCCTTCATTATATAGGCAATTTCCACCACCTGAGAAGGTTCCAGAAATCTAGCCATTAAGGCCGACTTCCCCTTATCATTTAATTATTTTTCACTTTTATTACACAAGGGTCGGCTTTAAATATTTACAAAATGTGAGATTAGGTAGCCCAACTTCTGGAAGCCATAACTTTTGAACCGTAGCTCCGTTTGGCTATTATAACCACTTTTCAAAAATGGGAGATCGCGATCTACAGTGCTTGATTGCAAAGCACCAGTCAGCTAGAGGTTTGACCTCGATCCGGAGCCTCTAAGGTCCTGAAAATTGAGCTCAAATATTTTACACCCTAAAATCTCAACAGTAAATCCTTAATAACTTCGCCAATATAGATGACCTGGCAATGAAATTCAACTGGCATTCTTATATGAGTAAGATGAACCTTCACCTAGAAAATTAGAACATGCTGAGTTCAAATGACCAACTTACTAAAACTAGTAAGTTTCCAAAAATAGTAGCTTTGTACAAAATAGCCCTTATTGAATAGAAGAACACATATTTTTGGGTGATGCAAGATTTCCCTTACATCCAGGATGCTCCTGCATCAATATATAATGCACAAATGTGAAACTATAGGCAAAGCATGGGTAACTTCCCAGGCAGACATATATGTAAAATTTGGAAATATATATGATGCATTTGTAACTCCCCATGTGTGGAAAATGTGGAAGCATAGACAAGGCATGTGTAACTACCCAGATAGACATAAAAACATAGACAAAGAAAACAAACTATTTAGCATAATGAATCAGAGATGTCATCTCATGGAATGAGATTTATGTCAGAAGCAATTGGCATGTGTAAATCCAAATTACACAACATTTACCAACATCCTCACTGACTCTGCCAAAATGGGAGCATTGGACTAGGGCAAAGACATCCATCAAAGCATAATAGAAAGAGGATTTTTGTTAGATATTATCGCTAAAATGCTTTGGTAAACATGTATGAAAGATATGGAGGAATAGACATGGCATGTGAATAGTTTGATAGGATATCATCTCATGTTATTCCATGATTGAAGGATACGCACAAAATTGACTTATTAAAATGGCTATTGAAACTTTCAAGTAAATGCAATTGGCAGTTGCAAAGCCATATTTCACAACCTGTGACAGTGTCCACCATCAAAGCATAGTGGAAAGGGGGATTTTTTCACATATTTTAGGTAGAGGATGGAAGAACTATGTCAAATGTTGTGGCTGAACTACCCAAGTAGACATATATGCAAAATGTGGAAGTATAGTATGTGTAAAGCTGAATTATTCAACCTTTTCTAGCATCCTTTCTTCCTATGCCAAAAATGGAGCTTTGGAATAGGGCAGCGAGATCCATCAAAGCATAATAGAAAGAGGGTTTTTGTCAAATATTATAGCTTGAAATTCTCTGGTAGACATGTATCCAAAATATGAATGAATATACAAGGCATGTGAATAGTTTGATAGAATGCCTAGACAGATTTCATCTTATGGGATTTCACGATTGCAAGATATGCACAAAATTGATTTATGAAAAAGGCTGGTAAAATTTTCAAGTAAATGTAATTGGTCACTATCCTTCGTACTTATGCCAAAATGGGAACTGTAGAACGAGCTACAGACATCCATCAAAGACATGGTAGAAAGGCGATTTTTTTCATATATTATAGGTAAAGGATACATAATTTTTGTTAAATATTGTTGTTGAACTGCTCATGTTGACATGGATACAAAAATTGGAAGCATAGTAGGTGTAAAGCCAAATTCCACAACCTTTGACAGCATCCTCCCGCCCCTGTGCCAAATTGGGAGCTTTGAAACTGGAATGGACATTCTTCAAAGCACAATGAAAAGAGGAATTTTGTCAGATATAATAGCTGAAAATTCTTGGTAGAAACATGCAAACTATCGAAGAATTTTCAAGGCATGTGAACCATTTGATTGTTGGTGTAATGCCTCAAAGAGATTTCATCTCATGGAATTTCATGATTGCACGATATGAAAAAAAATGATTTATTAAAAGGGTTATTCTCATATAATGTCCTAATTGTAATATATATAAAAAAGAGTATATTTATTTGTTATTACTAATTTCAAATTTTGATTTATACAATGTGTAAAAGAGTATATTTCCTCATTGTTGCATAAATATGTTTGTATGAGAGTTATAATGATAAAAAAATTTAATTCCCAAAATACATAAATTTTTAAATATGATCCATGGTAGAGCCAGTATGGTTAGGATAGTTAACAAGATGATAAATGATTGGCCTTGGATCTATGGAGATTCTTCCCACAATAGCAAGGATAAGGTTAATTTACCTCTGTCTACATAACTAAAATTTGAATTTCCAATTATATACATCTGTGGCAAGCATGATTATGCTTTATTAGACTAGATTAAATTTAGATTTATGCACATGACTTGAACATAACAATGCCTTTAACATTGATAATCAATTTCTCCTGTGACTAGCCAGGGACATCTTTTGAATGACTTATAAAATTACAATGAAGAAATGTGTATTTAATATTGAAAATTATCTGTTGTTAAATTGTTGATTCAAATATACAACCACGTGTTTTATAATTAATAGTTCCTCCCATACCAAAACATGAATGAGACCAGACTAAAAATATTAATATCAATCATCAAATGTGTCTTGGGAAAATAAACTATATTGTGCCTCTTGAACCAAGCCCATAAATGTATGGGAATGTAGTCAAATCTTGATTAGAAACTTTTTGGATGTGGTTGTTATGTATTTTTGGGTCAATACATATGAGTTCAATTCAATTGTTTTTGTTTTTGATATTGAGCTAGTGATGCTCAGTGCTCAAATGCATCTACAACATTTTTCATTTGTCCTATAGATTCTTGTTGATCTGCCACATAGCGAGTAATTACATTGTGGTTGTTTTCCAACGATCTCTCCAATTTGGGTGACACTCCAAATTGTAGGAGGAATCAAACTAGCCTATGAATGGAGCCAATGACTATTAGAGGCTTTATATTCTTATTCCTGATTCCTGCATACCTAAATAGGTGTTGACTTGAAGACAAAATTTAGGAGAAAACAACTGCTGTTAAAACAAACATGTATTTCCCTAGGTCAAGGTTTGCTGCTTCATTAAACTCAAATTTTTGGGTAGCAATCTAAAAAATACAGGTCAAAATCCAAATCAGGATAGCAGCAGTAGGTCAAATTCCTAACCTGGCCAGTTAATGTAAGTTGCCAGTCAAAAAGTCCACATTTCAGGTTGTTCAAACTCTAATCTCTTTGTATGCAAGTTATTCATCTAAATGATCAAAATAGTCTTGAAAGGCCTTTACAATAAAATGAGGGGTGACTTAATTCAATAAAAGAATCACTAGAAACTTTAAAGTACTACTGCAATAGATTATCCATAATTTCTCTTATTCACGAAGTTAGAATCTAGGTAGTGTTTCTCTATGATAATGCCAGTGTCTATGTTCCTAGATCACCAATAAAATCCCTGATCTACTGTCTAGGTTTTTATGAGAACTGGACAAGTACAATCCCTACTTTACCAATCAGAAAAAAAGTCCTAACAACTAATAATTTTGATTTTTACCAATTGTCGCTTACATATTTTTCATTAATAGGGTGTGAGTTTAAAAGAAAGACAACTATTAATTAGCTCAATATAATAGAATCTTTCACAATAAAATACCTAAACCACTATGGCCTAAGTATTAAACATCTATAAGTAGAAGGGAAACCATGCAAAATATTTTACAAGCAGTAACACTGAATTTCCAAGGAGCCTTGATCATTTATCCATGATGATCTACAATAGTTTATAAAATATTGCCTCATTTTCTCCAACAAAATCATCACTATAAGAAGTTTTCAATCACACTCTCTAACTGACAATAAACTGTTCTAGTGCATCATCTCACAACCCTCAAGGACATCATGCAGCAATTGTTCCTCAAATACTATTGCCTTCAACATCATCAACAATTTCTTACAAAAGTAAGGCATCATTAGCTCATAGGCCACAGAGTTATTTATATTCATGCCCATGAAATAAAATCTTTTTGATCTTAAAACAATTAACCATTGCAGAAAATTATAATCCATAAATAAGAACTTTGGATTGTTGTATCATCCAGAAATGCCAACCAATAATCTCTTTATAATATATCAATTAACTATGGGTCAATTCTGTGCAAAAATTCTTGTTGCCATGTTGGCACTAAAATATACAGAGCCACAGTCATTGTCAAAATGACATTGCCAATATCTAAAATAATGATGTTGATTATCGAATGTCACCAAAGTGAAGAAAATGGGGCTAAGTATTGGAGATGTAGATAGTGATGGGAAAGTGGATGACAACTAGATGTCACTTAGCACCAATATGCTAAAGATCACAAGACTCCTTCCATGTAGCTGGATATAGAAGACAAATGTTGTGGAGAGATTGATCCTTGTATGTTGGTGGTAAAACTCTTGTGATGGGGGATGCATTAAGCCCCTATATGATTCATTTCTAAGGACACATTCGGTAGTGAGAAAGGCAAACACCTGAATGAAGAATTGCAAGGACAAAAAACAAAAAAATGGTGGTTGTTCTTTGGATTAAAAAAGGGATTGAAGTTCACCAATTGGTAATGATATTGTAATCTTAAGGTTTTGCGATGAGAAATTGACTATGGCACAGAATGCAATTAATCATAGAATACAAAATGTACTATATTGCATGATGAATGAATACAATATGATATCATTATGTCTAATTTTTGTGATATTTTTGAAATGGATAAATATTAATTAGTTGCTAGTTTTTACTCAATTAGCTAAGTTGTACATATACCTAGATCTTGGTATTTAAGGAAATGGATACACCGGACTACATTAGATGAGAGCCAACATTCTTGCTTTGTTGCTAGGATGGATCCTAACCTAAGGAAGATGTGGGGACATTGTATGAAAGGTTAAAAAAAATTCAAAGCAATGATTTAAGGAAACTACAATCAAGTTTACATACAACAATCATCAATGAATATAACAAATTAGGTGAATGAGAACATATATTGCAATCTACATGGGAGTTCTTTAAGAATTTCTATACAGTTGTATGAGAGGGCAGAAGGCTGCACAAAAGTAAGGGATTGAATATAATTAGTTCAATGGAATGAAGAAAACAATGTTAAATGAGCTTATTTTAGATGAGCTATGAATAAGAGTTATGATTCATTTTGGTCAGAGAGCAATGTATAGCTACATGTTGTAGTTTGCAGAGTCAATAAACTCCTATCTAGAGAAGGAAAAAGTAAGGTTCCTTAGCCGTTGGATGGAACAATTCATTGCACAAATTCCATTTTTGATTAAGAAGTTCAAGCTTGACCAAGGCGCACCAAACTAGATCAATGAATCTTCAACTGTTGTTTCAATTATGATTTCATGGTGATTTATCATGTTATTGCATGAAGAATGGAGAGCTTATCCTAAGAGCATTACATCATCAATTGGAGGTATAATAATTTTGATTCAAGAATTTCAATTCAAAATTATATTTCAATTCATCATTGTTGTATGGTTGATTCCAAGCCTAGGTTTTAATTAAGTCAAACTACTATACAGCCAAAAACACCATTTTTATCCACTTGTGTGTAGATCCAGGTCCAGTTACAGGCTTCTGGCAAAGATAGAAGATGAAAAAGTGATCAAAAGACCATAACAAACCTTCTCCTTGAATTCTAGCAATAGAAACCTGGTTAGGGGTGCCTGAGACACTCTTGTCCTAGTTAGAGGTACTTCGGGCCTTCTAGTCTTGGGTCAGGGGCGCTTGGAGAAACTTTGACCTCCCAAAAAACAATTGAAATTTGGCAATGAGCAGGTACAAGCTCCTAGGGTCGCAGATTCAGTCCCTAGTATTCATAAACTTATCCAGTGTATGTGGTAAATTTGGCCTTGTTAAATCACCATACACTTAAACATAGTCCTTCTTCACCAGGTACACACAAGACTGAATATGAGATTATTCATCTTGTCTACCTGCATGATTCGACCTGTTTCCTTCTATCTAGATAGGGTTTTTAAAATATCTCTCAGAACGAGAGTCTCACAAATAGACCAATCTAGGAACGAAGGATTTTTCTCCGTGAATGCAATACAATGCAAGATTATTCTAAGAAATGAAAGATGCGAGATTACTCTAAGACATGATTTCAATGCAATTATTCTAGAAATTGAAACTATCTTATTGCAAAATGAAATTATTCTATATGAGATTATCAAGAAATGTGACAATAATTTAGTATTCTAACAATGCATGAAAAATGAGTGGGGGTTTGAATGAGAGAATGAGAGTTCTTTTATAGACTCAGAGATGATCATAATAGAAACTTTCCTCTTTGAAATAAAACATATAGAAAAGCTAGTTCAGAACAGAAAGCTTTATTTAAAAGAATACAATAAATTGTTTTCTCTTTTCTTTAACTGTTTTCTTTCTTTGATTTAATTTTTTAATTTGATTTATCTGTTTTCTCTCTCTTTAAAGCATAATTAAAGAGAAGTTTCTAACTCTGAATATAAGAAAGATTTTTGAGAGATTATCCAATTAATTAAATAAATATGACCTCATAATTGCTTTTTCTCAATTATTTGAATAATTAAATTTAATTATTGAAAATGAGGATATTTATTTAATAATTAAATATCATTTAATTTCTTTTTCATGTTTCTTAGCTAAAGAGGGTGAATTTAATTTAATTAAAGTGCTAGGACTTTATTAATTAAATTAATTCGATCATAAGGTTTGTTTAGCCAAATAGATATTTAGAAATTAAATATGATGTATGATTAATGCAAATTTAGGATTTTTCTGCATTTGACACTTAGGTTGAGTAGAGTCAGTCAAAACTCACAATTGCCTAGTACAATAGGACTTTGATGATCTAGAAGAGTGAATTGCAACAAAATTGGTTAGGGTTGCAAGATGCCAATTTTGGGGTGTTACTTTTTTGCCCTCTTTGAATTGATGTGCGAGCAATGCATTGATTCAAAGAATAGTCTAATTCCTGAAGCACAGAAGAATAGGTTTGAAAATTGACGATGTAAAGATTTCAGAGCCATCTGCAGAATAGAGCTTGACTCTCTGAAGTCTAGGTTAGGTTTCCAAGATTCCGGTCAAGTAGAGCTTTTGAGGGTCATCTTCCAAATGAAGCTTGATCCCAAGGGATTCAGGTTAGAATGCCCTGATACCTAAATAGATTTGATATCTTTAACAAGACTATCCCTAGAATGAGGCTCAACCTTCAAGAATCAGGGTTAGATTGCCCTGATACCTGTCCATATAGAGTATAGTCAAATAGAGATTTTAGGACTATCTCTAGAATGAAGCTTAGTCCCCCAATATCTAGGTTAGATTTCCAAGACACTGGTTAGATTGACATCTTTCACAAGGTTATCCCCAGAATGAGGCTTAACCTTTAGGAGTCAGGGTTAGATTGCCTAGATACCTGTCTCAAAAGATAGTAGATAGAGATTTAGAATCATCTCCAGAATGGAGCTTGATTATCAGGAGTCAGGGTTAGATTGCCCTGATAGTTAATAGATGACAAGATGCAAGGAACAAAAATGCCCTTATTGATTGTGGAGTATCCAATTTTGACTATGAGGTATGAAAAACTGAACATGCCCCAAGTGACAAAATATCCCTAGCAATGAGGACTTTTTTGAAAATCAGATTAGATTGATCAGAATAGATTCAATGATGTAATCATCCTGCCCCCTCGAGAGTGAAATGGAAAGATGACACACCATAATGATGATGGAGAGTGAAAAAATCATAGATAGACGTTAAATCATAGATCAAGAAGAACTCAGAATAGATTATAGAAGAATTTAGAAGATTTAGAATAAGTTTTGAGCGATTTTGAGGTCTAGTTGACCAAGTTTGACTAGGGTTGACCAAAGTTGACTTTTGAGGAAAAAAGTCAAAGATTTGAGAAAATGATGATGAGATAAGATTCTGACAAGAAAGAGACATCAGATAGTTGACTGCACAAGCATCTGATCACGTCGGTCCTAAAAATTTTAAAATGCAATTTTGAGCTATATAGAAGTGTCAAATTTCAATTTTGATCACGAAAATGGATTTAGAGCAGTCAAATTAGGTAATGGTGAAGTTTTTGCGCAAAATGGAGCACTTTGAAAAATTAGGTCAAAACCTATATAAGGACAAAAAGGTCACTTTCAAATCATTTCAACCTTTGACTTTGTGAGAATTGAGCTCTAAGTAAAAGACAAAATGGTGGTCCCCTACAACACTCACCAATTCGAGTGATCGAGGAGACACAGTCGGCCCGCAACATATGGACCTCCACTAAGTAGTCGACAAACCTCTCTGCATGTCAAATTTCTTCAATTTTTGTCAATTTTTGCTTTGTTTTCATGTTTTTAAGAACTGAGTCGCGGGTCTTTGCGTGAAGAAGTAGTTTCTTCATGTGCCCCGTAGGGAAATCTCGCGCGATGAAACTGCATTTCACGCCATTTGGTGAGGAATCTTGCATGGGAGAGTACCCTTGTTCATGTGAGAAACCCTTCTAGATGGTGTTTGCTCATGCGAATGGGCATTAAATTTCATGTGAGAGGTCAACGTCACGTGACCCGAAAAACTTCTTATCACAAAAATCTACTTCTTTGCATGGGAAAAACTGGTAAAAAAGAACGTGAAATTAGTCTGTGTCGCGTCCAATAGCTTTTGCATCAGCGTTGTTACTGTCTGTAGGATGTCCTGAATACTTTATTATCTTGTTACACTTTGATTATCTTAGATTACTGATTGTGCTCTATTTTTTTTATGTCTTGCAAGTTGACTTTCTAGACATTGTGTTCAGATCGCACCACCCGACCATCAGCAGATTTGTATCACAATTGGATGATGTCAAGATAGTGCATATAGGTACTTTGGGATTGAGTTCACTATGTGATGTACCTAAGATTCAGGTAAATCATAAATTTCTAGGAGCCTTGGTTGAGCGTTTCCATTCCATTGACCATAGGGGGAGATGACTGTTTCTCCTGAGGACATATACCAGATCCTGAGGATACCATTCCATGGTGTCTGAGTAGAGTATGAGACCCAGCCCAGGTTGGGGACAACAACATTGAGGGAGGTCTTTTAGGATGACCTCATTATGGGTAGGGAGATCCCATGGGAGGATTTGATTAGTGAGTATGGTCTGACCCACAGGTTACCAATGGTTCTAGCATACTTCCTTGGGTGCTACCTGATGCCTGATCATGGACAACATAGTTTAGAGTGTGGCTGGGGTAGGATGTTGCAGTTGATGCTAGCACAACCTCGACATTATGGATGGGGTCAGTGTATGTTAGCACACATGTATCATGAGATGTATGAGATTGCCTATCGAGAGGTGAAGAGCATGGTAGTAGGGGTATTTGTACTACAGGTATGGGCCTGGGAGCATCTTCCCATTACCATCCTATATGCAAGGATATGAGGTAGCCATTACAACCTTATATTTACTGATACAGGGGCATGATTACCCAGCCTGCGCTGGGTAAGGTTGATCAGTGGCAAGGTCAGCTCAATGACCTAGCAATAGTGGTTTGGAGGCCCTGGACACTTACAGAGGCCTGAGATGACATGGCAGAGCAGTTGAGTCATATGTTCTACTCATGTACGACGATAGGTCACACCATTACTATTATTAAGAGACTCTCATAGAAGTGGGTATGGCATCAGTTTGGTCAGCCACATGATATATCATTGTGTGTGTGTAAATGGGTACCTGTCAGAAGCAACACAAACACTCAACAGATCATTATATTAGTGCAAAAGGGTTAGAAAAGCATATAAACCCACTAAAACTAACCTATTGCCTGCTAACTAGGAGGAGTGTGACTAACAACATATCAGCCCTCAGAATATGCTATTGAATCAGTGACTAATACAACCTAGCATGAAGAATTTTGATTTAAAACAAGCTAAATGATGGAAAAAGCATGCATTTTAACTCTAAAAGATGAAATAGCAATGATAAAATAGCATGAGATGAAATAGAATGCAATTCTATGATTATTCTAGTAGCATAACAATGCAATTTTTAATCTCTAGTGAAGGCCTATTTGCTCTCAAAATAGGCTTCTATTTATAGAAGAATGGGAGAGAGAGGGGGGGACAAGATTCATTTATGAATCAGGAGGCCCAATAAATGAATATGTAAGAGCTATTAATGCCTAAGGCATTAATAAGGCATGGGAGAGACATGGGCTTAAGGTCTTCATATTAATGAAGGCATTAATAAGGCATG
>MU224251.1:555121-566592 GCA_018584345.1 Thuja plicata | reverse complement strand
GCTCTCAAGTTGAAGCTCTTGGATTGTAAGCTTTGAGGATGTAAGATCTCTCAAGTTGTAATTATTTTCAAGTATTAATGTATGCTTTGTAAAGCATTTTATCTTCTCTTTATCTCCATGTTGTTATTTTTTTTTTTGGTATGAGTTGGTAAGGGTGGTGTGTCCCTTCATCAAGTGGTGTCAGAGCAGTAGTGCCCCTCATCAATTAGTGTTTGTAACATCAGTTGCCTCTTGTGTAATGAGAAGTGACTAGAATTCCTAGTCAAACTATTCTTGAAAGTATGGTGGTATGTATAAATCACCCAGATGACTAGGGCTCAGAGTATATATGTATTTCCACTTCTCATAAGTTAATGGAGCAAGTGAAGTGGTAGTATTAGAATCGCTACCAGTGTCTACCATACTGACACATGGTACAAACTTATCTGGCTCAGCAAAGAATGCCGCTAGGTCTAGAGGAATAGGGTAAGGAAAAGTATCCTCATCAGAGTTGTCTTCAGGTTCTATATTTTTAGGTGTTTCTTTAGGTGTTGGTTTCTTATCTTCTCGAGGTACAAACTTATTTATTCCCAGTTAGAATGTGAGTTTCTGGAAGCCTATACCTGTAGAGTCATGTGTTCTGTGACCAATAGCTTCAAGTGGTTCAATCAAGACCTTATGATTTGCACCTATGGGACCATTTCCTTTATAGCCAAAATATTGCATAATAGATAAACCTTTGCCATATTGCTCAGGTTTTATGTCATAAGGAGGAGTTTGTTCATAATTGTCTTCTCCTTTATAGATCCAAGCTTTGATAGCTCTATTTTTAGCTTCTTCTTCTAATGGTATTGTGGCTTGTACAAAGGTACCACCATACTTTGTTGGAGTAACCATAGAAGGTTTAGTTCTTTCAGAAGGTCTCCCAAAAGAGCATGGAGACAAAGGCAAAGATGTAATAGATAACATAGGTTCATTCTGATATCCTCCCATATCAGTTTCTTTGAGTATCAAACTCTTTTCCATTTCTTTTAATTTATTCTCAAGGAGTTTAATAGATTCTCTATTGGTAGGCACAAAGATGTCAGCTGATTTTGTGAGGGCATTACAATCATAGTGTGTATTAGTGAGTATAGTCACTTCAGATCCTTGAAATGGGAACTTAATGCACTGATGGTATGTGGAAGGGACAACTTGCATTTCATGGATCCATGTCCTTCCTAATAGAATATTATATGCCAAAGGTATTTCAAGCACTTGACAGATAACATCTCATTCAATAGGACCAACTCTAATTGGCAACACAACTAGCCCCTTGGATTCATGTTCTTCCTCATCATAGGACTTAATAGTAATATTTTTGTGAGAATCAATGCAATATTCACCATAGCCTAACTCAATAAAGAAAATAGCAGAGCAAATATTGAGGCCAACATCGTTATCTATGAGAACAAAGAGAACATGCTTGGGACTAATCATGACTTTAATGTGCAGTGGGTTATTATGCGGGTGACTCAAAGAATGGTCATCTTCCTCAAAGAAAGACAAGTAATGTGAGGAGGTCAAGTGACCTACCATGGATTGAAACTGGTCAAGATCAAGATCTTTTGGGACATTTTCCTGAGTGAGGGATTTGTCTAGGATTTCCCTGTGAGAAGGGGAGATTTTTAGAAGATCAAAAATAGTTATCTGAGCATTAGTACATTGCAACTGATCAAGAATGCTGTAATTGGCAGCATTAGATGAGGAACCCACTTTTGGATTCTTATTGGTAGAGTCAACCTTAGCTTTGTCTGAAGGTTGAGTTGATGTAGATAGAGAAGGCTCAAGGCCTTTGATGATGATCTTAGCACAAGATCGAGTAACGATATTAGCACTGACTTGAGACTGCGCTTGTTCAGAAGGAGATGTAGACCCTTGAAAAAGTACCAAGATTTAGACCCTTGCAAAAGTACCAAAAGTATTCATTGTGGTACTTCGCAAGCCACAATGAATATTTGAAAAAAAATTACATTATATGATTTCATAAATAATTTCATAAGTAAATGAGCATGAACTAGTTATTTCTCAAAAATCAGAGACCCTCAAGGCTCTAGAAATTAAATGAGATGAGCTTTTGAAGATTTTCTAGTTTGCCTTATTAAGGTTGCTGAAATCTCATATGTCATCAAACATATGCACCCCTTTTTAACGTATAATGAGCTTGGTTTGGCAAATAAACCATTAGAGGTTGATTATGATATTCAAGAAGTTTGTTCTACCAAATAGATGAACTCACAAAACTAAAACCATGTTGAATAGAATCATTCTGTAAAATCATTGTCAAAGTCTTCCAAATGGATTGTAAAGGAAATGATGATTTTATATGATAGAAAAAGTATATTTTTTTCCAATCACCCAACATCATTCCATTTGCCATTGAAAGTCATGATACTAATATGGTGACAAACTAAAAATTTCCAAAATTATTTTCCTTACACTATTATA
This sequence comes from Thuja plicata, assembly GCA_018584345.1. Taxonomy (NCBI): domain Eukaryota; kingdom Viridiplantae; phylum Streptophyta; class Pinopsida; order Cupressales; family Cupressaceae; genus Thuja; species Thuja plicata. The sequence continues at coordinate 564,126 of MU224251.1, read as the reverse complement.
ATTATCCATTTACTACTATAATTATCCATTTAGCCAGTAAACAAGTCCCTAAAATTTTCAGAACTAAAATACCCAATACAACCTTATCTTTTGGTTGTATACAATGAAAACATGATTAGGAACTGAAAGCATCTTTTTCATCCTAATTAGTCTATCAGAATTGTTGAATGATCATAGTTAAATCTTTATAAAATTTCTTGGAGGGCATCCAAAATGGTGATTAATAAAAATTTGAAGCTAAGAATATTCAATTCACGATCTAGATTCTTCCATCAAGTGATAAAAAGAATTTCTTGGTGTAACGAAATTAGATTGTTTCGTCCAGAAAGTTTAGTATTATGATGTGCTAACTTGGAACTCAAAGAAGAACAATATAAGGTTTGAAACTTTAAGACATTAGTAGTTTCTTATTTTAAAATTTTGAATGAAGAGCATAATATCATCAACAAAATTAGAATTAAGCACTACCACATTGTTGGGGCTGACAATGCCTTTGATTACATTTTTTTATTTTATGTACTTTTCGTGATATAGCATTGTAGATGGAGTAGATTAGAAAAGGAATTGTTAATAACCCATTATGCATTAGAATATTTAAATAATATAGATCAGAAAAGGAATTGCTAATAACCAATTATGCATTAGAATATTTAAATAATCGTTAAAGGTAATTACAATTTTTTGAGTCAAAACCCAACTTTTGTAGAATCTTGAGGATAAAGAACTACAACATCTATTATACACTTTGTCAAAATATAGCTAACCAATAAAACATGATATCCTAATTGCTTATTCTATTAAATAGTTTTCTAGTCAAAATTAAATTCTCAAAACTAGATCTTCCACTAATGATATCTATCTATTCAAATTTAGCTATCTGTCTTGTCACTCGTTTGATCCTTGTTGTTTATGCTTTGATAATATTTTTTATAAAAGGTGTTATGGAAAGTAAGAGGATATTTTAGATTAAGTGAAAATAAATTTTGAAGTGGATCTAAAACCCTTTGCAACATTAGAAGGAAAGATTGATAATCTAAGCACTACAAAGAAGGAATGCAAAACAAGAAAAAAATAGCTCACAATCCACAAGAAAGATAGCAAAAGGGAAGCACCTAGGACAAGGCTAGCATACAGAAATAAAAAAGGATAGAAAGAACTCCACGGAGGAACAAATCTAAGTAACATTCTTATGAAGCTCGGTCACTTCCAACTCAAGAAGACTCATGGTATCAACAAGTTTCTTCAAATATTTTACATCCTCGTTAGCATTCTGTGTAATCTTCTTCATATTAGCATGAATTCTCTTACCTAGCCCATCCCAAACATCAGCGTGACAGGTGTCCTTATCATCAACAAAATTAACAATAGCCTTTTCCTTATTTGTATTATCCATCTTGGCAATGAGGATCCTTAGGTGCTCCAAAGAAACCTTGAAGATCTTGAAGATTTGTTCACTAATATTTTTAAGAGTGTCCTCCAAGCCATTAACTCTTTTCTCAAGATCAAAAACCCTAAAATTCACTTTCTCAAATCCAGAGGAGTATGCTTTTGTCATGGCATCATCATCATTAACATCATTTAAGTAAGAGGATGTTTTGGGTTAATGTAAAATCCAGTTTTGAAGTGACCCCACAACCCTTTACAGCTTTACTGAAGATTTACCAAAAAAGACCCCAAAATAAAATAGACTACCAAAGTCACAGTCACCGAGCAAAAAACTAGGATAACCCCTAGACAAAACCGATAAAAAAATAGCAAAACCCTCAGACAAGACAAAACACAAAAACAATAAAAAATAATAAAACCTAAATAATTTCCTCGAGGATCTTTCCAGCATCCTCCCCATTGTCAAACATTTTTTAAAAAGTCTTCCTAAGAGTGAAGACATCTTTGGGAGCAGGAGCTCGCTTCTTCTTCAAACAAGCTCTGGTGTGCTTACCCGGACTAGAAGAACAACATTATCCCCTGAATCCAAATCAAAATCCACAACAGCTTTGGAGGGTTCATTCCCTTTGAGGTAGCAGACAAGGGCTTCCAGGTTCTTGGCTAAGGTCATCATACCATCATAGTGTGTCTAGAGAATCTTCCTCATCATGTCAAGTCTGTTATCCACCATTTTGGTCAGCTCAAGAATCCTCTAATATAAATTTTCAAACCTTTCATTGCTACTAATATCCTCCCCACCCTAATTTTGTACTCTTTCCTCCAAATCCTAGATCTTGATGACCAAACCCTTAATTTTCTAGAAAAACCACCTATCATACTTTAGGGCAGCCATCGAGTTAGATTTAGCCAGCTAGAGATTTTAATCATCAAAGGAGGTAGGGAGCTCAAGATCCTCCAAAATAGGGGACCTCATCTCATTCTCCAGTGAATCCTCATTGTTAACCAAGGAAATAATATTAAAACCATAACCCCTTATCCCAATAATGGGTGAGGAGGAGGGATCAATAGTTTCATCCAACACTGTAATTTTCTTAATATTTTCCTCCACCTCATTGATGGAAGTGTTAGGATTAAGTAATACTGAGATGTGAGTGAATCAGTATAAAAAAAATTTTAAAATAAAACTTAGCAAATTCCAATGTAACCAAATAAATACCCGAAATGAAAAGAACATAAAATATACAACTCATAACACCATAATTTTATTCATGAGGAAACCCTGCCCAAGGGAAAACCCCCATGGGGATGATACCCACAAATATGCACTAAAAGTGTTGTCTCCATGTTATCAAACTTATCGCTATTAGGAGTTGAATATTACATAAACACATTTCCTTTTTAAAGGAATACAAAACACTGTTAGGGGTATACAATGAGAACTCTACTCTAACAATCATAAATTTTTCTCTATTACAATGCTTTATTAAAATGAGATTATACAAGCATCTTCTATGCTTAAGTAGTTCAAGTTGTAGCTTGCATCACCTTTTGTTTGATTCTAACATCACAATACACCCATTCATCTGATCATACCATATCCATACTTCACTTATCAAAACCTTTTCATATATATACTTTATCTCCTACTAAGTTGGCTCTCAAATACATCACAAAGAGTGATAAAATCTTATCCAAAAATCAAATACAAAGTTGGCAATCATACATTATCAAAATTAGGGTAAGACCTAATCCAAATCAAACATAGCACATCTAGATTCCACATTACTCTCCTTTAATCATCCTGGCTTTTCAATTGCTCGAGCTCACTACTACACTATCTTTACATGACTTCAATCATCTATAAATTTCATCTCTGAACTCCAAAATGCAAGAGACCTTAACTAAAGGTCTACCTTCTTCTAATATTGCATTTCATAGTTTATCATATATAGTGCTGGCTACCCAAAAATATACTGATGTAATCAGTAATCTACTTCCTAGACTTAGTCATTTTTACAAAACCTTATCACCAAAACTGTGCTCCACTCCAAGTAACCATACATAACTGCTAGTGTTTCAATAAATGACAATCGTTATACACTCCTGATGAGCCACTTGCCAACAATATCTCCCTTTGGCATTGATAGAAACACTTAGTGAAAAATGACTAAGTGTTCAATACCAAAGTAATGACTATGTACATTATCCTTTCTACTCCCAAATTATCTTTTCTATGTTTCCTCTTATAGATTTTTCATATCTAGCACTCCCCCTTTGAAATCAATAGAAAATGTGTACACAAAAATGTAGTATATATAGAAAATTTTTACAACTGCTCACCAAAAATTTCAGACCATGTGTAGTACATCTTGGAAAGAGCTTTCCAAGATATTCCCCTCTTCAATCCAAGTCTTTACAAAAAGATGACCCATATGGATAATTCCATTCAGCGTAAATGATAATGTCTCTTCTCCCTTCAACTTAGTAGGCATATTTTCTGTGAGGTCCTTTGTTGTTTTCTCCTTGTCAGAAAGGTGTATCTCAAGAATTGATAGGTTAGGAGTAATCAAAATCATTAGCACACCAAATATTACCATAACTCTCCCTTTCTATGTTCCAACACACTTATTTTTTCTAGTGGTTTGGATACTTCCTTGTATAGATCTAAAATAGTGTGTGAGTATGTCTCAAAAATGTGTACCAACTTGTCTAGTGTCTTCCTTCAATGTGAAATAATGTCCTCAATGTTATGAAGGTGTCTAAAAGGATTTATACAATAACTATATAACCTCCTTGCATGTGCCACACAAGCCTTCACTTAAGAAACAATATTGCCCAATATGCCCAAGTCCCATGCAATAGACTTTCATACTTCCTTTAGTTTCTTCGTAAAAAATGTATGCCTAGGTTTTTCATTTACGATCTTGTCCAGAGACTCATAAGACTATCAAAGTCATCTAATGTTGTGTTCAAGTTATCTGTTGTATCCTTTCCTCAGAAATTAAAACATATAGGTAGGAGTTTTTTAATAGTATCAACTACCCTTTCCAATACCCTTGACTTCTTCTTAGTTTTCTGTTATGATCTCTCTTTTTCTTTAGAAAAATGCTATGTAAGATAGCTACATTAACTCATCTTCTTCCATGCTCTCCACATCAGTATTCAATGTTCTATCTCCACTTTTCAACAACAAGGTTGAAGAAATAGGTGATATTATTTCTTGTTTAACTTCAGCTTTAATATCAAGTTTCTTCTCAGCCTCAACAATGCCTGGTTGTTGTCCACTTTTAGAGGGCTCTTCCTCAGTATGTTTCTCTGTATCTTTTCTATAACTTCTATTAACATTAGGTATAATATATATATGTCCTTCAAAGGGTCATTAGTATCCAATAAGGTATCCAAAATCATAGGCACTCCAACTACTTGAATAAATAATGTTTCTTTATTGTACTGATGAATTGACTATCATCTTCTTCATCCATAACACAAATCAATGTTGATTATCGTAGGCTTGGAGGACTCTCCCCTTAGGATAGATTTAGGCTTAGTAGCCTTAGGTTTAAGAGGCAAGGAATTCTCTAGGGTTAGTTTCCATTAGGATCTTGTCAATGAAATTATGTGTATCCTCAATAACCTCATCATACTTCCTTCCCAAATTATCTTTATCAATCTTTCTTTAGTTCTTAACAATAGTTTCACTGCTTTTTGAATACTTTCATGTTCATCATAAGATATGACTGGTAGCATGTCCCCAATTGATTTCACTCTAATCTGTTCATCTTTAATTAGTGCTAATTGTTTCCTAATCTCCAATTTCTCAAATACTTCCTTCGAGATACTACCTTCCATTTAAATTAGATTATTCTTAAATGCAAACATATGATCTATGAAAAAGTCTTCAATCTGAGTCTTATGTTTTTAGTCATACATGTCATAGTATTTAGGTAGTTGATTCAGTTTTCCCTTAGATATGATTCTCTTTGCAAGAATATTTAGATCTAGTTTTCATAGTTGTCTAGTCTCTAATTTATTCTCTTCTATCTTATTTATTTCAACTTCCTTTTCTTCTTCTTTGTCCATTTGTACTTCAGTTCTCTATCTCTTTGGTGGTGAATTTTAGTAGGAGGACCTTTTCCTCTTTGTAGGGTTCTCTGTGATGTCTCCATAGTAGAATGTGGCCTAGAAGTCTTCTTAGTTTTTGGAGGTGGAAGAGTTGTAGGGACAAAGCTCGCCACTCCAAATGCACTTTCAGTCATCTTTCTCCTTATTTCCTTCATCTCTTCCATAAATATACCAAGCTTTTCTACTAGATCATCTAAAACATTCTCAATTTTCTTTCTCCTAGTTGTTCTTGGTTGTTCCTCTTAATCTTAGAATATTTTTCTTCATAAGTACCCCATCTCTCTTCTGATGGATGAATCTATGAAGATAATATATACTGAACTTGCATTGTTAACATCCCCGAACTAACCTCATAACCCAGAGGCTAATACCATTTTACTCAAGGGTCCACTGCCTCAAAGAAAACACAATCAGTTTCAACCATGAAATACTTTTGTATCCTTGTATTTATCTACCATTTCCTCTACTATCCTCTTTCTTTGTTTCATTTTTCTCTACAAGATTTTAATCATACCAAATAATTCTCCATCTACCCAGTCATTGTTCTGTCTCGTATAGTTGTTTGATACTTTTAATTCAGTAGGTTCATTTTCTCTCCAAACTCTTGGTTGCATACCAAGGAATTTATGCACAATGTGTATATACATATATATCAACAATGACCCAAATCTGAATGCCTTGGATTGTCTCTCTTAATTTTCCTAACATTCTCCATAAATTGTTGTGCTAGAACTTCACAAAGGTTAGACTGCACTTTCTCCTTCAGCATCTTATACACCATCATTATAACAACAACTGATACTAAATTTGGTTGGATGCTATAATGAAGTTTGTATCACAATATCATCACAACTAATCTAACATTTTTTTGGAAGATGTAAACCACTGTCATTGCTCTCTTACCCCAATTAGAGTGGGTTAGGGTTTTCACTTGTTTCTTGGTATTATTCTCTTCTACAAGGAGAAATCTAGAGTTATCTAGACCAGTAATGTCATGCATCAACTTATTGCAAATTTGTACATGTTACTCACCAATCCAAATGAATTGGTTGTGCACTCCACTCAGCACGATCTTGAACCATTCTCCTTTGTCAAACTCATGCATTTTTTTATTTTTTATCACACTGGGATTCTCAAGATGAGAAAACTCATCCTTCCATTTTCTATCCTCTTTAATCATTTCTTTCATTTCCTTGTAGATCTCAAAGTCTCCCAGAGACTCATACTTGTAGTGGATATATTCCCTAATATCCTTGACATGTAGAACTTTGTAAGGAATTTGAGAAAATGCACCTTCAAGGTCGTCTTCAGTTGATTTAAAAGGATACTTATTGAATTTGTATCTAGGCCTTACATTTATATCAAAAATCATACGAGTATCCATATTCTGATGCTAACAAGTAATTTAAATACCTTTGATTGTTGAATCTATGAATTTGTGCTTCAACCAATCGCAAAAGTCCTAGCTTCTTTAGTCCTTCTTCCTCAAATCATTTCTCTTCTTTAACTCTGCTCTTCAAAAAATGATTAGATAAGTTCTTTTGATTACCCTTATACTTCATTGTAAAAATAATGAAATAGTTCCCAATTAGCTCAACTTTGCAGTGATCCTGTTGATCATCAATCTGGAAATCACAAGATATAGTGTGTACATCTGTATGATCTCAGATAGGCATTTTATACCAATCATACACACTCTCCATAAGATCGCAAAAGCTTATTCGACATAAACAAGGGCTGGATGGTTTTTTGTGTACTTCTCCAAATATCCCTCTAAGGCCATGATTGTCCATCTAGGTCAATGTAATAACATAAGGAAAAGGTTCAATAGCAACTATTGAATCTTCCTAAACCTTAGGCTCCCTCAACTCCTTCACTTTCCAAACTTTAGCACTTTCTTTCACAAACTTATTGTCAAACTCTTCCATGTATTCGGCCATACATTTTCCAAAATACCAACGTTTTTTCTTTATAACATTAGGTGGTGATCTTTTGTTACCTTTAGATCCATTATACCTACAAAACTTATCTATATGTCCTTGATTGTTTCATTTGTAGCATGCAGGAGATGATCTATTGTGATTAATCTATAACTTCCAATACTTTGCAATGTGCTCAAAGTTATTGCACTTGTAACATGTGATCTTAGCGATTGTTTCTTCTCTAATTTCATCTTTCTTAACTTATAGGACTGATCAGGTTTCTTGCATTCTATCTTCTTGTTTCCATATTCATAGAAATTAAAACAATAACTAGAAAAGGGGTTGTAAGGAATTTTACCTTTGCAATCTCTCTTCATGTGACCAACTTTTTCACATCCAAAGAATCTACCTCTCAAAGTTCTGATTTTCTTTCCAGGCTCTTCTTGTATGGGTCTTTCTTCATCTATCTTTTCTTTAGATTTTTCAATTTAGAACATTCAGCTTCATTGAAGCCAACTCCTGTCATGTCTCCTTTAGGTCTCTATCTCTCTCTGTTCATCAATCTTATCACTACTCATATGAATTTTTCAATGTGTTTCTTAGCCTCAACAAGTTCTCATTTTATGATTTGATTGTATTTTTCTATTTCATGATACTTGGTTTTGTAGTCATGAAGTTTAATCTGCATTTTTCCCATCTCAACATTTTCATTCTTTAGGATTTCTTCAAATTTTTTTCTTTCATCTTTCTCTTTCTAGATTTCTTTAGCCATCTAAATCGAAGTAGTTTCTTGTTCCTTCTTCAATGCATCTTTTTCTTGTTTAAGCTATTTGACTTGATCTGATGAATCATTATCTAGATATTCTTTTACCTTTTCCATAAGATCTTGTGTTTAATTTCTGGAAAGTTCAAGTTGCTCCATGAGTTTCTTGATGAAACCTTATGCTCTTCTCAATTTTAATTTCAAATCACCATTTTTAGCTTTAGCCTTATCAAGGTCTTCTCGTGCTTCTTCAAAGTTCTCTTCCAAACTTTCATAATCCATCTTAATCTCCCTTAAGCTGTTAGGCTTTCTCTCCAAGGGCCAAAAGATCTGACACCAATTGTTAGGAGTAAGTAATAGTAAGAGGTGGGTGAATCAGTATTACAAAACTTTAAAAATAAACTTAGCAATTTCTATCTTAACCAAATAATTACTAAAATGAAAATAACATAAAATACACAACTTATAACACCATGATTGTTGTTGGAATTATGTTATATTTGTCATCAGTGAAAACACTTATTCGATTCTGAATGCTTACCAAGCTCATCACTCAGTCCACAGCTTATACCAACCATTCAGGAATCACTTTGTAAAGCTCAGCGGTAAACAGTTCAAACCAAGCAGAACAGTAGTCACCGAGCATATGAACAGTTCAGAAATATTTACCAAGAAGAGAAACATGTACCGAGCAGACGGTAGTCACCGAGCTTCACCGTAACTACTGAGCCATCAGTTGAAGCCAACCGAGAAGTCAGTTACTACCGAGTCACCAGCGGTTACCGAGTGACACTATATCTACCGAGTCACCA
>MU224251.1:523608-548085 GCA_018584345.1 Thuja plicata | reverse complement strand
CCCCAGTTTTACTTTCTATTTGGAAGGTTTCTGGGTTACCAAATCTTTGTGTTTATGTGTTATGAATGATTATACTTTCATGCTTGCAGTAGATTAAATAAATGAATGGTCAAAGTATATACATGTGAAGAAATGTTTCAAAGTTTTAAGAGTTACTGATTCACCCCTCCCCTCTCAGTAACTTGGCTAGTCTTGATTATTTCCAACAGATTGTTTCATGAGGAAACCCTGGCCAAGGGAAAATATCGGTGGGGATGATGCCCATAAATAGGCACTAAAAATATTGTGTCCCTATTAGGAGACCTATCCTTTTTAGGACTTAAATATTACATTTGTACATTTCCCTATTAAAGGAATACAAACCCCTATTAGGGGTATACACTGAGAAAAATTCTCTAACATTAAGAAATTTGTCTCTGTTACAATGCTTTATCCAAATGAAATTATACAATAATTTTCTATTATTAAGTAGATCCATTTGTAGTTCACATCACGTTCTGTCTAATTTTAAAATCATAATGTATCCATTCATCTAATCATACCATATCCATACTTTTCTTCTCATACCCTTTTCATATATATACTTTATCTCATACTTAGTCAGCTCCCAAATCCATCAAAAAATGTGATCAAGTCTTATCCAAAATCAAATACAAAGTCGGCTATCATACATTACCAAAATTAGGGTAATACCTAATCCAAATCCAACTTAGCACATTTGGATTCCACATTACACTCCTTCAATCATCGCGACTATTCAACTTCTTTGTCTCGCTGCTACACTGTCTTCACATGAATTCAATCATCTATAACTTCCATCTCTAAAATCCAAAATGAAAGAAAACTTAACTAAAGGTCTATCATATCCAAAAATACCTTCCTCTAAGCTTGCATGACATAGTTCATCATATATAGTGCTCTCTACCCAAAACTGTACTCCTGTACTCAGTAAACTCCTTCCTAGATTTAGTCATTTTTACTAAACCTTAGCACCAAAACTGTGTTCCACTCCAAGCAACCATACATAACGATTAGTGTTTCCATAAATGAAAACCCTTATATACTCCTAAATTTTCAACTTGCAAATAGGAAGGAGTTGGCGAGCCATGCACTGAGGTATGTATCTTATTCTGATCTTTCACCAAACCTTCCTTAGAAAAGCCCACCTGAATCCCAATCTCTTGTCCTTCCCCAACAATGACCTCCATTTCCTATTCCACATTTCCATCCTTCTCCTTGTTCCCATAATGATTACCCTATCCCTCATCCTACTAAGAATCCTTTCCCTTTGCCTCCTCATCCATTTCCCCAACTTCTTCCTCACTGTCATCATTGATAGTATCAATACCATTTTCATTTTTCTTATCTTTCTCCTTATCAAATTTCACATTTTTTGCCAAATTTCTCTTATACTAAGAAGAACATTCCCCATCTCCACTAGGAAGCTTTCCTTTCCCCATATCTAGCAATAAAATAAGTTTCTTATTTTCATTAATTGTTAAAATTTAATAGTCCTCATAGATAAGAAAGATAAGACCATTATGGAGGACTAGGTAGCTAACCTTATTCTTGTGTTTATGGAGATTTTCTTCCAATGAACAAAAAATATAGTAGGGATGAGAAACCCTCTTCTTCTATCTAAAATTGATTAGGAGGATGAAGTAGTAAGTGATGCAGGAGCATCTTGGGTTCTTTGACAATCCTGATCAACCAAAAATATGTTTGTTTTAGTTCGGTAGCTTGTTGGAGGCTTCTCGGTAAATTTCTTGGTAAATTCTTTGCTTGGTGCTTGGGCTTAGTTACATATGTCTTACTTTACTGATGGGTCTTCATGAATGTTAGCTTCATCATGGGTTTCCATCAAGTTATTTCTATTTCTTGGTTAGCTTCCTACCAAGTTGTTTCTAGTGCTCGGTTGACTTCTTCTCGAGTGGTGTTTTTGAAATTGGATCCTCCAGCCGACTTCCACATTTAATTTCCATAACATAGTTAATATTGGGATATCTCATTGGGATATGTGTGGACCTAAATCTAGGTATCTTATGTTTCCTATGTTGGATCTTTAGGATCTGAGTGCCGACCTCTTCGGTGGATTCTTGTATATATTTGGTTTTATGTTTTTTGATTAGGGCAGCAATTAGTGGTATTTGGAATAGAAGATTAGGTGCTAGTAGATTTGGATCACAGTTCTCTGACCTCACATGTATGAATATTAATCTTTCAAATATAAGAATGTATATGGGAAAAAATGGGAAGGCCTTACAGTCTAACATACATAATAAGTTTGATGAAATAATATAAATGTTTTGCTGCTGCTTCTCTCCTTTTCTATGTTGTAGCTTCTGAGTTATTCTGCAAGTTTGTTTGGATAGCTAGGAATACCTTGGGCCCTGGTCTTCCTACACTCCTTGCATCAGTTGGTATCAGATAAAAGGTGAGATCTAGGTTCCTTCTTGTAAGCCCTAACCCAAGTTGGTTGATATTGTTGTGGGGTGACAGATTGCGATCTAACCTACAAATTGAAAAGACTTTCAAGATGGTTCATGGGAGAGGAAATGCAGATCCAGGTCTAACTGATATGATAAGATAGATGGCTGCAAGATTAGAATTTTTTGAGACAACCCTATGTCGAGGAAGACATCTTGAAGATGTTAGTGATGATGAATTTGAAGAAGTGCAAGGAGAACCTATAGCTGCACCTATGATGGATCAGCAATAAGAGAGATTCCTGAGAGCATTCACAAGTTTGAAGTCCACACCTCAGTTTAATCCTCTTGAGTATAGTGGAAAGTTAGATACTAATTAGTTGATAGATTGGATAACCAAGATGGAAAAATACTTTGACTATGAAAGTGTATCAGAGGAGAAAAAGGTAAATATTGCAAGTACAAAGTTGAAAGGTCATGCATGCTTGTGGTGAGTGCATTTGCAATTGGATCATAAGAAGAAGGGTAAAGAAAAGATCAAGGTATAGAATAAGATAATAAACAAATTGAAAGGAAAGTTTCTACCTTGTGATTACTAGATTAACCTAGTAAGGAGAATTCAAAGTTTGAAGCAGAAAGATAGCTCAATAAAATATTACATCGATGAATTCTATAGATTAGACATCAAATCTGGACATGTTGAAGATGAAGTGGAAAGAATAGAAAGATATCTAAATGGATTAAGAATTTCTATATAAGAGGAGATCAGCCTTGTAAAGATGAAGATCATTGAAGAGGCATATCAATTTGCACTAAAAGCTAAGGAAAATTTGAACAAAAGATATGAACAAAGGCAAAGAGGAAGAGGTGGTAGATTCCCTATAGGAAGAGGTCGATCTCATGGTGAAAATAGTAGATCTAAACTAAACAAGACAAATCTAGGTCACACATACCAAGATAAAGAAAAGACCGAATGGAAAGGTGGAAGTTCATTCCAAGGAAGAGGCAACTAAGTTCTCGAGGTGGTTATAGGAGAAGAGGGTTCCAAGGAATATGTTAAAATTATGGTACAGAAGGACATAGATCTTTTGAGTGTACACATGCAAGCAAGAAAGTCAGTAGTAGCATAAATGCTTTGGTGTAAGAGGAGTCACCAAAAGAGCCTGAAAAGGAAGGAAATCTAATGATCAAAAGGATACTTTGGAGTGAGAAATATAAGAAATATCCTGTCAGAAAAAAGTTTTTTCAAGAACAAATGTAGAGTTGCAGACAAAGTTTAGAAAGTAATTATTGATAGTGGAAGCTTGGAGAATCTGACATCAGAGGAAATGGTCACAAAATTGTAGTTGGAAAGAGTGAAGCACCCAAAGCCCTATCAAATTTCATGGATCAAGGATGAGCATAGACTAACGGTAAGTGAAGAATGTTTTGTGAATCTATAAATTGGGAAGTATTATGATAAGGATTTGTGTGATATTATGCCAATGGATTGTTGTCATATTTTTTTGGGTAGACCTTGGCAATATGATAGACATGTTATACATGATGGGAGAGTGAATAGATATACTAGCTGGGTTGATGGTAAGAATAAAATCTTGTTACCTCTAGTTGAAGAATCTGTTGGTGAGATATGTACATCTCTAAAATTTTGTTTGATGGAAGGTAGATAGTTTGTTAAGGATTTGAGAAGAAATGATATCTATTATGCTTTGATTCCTAACAAATTGAGTAAGAACACTGAAGATAAAATTCTTTTAGAAGTTGATAAATTTCTTACTAAGTACAAGGAGATCATTTTAGATAATGTACCTCATGGTTTTCCACCGATGAGAGATATTAGTCACTATATGGATCTGATTCCTGGAGCTAGTTTACCAAAAAAGGAACCACAACGGATGACACCGACCGATAATGAAGAACTGAAAGGACAAGTTCATGAGTTGTGGAACAAGGGTTTAATAAGAGAAAGTTTGATTCCATGTACAGTACTAGCTATATTCGCATCTAAGAAGAACAAAAAATGGAAAATGTGCATTGATTCAATACAAATGAATAACATCATAGTTAAATATAGATTTCCTATACCGAGGATGGATGATATAATAGATTTCTTGAGTGGAGAAAAATATTTTACCAAAATTGATTTGAAGAGTGGATATCATCAGATCACAATCAGAGAAGCTGATGAATGGAAGACTGCTTTCAAGAAAAAAGAAGGTTTCTATGAGTGGTTTGTTATGACCTTTGGTTTAACTAATGTATAAAGTACATTTATGAGGTTAATGAATAAGGTTTTCAAGAAATTATTGAATAAATATGTGATTGTATACTTGGATGATATTTTGATATTCAATAAGACTAGAGAAGAGCATTTGATGCATATAAGACAAGGGATGTAGAGATTGAAAGAAGAAAAGTTGCTGATAAATTTGAAAATGTGTTCCTTCATGAAAGAATAACCTGTGTATTTAGGTTTTGTGGTTTCAGCTGATGGTTTGAAAATGGATCCTAAGAAAGTTGAAGCTACACTTAGTTGGCCTGCACCTGAGAATGTTAGTGAGGTAAGATCGTTTCATGGATTGGCAAGTTTTTACAGGAAGTTTATCAGGAATTTCAATTCTATTTGTAATGCTACGACTGGGACAATGAGAAGAGACAAAAGAGAATTCAAATGGACACATGAAGCTGATAAGAGTTTTGAGACTTTGAAGAAAAAGGTTGTTGAATTTCCTGTATTAACCTTACCCAATTTCAATAAGGAATTTGAAGTTGAATGTGATGCAAGTGGTAGTGCAATAGAAGCTGTGTTGACTCAAGAAGGTAAACCTGTTGCTTTCTTTACTGAAAAGTTAAATGATGCAAAAAGTGAAATTTTTGTCTATGAACAAGAATTCTATGCTATTGGTCAAACCCTAAAGAAAAGGAGACATTATTTGATGCTGAATGAATTTATGTTGTATACTGATCATAAGGATTTACAGTATTTGGGTAGTCAGAATAAGTTGAATTAGAGACATATGAAATGGGTAGAGTATTTGTAGAGTTTCACATTTGTGATAAAGAAAAAAAGTGGAGTTTCTAGCTGAGTTGCTATTGCATTGAGTAGAAGAAGATCTTTGTTGACCGAAATGAGAATTGAGGATCTTGGTTTTGATAAATTGAAGAATTCTTATGAAAATGATCCTAATTTTTTTGAGCAGTGGAGAGTGTGCAAAGCACCTATTCCAAATCAACCGAGTAATTATGAAGACTATATAATTCAAAAAGATATGTTGTTCAAATGTATTCAATTGTTCATACTGAGAAGATCAATGAGAACTAATTTGATAAAGGAAAAAAATAGTAGTGGTTTGGTTGGACACTTTGGTATTGATAAAACGTTAAGTTTTCTTAAGGAAAGGTATTTTTGGCCTCAGTTGTATAAGGATGTTCAGAAATTTATGAATAGTTGTGGAGTTTGTCAAGTTGCAAAAGGAGTAAGTCAGAATATTGGATTGTATACACCAATTTTTGTTCCTCAAAAACCTTGGAGTGATATCAGCATGGATTTTGTTCTTGGCTTACCAAGAATAGCAAGAGGTAATGATTCCATATTTTTTGTAGTGCATATATTCTCTAAGATAACACATTTCATAGTTCATGTAAGAAAACACCAGATGCAGTACATATAGAAGATATTTTCTTTAAGGATATTTTCATATTGCATGGACCACCAAGTAGTATCATCTCTGACCGAGATAGTAAGTTTGTCAGCTATTTTTGGAAAACAAAAGTTTGGAAGAAGTTGGACACTGAGTTGAAATATAGTTCTACATTTCATCCATAGAGTGATTGACAAACAGAGGTTATAAACTGAAGTTTGGGTAACTTTTTGAGATTCTTAGTTGGAGACACACCGAGTAATTGGGATTTGATGTTGTCACAAGAAGAGTTTTCATATAACAGTTTAGAGAATAGAAGTAACATAAAGATACCTTTTGAGTTTTTTAATGGTACATAACGAAGAAGTATATCAGACTTGAGAGATATTTCTAGAGAAGAAAAGAAGAGTGATGAAGGAGAGAAATTTGATGAGTTTATGAAGAAATTGCATGAGGAAGTGAAACATAATTTGAAGCAAAGAAATCAGAAATACAAGGATAGTGCAGATAGATTAAGGACACATTAAAATTTTGAAGTTGGTGATGGAGTTATGGTTCATCTAAAGAAAGGCAGATTTCCTATTGGAACATATGGTGAATTGAAAATAAAGAAATTTGGTACTTGAAAAATATTGAGAATATTTGACAATGGAAATGCATATGAAGTGGAATTACTTGATGACATGGATATATCACCTATATTCAATATTTTAGATTTTTATGAGTATCGTGAGCATGGTGAAGAATTGATAGTACCGAGTGATTATCCTAAGAAACAGATAGAGGAAGTTGAGAAGATTTTGAAATAGAGAGCTGGTAGAAGTACAAGAGGAAATAATTACATGGAATATTTGATAAAATGGAAGAACAGACTGATTGAGGAATCATATTGGATTTCTCAATCAAAGTTGGATTCAATTTAGGTTTTACCTGACTCGTGATTCAGAGAATCATTTATTTTAACCCCAGGTGGTTGATGCAGGAGCATCTTGGGTTCTTTGGAAATCTTGTCAAACAAAAAATATGTTTGCTTTAGTTCGGTAGCTAGTTGGAGGTTGTTTGGTAAAGTTTTGGATAACTTATTTTCTCTGTGCTCAGGCTTGGTTACTTCTATCTTTCTTTACCGATGGGTCTCGGTGAATGTTGGTTTCTTGGTGAGTTTTCAACAAGATGTTTCTGTTGCTCGGTTATCTTCCTACCAAGTTATTTCTGGTACTTGATTGACTTCTTACCGAGTTGTGTTTTTGAAGTTCGATCTTCTGGCTGACTTCCGCATTGAATTTCCATAGCATAGTTAATGTTGGGATCTCTCATTGGGATATGTGTGGACCTAAATCTGGGTCTTTTCTATTTCCTATGTTGGATCTTTAGGATCTAAGTGATGACATCTTCGGTGGAATCTTGTATATATTTGGTCTTCTATTCTTAGATCTTAGAGTAACAATTAGTGGGATTTGGAATAGAATATTAGGTGTTAGAAAATTTGGATCGGAGGTCTGTCACCTCGAATTTATGAAGATTATTCTATCAAAGATCAGAATGTATATGGACAAAATTGGGAAGGCCTTACAGCCTGACCTGTAATAATTTTGATGAAATAATATAAATATTCTACTGTTTCTTCTCTCCTGATCTATGTTGTTTCTTTCAAGTTATTCTGCAAGTTGGTTTGGATAGCTCAAAGTGCCTTGTGCTCTGGTCTTCCTACCCTCCTTGCATCAATAAGCGCGGGCTCTCCTAAACCTTCCATCCATAGTGACATACTCCATTATGACAGTAAGAACCATTTTCTACAACTCTTTCATTTTGTCAGGATCATAGCGGGATTTCCCTACAAATCACACTCTTTGTCATCCCTCGGAAAAGGATTCATAACTCTGTGTGAAACCTTCCATTCATGTAAAAAAATATGCAAGTATTTTGTGTGTATTTGTGTGTGCAATAAAAAATTGAGTGATCAAGGGGGATCAGTCCAATCTCCCATTGAATATTATAAATACAAAACATCCTAAAAAAAAATACGATTGAAAATACCTTGATAGAAGATATGTTAATATAATATCTAGGCTCTTGGGGTTTCAGTTTCTTTTCGCTACTTGGAATGAAGGAAGATAGATAAACCTAAAATTTAAAATATTTAAATATGAAATTGTTGAAGTTATAAATGATATAAAGATGGAGATAGAAGAGGATTTGTGTGCACGTCAAAATAAAATATGAATTATTTTGATATAGATCTAAATTTTTGATAGTCAAGATTTTGCAAACACCTATACTTTCAAATTTGGTACCTATGAACTATAGTCTGACCTTATAATGAATTTGAGCCTATTCTGGAAGGTATAGATTATTTTAAACATTCTATACGCGGGAACAAAATATTTCAAACATTATGTTCTAGGTATTTTTTATTGGAATTTACTAGTATATCTAGCAGCTCTCGATATTCTTGGAAAAGCTACGACAACTACATAGCATATTCCTAGACACAAAAAATGGGGAAGAAGGTTGAAGAATGGGGTTTTCCTTCGGCAAATCCCTTTTTAGGCATCAACCTTGAAAATGTAATGAAATTTCATAAAGGAAAGATGAAATAGAGGCTAGATCTGAATCGTGAATTACCTTGTTCCTTGATGATGTAGTGCCTCTTTTGATGTAATGACAAGTTTTAATGCAATATATTGAACTCCACAAAAATCCAAATGGAAATCATGAAAGATAAGCCTTGTGGTATGGATTTTGTAGTTTAACATAATGCTTGATGAAGAAGATGAATGCTTTTAATACTTGAAGAGATGGATGCTTGAATACCTTGAGAATGATTCGATGAAAAGTTGTAGAAGAGAGCTTAAATTCCAATTGCTTGATTGTTTCTTGATAATATTGGTTGTAAAAATGAGGAGACGTAGGGTGTTTATATAGCTCATCCTACATTTCAAGATTCACAAATCAGCCAGGATGACCACAGGATCTAATTTCTAGTTCTAAAACCTTGACATAGGGTTACATGCCAAATTTAGGTCAAAATATGCAAGAATGAAACATTTTAAATGTTCTAATCCTTGGTACAAAATATTTGAAATATTTTGTACCTAGAAAAATCAGCCCAAATTTGAACTGATTATTGGGATGATAGGGTAGATGCCAAATTAGAAGGCACAACTAATTTTGAGATTATGGAAAGGTACACAGACCATAAATGGTAACATATGTCCCATGTAGGCTAATAAATGATTGAAGAGGATGCACAATAAAGGTGCACACTTATAAACAAGGGCTTACCTCTAGTTTTGAAGAAATTGAACCAGTACAAGACTTATCATATTAATTTAAAGGTCCAAAGAGTGTTAAGAGAACACGAAATCAATGTGGAAACTAATACATACTAAAATGGGGCTAAAATGAGCATCTAATTATAGATGATAATTAATTAGGATGGTACTATTTGAATGCATACATACATACATATATATGTGTGTGTATAGATATATATCTACACACACACAGATATGTGTGTGTGTGTTTGTGTGTGTGTTTGTGCATATTGTTAGGATTAGAAGATAGAAATGTAACAGTTACATGCAAATATAACCATTAATTTAATATGAATAAAGCACACATAAATAGAACAAGAAGACATAGATTTAATGTGGCTCACCCAATCTTGGGCTACATCCACCAAACAGAGAGTCCAATATTATTATCTAGTAATTTCAACCAATTACAATCAATGACCCTGTGCAACTCAATAGTGTTTTAAAATGCTACAATACTTCTTCACTCTAACAAGCCATAACCCTAACCCTAAGAATGGCTTAATAGGTCAACCTAGGGAAATTCTTGACGAGTTAACCCAAAAAATGGTAGATGAGTTAACCAAAAATAATTGCACAAAAGTGTACAGTACTTGCCTAATTAGTCACAAACAACCAATATACATATGTGTGTGTGTGTTTACATATGTATGTGTGTAAAGATATACATATTGTGGCCTAATACATAACTATTATATTCATACTAATTATGTACCTCATACATAGTGTAGTATGTATATATCTATTTATGTAGATGTAGATGTATGCGGGCACACACACACACACATACACACACACACACATATATATATGAACACACACACACACACTTGTGTGTGTTCATATATGTGTGTGTGTGTGTGTGCACCAAGTTGTGGACCAAAAAAGTGGACACATGGTTTTAAAAAAATCAAATTTCATATAACTCGATCGGGTTACTGAAATTTAAAAATTGTATTAGGCTTGGTAACCAAGCCTAGACAATAATATTAAAAAATTTACCTTTCTCAGAACCCGACTGGGTTCTGAGATGTTTTTCGTAACCCGATCAAGTTATTAGACATATTATATTTTCTAATAACCCGATCAGGTTAATAGAAACATATAATATTTTGCAAAGCCCACAGCTTAGGCCATTTTGAATGCCTAAACCGCAGAGCAGCAGACTGGAGGAGATCAAAAACACCAAAGAACCTGATTGAGTTTTGAATAAAACAAGATTCTTCAATAATTTGCACATTTTGAAGCAATGGAGCCCCGTAAGAAAGGTATGTATTATTGTTTCTATTGTTTTGTTGTATTTTTTTTGCATTTTTTTATCAAATTAGGTTATGATATTGGTTTTTTTTTTTATTAATTTTATATCAGATTCATTAAACAATCCAAGAAGAGAAAAAAGAAATGAAAGACCACCCCCTGTAAACCCTCCTCATCCACCACCATCGCCAACCGTAAACCCTCCTCAAAAATCTCCTCGTCCACCACCATCACCACCCATAAACCCTCCTCAAAATTCTCCTCATCCACAACCATTGCCACTCATAGACCCTCCACATGTGCCATTATATCATGTAAATGCAACACAAGAGGACCTCGTGAAACGCCTTAACCAGAATACTCAACAATTCAATATATTAGTCAATAGGTTGAAACCTTTCGGTCTTCAGCATCACTCTACTCTCGAAACTACATTAGAAAAAATGTCCAATAATGTGAATGAGGTGTCTCAAGAGGTGACAAAATGGGGTTCATGGAGGGATAGGTTTCATATATATTACATGCTAATGATTTATTATATCAGGATGTGAAAAGAAAATCCATAGAAAAATGTTACATATGTGCCATTTTTACCGATCTTAATACTAACAATTCCCTAGAAGTTAATAAAAAATGGTTTCCTATACATTGGTGTGTTTATATGGGGATCAAATCATATTTTTGGGATAGGTGGTACATGGTATTTGACCAACCACCTTGTAATAATAACGAGGTACCTTTATATTTCTTGAGGAAGCTATACTGTGAGTTTATCCGTGGCGAGAAGTCGAATTACTTTAACTTTCGTGAGTTCCAAGCTAGAGGGAGAGGTTTTGCATAGGATAGACCTGGGGAACATAGGATTACTTGACCACAAGAGAGGAGGCATACTGTGAGAAAACCCCTTATTCATGTTGTGGTCCCAGTAGTGGTGAAGGAGTCTATGGATATACAGACTCTTTATACAGCTGTATCATTGACTGATGTCATTATCCATCATGGCACTCAGTTAGTTGGAGAGAATGGATCAGTGCCTGTACCACCTCCATCTTCATTAGATGCGCTATTAGGATCATCCCATCCCATGCCATCTCCATCGTCATCAGATGCACCATTAGGATCATCTCATCTCGTGCGAGCTCCATTATCATCAGATACACTTATAGGGTCAACCCAACACATTGAGCATATCTGTATCAGTTTTAATGGTATATGTGATGGGGTAGATAGTCAAGTGAGTGTAGATGGTTCGAAATCCCATTCATGTGTACATTGCGGGCGAAGATGTGAGGCATCCACTAGTGAGGATGTGGCACTCACAGATGATCTATTGTCAATGGTGTATTATATAGAGCTGACACAGGTTTGTTTAAATTTTTGTTTTGAAATGTTATTTTAATTAATTACCTAAATCTATTAAAAGTAAATAAATTTTTATGTATAGAAGAATCTAAATTAATACATGAATAATATGCATTGCAGGGTGTTGTTGGTGGTACAAGAAAACCAAGGAGTGTTGGTTCTAGTAGACGTAGATGGGTAGCTCAAACACCTAGAGTAATGTTTTATAAATATTCATAAAATGGAATAGTACGTTGTTTTCAAAATATCATATCTCAATAATTTGTATGGTGGTAACTTAGTGTATGTTTGTTTCCTATTTCTTTATGGTCAAAGAATTTTTTCTAATGTAATTCAACTCAAGGAATTCACTTCCTTGTTCAGTCATCATGACTCAAATTGATTTGAAGTCCCGCCCTCCATCCTTGGACTCAATTCAACCAATGCTAAACTCATACATAGACTCATACCTCAACCAATCACTTATTGGCTTCTGAATCAACCTTGAATATCATTCGGAACATCCAACCATCATTCTATTACGCTTATTTCTTATTCAAAATCATGAATACAATTTCTGATTATTCACTGATTGTTAATATCTTTAATCTTTCAATACACCTCCATGGCCTTCTAAATAATCCCAACATATAACTTCTAAGACACCCCAAGAACCCCTCAACTTATCACAAGGTCCTTATCATATCGCTCAAAGCACATTCACTTGCTATTTTAGTAAACTTTACTCTTTGGCATTTCGCTGTCATACTAGGATAGTCCCCATATACTAATCTATATCTTCACCATAGACAAGAACCCATCTACACCCTAGGTTCATAAGCAGCCCAAATATTTTCATCATTGCCCATACCACCTACTCTGATGCAAGTACTATAAAATGGAAGTGTTTCCTTCTGAAACCAATTGGAACACTTAGGTATTCACAAAACAATATAAAATCCATAATTAGGGCCCTTGGTACTTGGTTCTCCAGAAGTTATACACTATGGTGTATATTCAAATTTGGTGCATACATTGAGATATATACCTAGGGCTCGATCATATTCCCATCTCCCTGCATCAACACAAAAAAAAATTTGAAGAATTTTTGAAAGCATATTACAAAGAAGCTTTGAACTAGATATTATCAAATTCCCATGGTGGAAATTCTTCAAACTTGAAAAACAATGTGAAACTCTTAGAAATGAACAAAAAAAAGAGTTGCAGAGACAAAAATCAAGATAACTAGAGTTATAGGTAAGATCTTGTCACCAAATTGGTTGCATTTGAAGGCTAAGACATAGGGGAATTTGGCCAAGTTAGTTTTATGTAGAGTTGAAGCCCATGACCATTGTACATATCCCATGACCATAGTGTATCAAGTGGCTTATAAGTGCCCAAAATTGGAACTAGGTCTCACAATTGGATCTCAATGATAGACTAATTCTAAAGCCTTGAATTACAAGATGTCTTGGGTCCCTTTGGGCCAAGAGGGAACTGAGAACATCAAGGGTCTGCAATCTTCATGAGACTCCATGTGCTAGAAGGTTCTCTTGCACCATACTCTCATCCTAAAAGCACTCTAAATACCTCTATGCTTTAAGGGTAAACACACTAAAACATATTCACTGTCAGGCTACAAAAGTCCTATTACCTGCTGCAAAAATGGTCCTAACCTATGACCCCCACAAATACAATCCGGACCATTCTTCTCTAACTGTGACTACAAATTTGTTAAAGAATAGTCTTGTGTGTGAAAGAAAATAAATTTTTTATATTGTAATAATGGTTCGTAAAATTTGTTTATAAACTTGTGATATAATAGAGTTGCGGAGCATAATCATTTGTGGAATTCAAGTGAATCATAATATTCATTGTAAACTATTGAATATATATTTATTTGGTGTTTTATAGGGCTTGTCAGGGGCTCAAATTTTTGAGATTGAGGATGTCACCCTTTCTAGCATTGACTTTGGCTTACAGAGCTATGTGGTATCATATTTTGCACACCTCTTGTTTATAGTTTCAATTGAACCCATGCGGTATCATATTATTTTTATTATATTAATTTTTTTTTGTTAGCGTACCCCACCAAGCTCGAGGTCATTAGGAAAGATGAAGAAATCATCAGGGACATTGAAACAAAAAAGGTAATTAAGTCTAATTTAAGTATATTTGTTGAAATGTATTGTGAACATTTCATTGTAGTCTATATTGATGAATGCACTTGACTTGTTTATTGTCTACATGTAGAATTGATTGGGCTTCACTAAACTAATGAATACCCCAGACACTGCTGATGTTCAGGAGAGGGAGGTGGTAACATGTTTTCATATTTACTTTCAATTGCATTCTTGTTTGTTCAAAA
Organism: Thuja plicata; assembly: GCA_018584345.1. Taxonomy (NCBI): domain Eukaryota; kingdom Viridiplantae; phylum Streptophyta; class Pinopsida; order Cupressales; family Cupressaceae; genus Thuja; species Thuja plicata. Next base: position 533,738 of record MU224251.1, on the reverse strand, counting down.
TATTTTAGAAATCATGTTCCTCTATTAGTATGTCATTTTCTATGACTTTTCATACACGAATTAGTCATATCTTCCTCAGATGAGGTGAACCCTTCTCCACTTCCTAGGGATCCCTTGCCTAGCACAGGAGATCCAGGTACAGTATGCATTTTTTTTAGTCCATGTATTTTTTATTTTTTAGTATTTCTTGTTTATAACATGTATTTTGTATTATTTTTTCTTTTATAGGACCCTTCACCACTACCCTTCTTTCCTCTACCTCGGCATTTTTCTAGGAGGCCCTCTCACCCACGACAAAGCCCATTTCATTTATCATTCAACCCAAGCATAAGAGATCCAGCCTAGGCTTCAGTATGCAAATTTGTATTATCTAGTGTATACATTTTTTGCATTATCTAGTATTTCTCGGTCCTATCACATCTTTTCTATTTTACCATATAGGAAAAGGTCCAAACTGATTCATCAATGGTTTTGGCTCCCTCCAGCACAGGAGTTCCAACTCATGTTGTGGTATGCATTTTGTTTTTAGTCTATGCATTTTTTTTATTTTTTAGTATTTCTTGTTTATAACATGTATTTTGTATTATTTATTTTTTCTATTATAGGACTCTTCACCACTTCCCGTACTTCCTCTAGCTTTCCATTTTTCTAGGAGTCTCTCTCACCCACGATGGAGCCCATTTAGTTTATCATTCAGCCCAAGCATACGAGAAAGAGATAAGGTAATCAATAATTCAACTGTGAGCAAATTATAGCCTGATATTTATTTATTTTGATATTATTTTGAGATAATATATATGGCTTAGCATTTGAATTGTTCTTGTGCAAATACTTAGTGACCCAAGTGTTGCTGCAAAGAAGCTCAATTTTGATGATTCACCACAGTCATATATATATGGAGACATTGTATAGATCTAGTTGTGGTCATTGAATGACCAAATTTTGTATGTGTGTGTGTGTGTGTGTGTGACATTTGTACATTGTATATATCGACCCGGACATAGTTGATCTCATTTTTTGTAACTCTATTATGGATTTAGCATGTACGCCATGTATTGATATGTAAGCTATTATTGTTCATTTTTTATATATGAAACTTCAAATTTGATCCTTGAATTTGTTGGTTGGATGTTTATGCCTGAACTGTATTCTTGTTTAACATGAATTGTGTATATGCATGTGTGTTTTGATAAATTAATGTACTTGTGTGTGTACTTCATGTATATTCATGTATATGACTCATAACCTAAATTCATGTGTACAACCTATGTGAATGACTTAAGTGAATTCATGTCTATGCTTCATAATGTATGTACTAGACATGTTTGCTCCAGGAAATAAGCAATTTTGTGATTTAAGTAAATTAATGCTTGATGTGCTACAATGTATTTAGGTTTATCTTTCATGCTCTATATGTATGCACTCCATGACTTAAGTGAATTTATGTTTGTAGGTGTATCTTTCATGCTCTATATAATGTTCCTTGGGTACACATGGGAAGTTATAGGGGTCTTTGGTGGAGGGAACCCAAGCAACACTAGACCTTGTTTTCTCACTAGATTCCCCTCTAGAACCCTAAAACCTTGCTTAGAATCTTCCCAAACACCTCTCAGGCTCTAACCTATGTTCAAAGGACCTTACATGTCCATTCTATGTCACATAGTCATACAAGGCTACATAAACACTACAAATGCAAATAAAACTCAGGGAATCGTCCATACATAATGCTTACACGTGTGGTCTATAACTAAAAATTTATGAACCTTCCAAAATATTAAATCCATGGTCAAATACCTAATCCTAGGTGGTTACAACCGTCCATTTCTTCATTGAGAAACTTTTTGCAAAAGTTGCAAAAGTTGCTTGAGAAACTTTTGAGGAGTTCTTGCTCTTTGAAAAATTTGGTAAGCTCAATGCTCTTTGACCTATCCTAGGACCCTATTTAGGACACCTAGGGCCCTAGAGGAGACCATATCCCCTAGTTTCTCATAATTTGCAACTTTTACAATTTTAGACCATTGTGACAGCATTTGCACCTAGGAGCAACTTGTGCTCTTACAAACATAAATGAACAAGCTTGGATCCAAAACTTATGGATATTATCACCAACAGCTCCATTAGTTTCAATTGGCTAGGTAAACTCTAGGGGAGACCTTTCTTCACTCGCATAGCATCAAGAACGTTCTGGCGCATGTCAGACTAAAGTGTTTCCAAGGTGCACGAAGCTAAATTTGGCAGCAATTTTTGGAGATCCATATCTTGGACCTTGTGAGAGATATCAAAGATTTGTGAAGTGCACAAGGACCATCTTGGGAAGGCATAAAAGAATGTGTATCAGTTCTGGGATATTCCACTCGAATTCCATTTGTCAACCCGATCTCGGTTGGTGCAAAAAGTCTCATTGTTGGTCAATTGAAAGTTTCTCAATGGTGCATCTCAAACCGTTTGTCGAGGGACCAAACCATTAGCTCCATTAGCTCCATTTTGATGGGTAAACACTAGGGGATACCTTTCTTCCCTCATGTAGCATCAAGAACATTACAGTGCATGTCAGACCGAAGTGTTCCCAAGGTGCACTAAGCCAAATTTGGTAGCAATTTTTGGAGATCTATATCTCAGACCTCATGGGAGATATCAAAGATATTTGAAGTGCACAAGGACCATCTTGGGAAGGCCTACAAGAATGTGGCTCAGTTGAAGGAGATTCCACTCGAATCCCATTTTCTGACCTGAACTTGGTTGGTGCAAAAAGTGTCATTGTTGGTCAATTGAAATTTTCTCAATGGTGCATCTTTCAAACAATTCATCTTGGAACCAAACCATCAGCTCCATTGGCTATAGTTGGATGGTTATATGCTAAGAGAGACCTTTATTTTCTCATGTAGCATCAAGAACATTTCGGCGCATGTTAGACCGAAGTGTTCCCAAGGTGCACTAAGCCAAATTTGGTAGCGATTTTTGGAGATCCATATCTCAAACCTCGTGAGAGATATCAAAGATCTATGAAGTGCACAAGGACTCTCTTGGGAAGGCCTATAAAAACTTGGCTCAATTCTGCGAGATTCCAATCAGATTCCATTTTTTGACCCGATCTCGGTTGGTGCAAAAAGTGTCATTGTTGGTCAGTTGAAAGTTGCTCAATGGTGCATCTTTCAAATAATTCATCATGGGACCAAACCATCATCTCCATTAGCTCCAGTTAGCTGGGTACACGCTGGGGGGGACCCTTTTTCACTTGTGAACCATCAAGAATGTTCCAGCGTGCAAGTCAGATTGAAGTGTTCCCAAGGTGAACTAAGCCAAATTGGGTAGCAATTTAAGTAAAACAATTCAAATGTCCACAAAACATAACATATAACACCATAATTTTGATTGTAGATTAATCCTATTACTTTGGTTTGAGAAAATATTTTCAAGGTAGTTTCTTTGGAAGAGAGAGAGAGAGAGAGAGAGAATACATGGAAAAGATATAATATGAAAATGAACATACATACATAAATACAATGCATGACAAAGATACATACAAAGAAAAAATAAATTTAACAAAATGTGGACCCTTAGTATTTAAAAATCAACCCATGGTCACTTTTATATACAATTTCATCTTCTTTCAATATACAAAATGTGGTCTCCAAATATGCCTATAGACCACTTCATAGTCATTTATATTTACAACAAAGCGAAGTTAGATTGTTTCACAAAATTTATATATAAAATTATCAAAATAATTATACCATTTGTAGAATGATTCTTCATGATGGCCTAAAACTAATTGAGCAAACCTTCTGGTTCGGCTCTAAACCTTATTGTGTCATGTATTGCATCATGTTTAGATTCATGAAGTTTCCACAAATTCTTCTTATGAGGTCTACTAGTATACTTTATCAGTTCAATATTTTTTTCAACAAGAAGGTTTGAGTAATCCAAAATATGTCTATGTGTCTCATAGTCCTCAAACAACCACTTCTTGGATTTTTTGATAGGGTACCTTCATTTCATAGAAGCATAACTGATTACAAAATTCAACATATAAAGTGTAATAGAATACATTAAGAGGTCTTACAGTCATAAAAAAAGAACACATTATATTTTGATAGCGTACCTTCTAAGCTATGTCCCTCTCACAACAACGGATCCTATTGGATAAGTTCAATACCCTCTCCATCAATGACTGTAGTTGTCAAGTTATTTTTTCCCTCAATACAACGACACAAAAAGTAATCAGTCCCTTCCTCATTGTTCTCATCTGCAACAACTACATATACATGACCTGCAATTTATAGAGGGATAAGTTAACACCCTAAACACTTAACCACCTAATAAAAGGAGTTCAAGTAGTTTGTATAGAGTTCATCTCAAAATGAAGAAATAATTGATAAATTACCTGGTTCAACCAGGTCAGATATGTGATCAAAATCCGTTGATGCTTCAATTTGGCTCAATTGTAGTGCTCTAGGAAGTTGATATGTATCAAGCGGTTGTAAAGGTGTATAACACCATTCGTCAACCCGTTCTTTTGATTGGCATTCCTCCCATGAAAAATTCATACAAGACAAGTAAAAACAAGCCATTGATATAGTATAAATACCTAGTGATGCTGCATTTGAACTTCTAAATGAGTGCATGTCACTTGATCCTTTAAGTGTACAAAAATCTAGATAGTTTTCAATGTTAGACTCGTTTCTCAACCAAAAAACCTATTAACCATATACTTACCTTCTTTACCTATTCCCATCATAGATATGCACCATCACACAATTGTTTGTGCATTTATTAACTCTACACCACCTTTGTACTTCAATTCCTCTTTGGCAAGATCTCTTTTTACACATGCACCCGCACCATCATACTTGCCTTTTCCATGCCCCCACCTCCATGAAATTCCAGAAATGTTGAACGCCAAGTTTGTCATGTTCATCCTACTCAACTAATAGAACATCCTTGCATTCTTGAATTGTGAGCTGCAATTGTCTGACCATATTATGTGTTGGTTGCACTCAATACCTCTTTTTTTTAAATTCTCATAGAAAACTTTGAAGCAACCTTGCACAAACTCTGTTGAATGTGTGTGATCATCACTAATGTAGAAGTGATACTCTCTTAAAACCTTTCTATCTACATGGGTGATATCATGTGCATGCAAGAATGCTATATGTACAAATATCGTCACTTGTATAGAATGGTAATACAATGCTTGCACTTCATTATGAGGTTTAAGTGTATAATTCTCAGCAAAATCAACAATGGAGACAATAGCACCAAGGGGAAAATTTTCCTTATATATCTTGAATTGATCATCCAACCACCTAGCTCTATGTGAATGACATATGTACACATAAACTAGTTTCTCTTGAAAAATATTCATAAAATCAGCTGCACATATATCATTTTTCACTAACTCACACTTCTTAAGTTCTTTTCCATCAGTTAGACCATAAGTTACTGTCTTGTATTTTCCAAAAGAAACTAGTGTATTTCCAATCTCATTTGTGCTCTCTAAATGGTGGCATATCCACAACTTTCTCATACCACCACATGCACTATAAGATCCATTCAAACACATCATCTTATAATAAATGCAACCATCATCTCAATTGCATAATACACTCGACATAAAATCTCTTGATGACGTAGGAGGTGCTTGAAGACCACATTCCTACAAAATAGTGTTAGTATGAAAAGTACAACAAACACGATGATATATATCATAATGCATGGAAAATTCAATATGTACCCCACAACAACATGTTGTGCGCACATGATTAATCTTGACGTAAAAGGGTTTTGTCATTTCAAAAAATCTTTGACTAATTTTAATTTGAGGAAATATTTGGAGGAATCTTTCATAAAATTGTGTTTGTGTCATATCCAAAAAATGTTTTGGATGTAGCATATGATTTTTAGATCTGATTCTCCTCCTAACATCGTCTCTTTGGTTGGGTGAAACCCTTGTGTTGTCATGCCAAAACTTTTCAGTTAATGTTCTTAATGCATCTACAGTTCAACCTTGTCCTTGCATGGGAGTCTACTTGAGAATGACCAAAGAGAATTAGTGTTTGGATCCACAATTTTGTCTCTCCTGTGTAAGGCTCTCTGTAATGTTGATCTACCAATCCTTAATGACTTGCTTGTTTTTCTTACTATACGATATTTTTTCATTTCCTTTCCCATTATGGTTGATGTGAGGACACGTCAAGTAACATTAGCATCTTTACTGCTTGATTGTGAACCAATGGCTTGGTATGGATCAAATAAATTTCTCACAATGGTTCTCTCAGTACTATTTTCAGATGTTCTCAACCCCATAATTGTCATTGTCTCTCTAAATTTCAGATTCTTAATAATTTCAACAACTACTTGACATCTTCCACTTTGATTTAATTTTTAAAAAAAGTTATTCCAAATATTTTTAACAATTCTTCTACAATTTATTTTCGACATTTTATCATGCATTTCCCTCAAAATATTTTCATCAATGTCAATTAGAAAGTTTGGTTTTCTACGATTTATTCTAGGAGGTGTTAACACAGTTGCATGCTCTACATTTTCATTAGATGAATTAGGTGCATTTATTGGATTCATTTCAATTGGTGTATGTTGATGATTTTAATTTTCATTATGTGCATTTTGTTCATTAATGACATCAAATTGAAATGGTGCATTTGTCACATTAACATTTTCATTTTCACTAATTACGTTACTTGCTTTTGATGATATAACTTGTCGTATTCTCCTCATGCGCTCCCTTTGTCTTTCCTTTTCTGTCTCTCGTTGTTTAATTGTTCCTCTCTTTTTCTTTCCCATTGTTCGTATTGAATGGACCCTACGAATAATATCATGAACATAGAATAACATGTGAATATCGAATCCAAAAAATAAGAACAAATCAACCATTTTCTTGAAATGAGAACTTACAATGATAAAATAACATTAAAACACCAATAAAAAACACAATTTTCAATCATTACAAAGAAGAAACATGCAAAAATAGTGCAAACTTCTTTGTTCCTAGTGTAAAACAATAAAAAAATGATTGTGAGACCTCAAAACAACTTGCAATGACTGTTTTAAGATTTTTGAAGCAAGCAACGTTCTTAATTCCACAAAACCCAAGTGCTCCTAATTACTTAGAACCTGATCGGGTTAGAAGAACATAATGATTAAATGCTTCTAATTACTTAGAACCTGATCGGGTTCTAAAAACCTAAGAACAAAGGAGGATTGAGAGAGAGAAAGAGAGGAGTAGGATTAGGAGAGAGAGAGAGAGAGAGAGAGTAATTTTTACTTCATCATAACCCGATCAGGTTTTGAAGAAGTGAAAATTATGCGTTTTATTCTCCAAAACTTGATCGGGTTATGGAGGAGTTGAAAACGTACTTTTTTTCTTTTCATAACCTAATCGGCTTATTTGAGATTTAGAAACCTGATAAATTTATGGCTTGGGAAGAGGTTTGGAAAATGACCCAAAGGCTTGGAGGCTCATTTTACCTCCATTTTTATACTTTTAGATGTTTTTCATCTTGTAAGATGAATTCTTGACTTTATCTTCATCAGGTTTGCAATTTGTCAGCTAGGTAGCTTTATATTTTTCACCATAATCTCATATGTCTTCTTAGCTTTCTAACCATATAATATTTTATATTTTTGGACAATATTAGCATAGTAAACTTTAATTTTCTTTACCAGTGTCTTTATTGTCCTCACAAACATATGTCTACCATTTTTTAATAACTTTTGATATACTTAATCAAATTACAAATAAATTACATATTTTGGTTCTACACTTGATTCTATACATTTTTTAAAAAAAAAGTTTTCATTTTCAATTATTTTGATGCAAGTTATGCCCAACGCACGAACAAGTACCAAATTCTTAGGATGCTATCACTTCAAAAAATCACAGAAAAAAATACTCATCGAAAAATTACAAAACAATACACAACTTCTAGATCTCACTATTACCTATCATTGTACAAAAAGGATTTAAAAAATACTGAATATAACTATATCTTTTGTAGTGCGCACATAAACAACTATGTTATGTTTTTCCAAAAAAATCAGGAATATATTTTCGTGCGAGCGAGGTTTGACCCTCTTAATCTTATTAGTTTTTTAAAAAAAAAATTAGTGTTTTAGAAACTAGATTCAGAGTACTACAATTTTAATTTTTTACAGATATTCTTATTGTTAGTGCATAACCCTCAAACGCATGTTCCAAGTTTAGGTTTACCCGATTTAAGAAAGAATGTGTCCACTGATACCCCCTTTTTTCTCTACACCTTGGTGCACATACCGATATGTGTGTGTGTGTGCATATACATATGTGTGTGTGTGGGTGCGTGCGCGCACGCACACATGTGCTTATTTGCTTGGAGTTCCTCAAAGCTAAGTTTGATATCCTTTGTAAATAATTCAGAACCTTCTCCATTATAAAAAGTATTTGCTCCTCTATTCTGCTTCATCTTCCATGTTTTTCCTGTGACCAGATATTTCTTTAACTATGTTTTCCTAATGATTCCCCCATGCTTGACGTGAAAGCCAAGTACTTATATTCTCTGCTAACTTATAACAGTGAAATCATTTCCCACCTTAACCTGTGTTGGTCCCTTGGCGTTTCTTATTCTGAGTGGCAAGGTTTTTTGGATAACTCATGGGGTAGTCAGATTATTCCAAGGAAAATGTGCTTGTTTCGGATGCTCCTGTTGCATAAACTGCCTCTCAAGAAGCCGAATGGAAAATGTAATATTTTCCCTATTTGCAGAATATTTTATACAATTATGCACCTTTTCTTTTATTGTATGGCGGCCAAAGAAATATGGAATTTTTTTTTTATCTATACACATTAACATTCTTGAAACCTACATAATACTTGCCAATATTTTGGGTCTTAAAAAAGAATTCAATGTGTTTCTTTCTGTTTTATCAGTTGACAAACTAGGGGCTATTTAGAAATTTAGGAACAACAATATCTTTAGTGGCGTACCAAAATATCTTACTGAGTCTCTGAGGAGACTCACATGTCTTGATATTGATTTTCAGGTAACTAGCACTTTGAAAGGATTATACAAGATGGGATAACCAACTTATACCGGGAAGAGATATTAAGTGGGTACGCATGGTTGAGAGATACCTTGGAGAAGACTCAATTGGAAATAGCCCTTCAAACCTTGCATAATTGGAAAATCATGAACAACGCGTAAAGTGGGAAAATGATCAACTACCTCACACAACATAACCTCCAACTATTGGTTCACCTCACACTGCAATGGCCAGGCTTAAAGATCACACACTAAGGTTTGACTACCTAGGTGGCTCGTGGGCCCAGCTGCTACCCTATTCTGTTAGATTTTTTCTTTTCAGTTTGCTTCTGTCCACGGTATCATCTTCCGTTGCGGTCCTCTCAGCTATCACCGGTCACTGTCACTGTAGCGGTTAATTTTAAATCTTCATCTCCCGTCCACTCTTTTGAATGGCCGATAACTTCGCGCTCAACTACCACCAATTTCGACCATTTTTAAGAAATTGAGGCATTGTTCGAGCAAGAGAGATGGGATTCTTTTGTAGTGAAGTCGTATATGATCGAAGGACCGACACATGTTTCTGCTGCTCATTGTTCTTCCGGTCATACTAGCAGCTCGGCATGGCACCAATGAACGAGTTTACATGTCCTTAGAAGGAGCCCTGAAATTTCCACAGAAAATTTTGGCTTTCTTTCTTCTGTCACGTTTCCTCCAGGCGAAGAAATAGATGTTGAAATTCTGCTGAAATTTTAGATTGGAAAAGGTTTATTCTCAGTTAAGCACAATTTAATTGATCTGGTTAGTTTTGGATCTTGCGATGAAATTGATATTGCAGTAGTCTGATTAAAATTTGGACGCCTTTGTCAGTAATGGCTATACAAAATACCCGCCTCTTCCATTAGAATAGTGAACGCAAGTCTTGTTGTGTCTGACTATGGAAGAGGATATACACAAAATGTATTTTGTAGACATGATTAGAAACTTTCAAACAAACACAATTGGGAGGTGTAAAGGCAGACTGGAAACCTATGGAAGCATCCTCCGTCTATGCAAATATGGGAGCTTTGGAACAAGGCATGGACATCCATCATACAATCTACTAAATGTGTA
>MU224251.1:509083-520346 GCA_018584345.1 Thuja plicata | reverse complement strand
TTAATTATTTAAACAATGAAATTACTTTTTAATAATTAGGGGACTATAGCCATTTTAATTAAATTAAATAGGCTAGGGGAATGGGTTATTTTGCAAGTGGATATTTGATTTAGGGATTTATTTAATTACTTTATAATTAAATACAATAGCCATATTTGATTTTTGATTTGATTTGATTGGTCGAAATTGATTTGAATTGTATGGCTATAATAGTTAATGTAAATCAGTGATAAAAATCACCTAGGATATTAAATTGATTTGAAGAATTATGCCAAGCAGTAACAGGGTCGTTTGGACATAATCGAGGGTATGATCACACTTAGGGCAAATAGGGTCCATAGTTGGAACAGACCAAATTCAGGTGGTTACATTTGCCCCTCTTTGAATTGATGTGCGAGCAGCGCATTGATTCAAAGAAAGTTTTTGATTTTGACTTTAGAAATATTGAGAATCTTGTTCTTGGTTGTCGAACAAAATGTTGATTAGATCAGTCTCGCACTTGATCGAACCAAACTGATAGAATTGATTTTGAACTTGGTTTTCGTCCAAAGATCAATAAAACATTTTAAAAATACCATTTTTGAACTTGGTTGTCGTCCAAAAGCCAATATGAAGCTGCCAGGAACTTTAAAAATCTTCTAAAAAATGAGGAAACATAAGATATCCAGCTCATGAGAACCAAAGCTTTCTATCCAACAGATCCGACTTAGTCAAGGAACTGTTATGCCCCTAGTTTGTTTGATAACGAAGTCATTTTGATGTTGTTTCGAGCAAAAATTGAATTGATGATAGTGTGATCATGCCCCCCTCAGGAATGAAATCGAAGGAAAAGAAATAAATCCCTCAGTTAAAAAGAACATAACACTTGCAGGAAGTGGTTAGGGCAAGAAAGAACAGAGTAGAAGAAGTGGAGGAGTTGGGGTGTGTTTAAGAGTAAACACACAAGTAACAAGTTAATCACATTGAAAATATGAGTTCGATTTTGTTCCTGATAGATCAAAGATTTCAGGAAGCATGGGTATTAGTAATAAACTTGGATTTTTGGAAGAAGATAGAAACCATGTTTTGAGCTTAAATTTTCTTATGCTATTTATTATTGACAAAACGCATCAGGCAATCTTTAACTGTAGCTACATGAAGACTCTTAGGACTTATCACTGATTTGAGCAAAGTCTGCAACATTTTTATCATCATTGGGCGCTTTTCAAAATAGATACATGATAGTACAACCATCACTAATACCCACTAATATTATGATAATATGAATACTATGTTTTATTGGAATGTCGAAAATAGACTTAAGCATCAAGGCATAGAAGCCAGGATAACAAAACAGTCACCTTCCTTTTAATATACCCGATTCTGATTAAGGCAAGATATTGGACCCGCAATGACCTTGAAAATTCATATCCTTGGGTACATTATGATTCATATACCTTAGTGAGAATTTGGATCAGAAAATAGACAAGGAAATTGTGTCAAACTCACCGTAGTTTACACATAACAAAGATCGAGATATATGCGGCTATCCACCCATAGTGGCAGCTCTTACCATAAACATCCAAGTTAGGTGAAATTTATAGGATCATTTGGAACAATCACCATACGCAGAAAATCAAGAAAATATTATGCCCCCTATCCTTGCGACTCTTTGTCTTTGTGCTGACGTCATTGAGTAACTAAGAAGACATAACAAATCATCAATTGAGAATCAATCAAATAAAATTTATAATTACTTAGATGCCCCTAGTTGAAAACATCATTAGGAGATTTAAAGAATCATAATCAAACCATTATCAAACTGTGTGTTTAAGTAGTACTTGTTCATTCATCCATCAAACACAGTAAAGATTCATCAATCAAAAAATAGAATATAAGAAATATGGTGTTCCATGTCTGTGCCTTGATAGGATAATCCATTCATGTTTGCGATCCAATACGACTTTGTACGAATGCTAGCAAATGTCAATGTCATGTCCCATGTTTTGAAAAGATATTTTGGTTTTTGGGAAAGTGACATTGTTTTGCATGTGTCCAGAAACATTGTGTTCATGAGGCAAACCATTTTAAAGCAACCTAGCAACCGTAACTGACTATGCCAACAAAGATGCCCCCAGTGCAGAATGACTTATTCCTGAGATGTAATGATAGACAAATCCCAAGCGAGGATAAGATAGTTATGTAGGAAAATGAAGTCAGCATATGAGCACAAGAAAAATTATGAAGGCCTAGTATCAGTAGTGCATTGATAGATGGAGTGCAAAACACAAGTGATGCCTGATTACCGGGTTTTCACCACTTGGCAAGAACTTCTTCTTTCTTTTTGCTACCAAGATGCCTGTTTTACCAGGTGCTCATCAAGGCACTTTTTTCATTTTTCAATTTTTTTGCTATTTTTGCTTTTTTGAATGTTTTTGTAGTATCAAGGTGCTTGTTTACCAGGTTTTCACCAAGGATACCTATTTTGTAGGAATTTTTCCACTGTTTTTGGATTTCTTCAGGATCAATTTTCTGCATGTTTTTGGTATTTTGTAGGAACTTTTTGCTGTATAGGCTCTGCTAGCCAAACATTAAGCATAGAATCGCTTCAAATGTAGAGTTTTGATAGGATCTGGAAGAACGTCTCCCTGAGGTGTAGCTAATTGATAAGCTCCAGTCCCAAAAGTAGCAGTGATAACATAAGGTCCCAGCTAGTTAGGTTCAAACTTTCCTTTCTACTCTCTGTTAGGCTGGATCTTAGGATTCTCTTTCAGGACAAGGTCTCCCACCTCAAACTTGCATGGTTTAACCTTCTTGTTGTGACCTTTGGACATTCTTGCTTGGTACACTTTGAGGTGATCGAACACTTGTTGTCTGCGCTCATCTAGTAGGTCCATAGAATTTATCTAATCAATGCGGTACTGCTCATCAGTAACCAGCCCTTGTAAAGATATCCGCAAAGATGGGATTTCAACCTCAATAGGTAGTACTGCCTCAGCACCATAGACTAGAGAAAATGGCATGGCTCCAATTGGTGTTCTGATGCTTGTTCTGTAGGACCATAGTGTCGTATTCAGTTGTAGATGCCAGTCCCTACCAAACTTTCTTACAGTTATTTGTAGAATCTTGAGAATGTTTTTGTTCGATGCCTTAGCCTTTCCATTACCTTGAGGATAATAGATTGAGGAGCAATGTTGAGTAATATGGAACTGTTCACAGAGGTCATCAATGTCTTGGTTTTTAAATTGGCCTCCATTGTCTGTCATAATTGAAGAGGGTATCCCATATCTATAAATAATGTAATTTAGAATGAACATAGCCACCTGTTTGCCAGTGGCTTTGATTAGCGGCATGACTTTGACCCACTTTGTGAAATACTCAGTGGCTGTAATGATGAACTTGTGTCCATTTGAAGAGTTGGGATAAATTTGTCCAACCAAGTCAAAGGCCCATTGCTGAAATGGCCAATGTGTTATGAATGGTATGAGTTCTCTGGCAGGAGCATGGATGAGGTTTCCATGTGTCTGGCATTTAAGACATGCTTTGGAAAATTGAATAGCATCTTTCTCCATGGTAGGCCAATAATAGCCTACTCTGAGCATTTTTTAGCTAATGAAAAGTCGTTCGAGTGTGATCCACATATACCTTCATGGACGTCTTTTAAAGCTAGATCAGACTCTTCTAGTTCTAAACACCGAAGAAGTGTACCATCAAGACTACATCGATATAGGTTGTTAGTTATGAGGACGTAACGCAATGCTGTCCTAATCAGGGATCTTTTCTCGTTTCTAGATGGATTGGCGGGAATGGTTTGGTTAGAAAGATAGGCAATGATACTGGCATATCAAGATTGATCTGGGGTATTTAAGGCACAGATTACCTAGTATTTAGGATTAGCAAAGGCGGGATAGGGTATTTCTTCCACCAAGAAGTCATAGCAGAATTGATGCTCCTCTAGTTGTAACATGGATGCCAAGGTAGCCATAGCATCTGTAGCTTTATTCTCTGATCTTGGTATCTGCTGGAAGGTGACAAAGACAAAGTATTTCTTCAAATCACCAACTAGTTGCTTGTAGGGCATCAACTTTTCATCTCTTGTTTGATATTCCCCATTGATTTGATTGATAACTAATTGGGAGTCACCATATATGTGTAACTCAATGATCTTCCATTCCATGGCGAGTTTGAGGCCATTGACCAATGCTTCATATTCTGAGATATTCTTGGTGCATAGAAACATTAATTTGTAAGATTTGTGAATCTTATATCCTTGTGGAGTTATGAAGAGAATCCCTGCTCCTGATCCTTGTTGAGTAAATGAACCATGAAAGTACATCTTTCATGGATGTTCGGTGAGATGCATGATTGTTTCATCAGGAAATTCAATTAATAATGGTGTATCATCCTGGAGCGGTGAATCAGCAAATTGATCCGCAAGTACTTGTCCCTTGATAGCTCTTCGTTCAACATACTCAATGTCAAACTCACTTAGAATGAGGACCCATTTTGCCAAACGGCCTGTTAATGTTGTTCTACTTAAAAGATACTTTAGAGGATCGATCTTAGCAATGAGCTTGACTGTGTGAGAGAGCATGTAGTGTCTTAATTTTTGTGATGCAAAGATGACTGCTAAGCATGCTTTCTCAATAATGCTATAATTGAGATCATATGCAACTAAAGTTCTACTAATGTAGTAGATAGATTGCTCTTTCTTTGTTTTGTCCTCTTGTGCTAGCAATACTCCTAGGGATGTAGCTGTAGCTGAAATGTATAGGAGTAAGGGCTTTCCACGAATAGGAGCCATAAGAATAGGTGGAGCAGCCAGGTACCCCTTTAATTCTCTGAAGTTGACTTCACAGTGTTCATCCCAGTTGAACGCAACCCCTTTATGTAGTAGCTTAGTAAAGGGTTGTGCCTTATCGACAAGTTGGGACATAAATCTCCTGATAGACTGGAGTCTCCCTTATAGTGTCCTCATTTGACTGATATTACGTGGAGGAGTCATCTCTAGAATAGCTTTTACCTTTGCCGGATCTACTTCGATTCCCTTTGCCGATACTATGAATCCTAGGAGCTTGCCTGATTGGACCCCAAAGGCACATTTCTTTGGATTGAGCCTGAGTTGGAACTATTCCATTCAATCCAATATCTTTCCTAAATCAGAAATATGAGTACCTCTTTCTTTGGATTTAGCCAGTGTGTCATCGACATAGTCCTCCATGTTTTTGTGCATCATGTCATGGAATATTGTTTTCATAGCTCTCTGTTATGTTCCTCCGACATTCTTTAGCCCAAATGGCATGACGTTCCAGCAAAATGTGCCCCATGCACATGTGAATGTAGTTTTCTCCTGATCCTCAGGGGCGATCTTGATTTGGTTATAACCTGAGAATCCATCCATTAATGAATACATCTGGTAGCCAGCTGTAAGGTCTATGATCATTTCAATATTTGGTAGAGGGAAATCATCTTTCGGACATGCTTTGTTGAGGTCTCTGAAGTCTGTGTAGATCCTAATAGATTTATCAGATTTAGAAATAGGGACCACATTGGATATCCTTACTGCATAGGTGATGACTCGAATAAATCTAGCTTTTAACAACTTTTCCAATTCTGCTTTTACCAATAATGCAACATGAGGATGCATTTTTCTGAGTTTTTGTTTCACAGGCTTGATCCCAGGAGCTATAGATAAGTGGTGCATAATGAGATTGGGATCTAGCCCTGGCATATTAGTGTAGGACCAGGCTAATTTGATCGTTTTCTCCTTCTGGAATTCTGTGAATTGTACCTTCTCTTCTTCTGGTAGGGATTGTGCTAGATGAACTATTTGAGGATCTTCAACAGTGCCCAAGTTCACTGGCTGTGTTGGTTCAATCAATACAGAAGATCTTTCCTGAAAGTGTTCCAGAAGGATATCAAGAATCTCATCCTTTGGCACCTCTAAGAGGTTTTTAGCATTGGATATGTCTTTTTTCTTTACTATTTTGGGATCTGATACTGCCACAAAGTGGTTTTCACCATCAGTCCGCTTTTTCTTTTTATTTTTCAATTTGTGACTAAGAAACTTGATATCCTCCTGTGACATGTTCTCGCTCCTTGCATTGGTGGAAGGAAGATGAGGTTCACAAGAATTAAGGTAACAAGCTAGGGAGTGGTCATTGGGAAAGTTGAGGATAGGGGTAGGATTTGTTTCGGTCCAATCAATGAGGTCTGGAAGTACTAATGTTAGGGAGTCAGATTCTGGGAAGGACAGCATCGTGTTAGCATCAAAATTGTTAACCAACATGACATGGTCTATTAAGTTAATATCTTCGATGTTTAGATCAATAAGAGTAAGACCGTTGTTAAAAGGATCATTGTCAATTATATATGGGTCAAACTCTAGTGACTCGTTAGTAGATATCTCATCATCATCCCTTTGTAAAAGGAGGCTTCTTGCTTGTAGCCTATGAAATTCTTCTAGAGTTATGTATTCACCAGTGTCTCCGTCAATTATTGGAGGAAGGAACTCTTCTTCTGCTTCAGGAGGATCAGTGTCATTGAAAGGAATGTCTGGTCGTTTACTAGGAGCTGAGGAAGCTGCAAACATGTGAATTGTTTCTATCCTTATTTCGTCAAAGGCAATAGATAGTCGGTCCCACTCATAGTCATGAGAGTCTGTGATATCATCATCAGATCTATCCAAAAATTTAGCAATGTTTATTTGATGGACTCGATTAGCTGCTTGTAGATCAAAGTGAGGTAGATTGAGAACATGTGTAATGGTGACCAATTGCCCCTAGTTAGGATGTAAATTTTGTGGTCGGGGTTCCTCTTGGGTGATTGTAGCTATGGTGTCTCCTACCTCTTGAATGGGCGGTTGTTCTAGCAAAGGAGTATGAAGAGCCTGTGGTACCTCAAAAATAGGTACGTAGCATTCTCCTTGATATTCAGGATTCTCTGTACCAATATGTAGTAATCTCTCATAAAGAAATGGTTCCAATATTATCTCATATGTTTTATCACTCCCTATTTCAGAAGGTGGACTCTTCTTTGAAGTAGGTTTATTAGATTGAGTATTAAAGCCCAGTCCTATTTTATCTCTATTGAGGCAAAACTCCATGGGTATGGGTTCAATGATCCCTCGTCCTGTGTCATTTAGAGGTCCCTTTCCTTTGTAACCCATTTGTTTGATGAAATCATATCCCTTTCCATACTGCTTCGGGGATATCTTCACATGTTTGACCTCAGAGTCCACTGGTTCTCGTTTGTAAAGCCAGTTCAAGACTGCCTATTCTTCTATGTTATCTGAAGAGGATGTGGACGCCTTTATCATACAAGTAGCCTTGTGTACTTCTGGTTCTTTTACTGTGAGAGGTGTGAATGTTGATGATGGTTTTCCATAGGATCTCAGTGATACTGGAAGCTCTGTCAGTGAGGGAGTTAGGTCCAATTTGTATTCTCCCATACCTGTTTCTTGAAGTTTCAATGTTTTGCTAAAGCCCTTTATGACCATGTCCTGGGTAGTTTCAGGAGTAACTGCGTCCATAGCCTCCTTGTTATGTGGGATCATGCTACCTGCCTTGATAGTGTTGCAAGTGTAGTTGGCATCCGCAGGAATTGTCGCCTCTATCCCATTATGTGGGAACTTGATGCATTGATGATAAGTAGATGGTACAGCTTGCATCTCATGGATCCATGGTCTCCCTAGTAGAATGTTGTAGGCTAGTGGTAGATCCATAACTTGACATATAACATCTCTTTCAATCAGTCCAACTCTGATGGGTAGATAAATAATACCTTTGGAGGATCTTTCTTCCTCATCATATTCTTTGATGGTTATCCTATTTCTAGAGTCAATTGTTTTCTCTGAGAGGCCTAGCCTCCTGACAAGATCCAATGTACAGATATTCAATCTGGTGCCTCCATCTATCAATACGCGTCTAACATGGGACTTATGAATAAGAACTTCGATATGGAGGGGTTGACTATGTGGATGGGTCAATGACTTGTCATCCTCCTCAGAAAAGGAGAGGTAATGTGGCGCTAAGATGTGATTGACCATCGCTTGGAATATGTTTATATCGATATCCTTTGGAACATTAGCAGTGTGTAGAGCTTGTTCTAAGATTTCCCTATGCACCATGGATATTTTGAGCAATTTGAAGATGGAAATTTTGGCAGCGGTTCTTTGCAACTGGTCTACCAAGTCATATTTTTCTTCAGGGATAGGACCACATGTTTTGCTCCTGGTTTAGGAATAGTAAAAATAGGAACCTTGGGTGTGGATGTCATTTTTGGAGGTCCCTTGATCGTAACCCGTGCTTGGCTCCGGGTTACATCATTTGTGGAGGATGAGGCTCCTTTGATTGTGATCATGTTGATGGATTCATTTTTAATGCTAAGCATATTGATCACATTGTCACTCTTGGAATAGGTTTAGTTTATCTCATTACCTTTCCCTTTAGATGTTTCTCCTTGATTATAATTAGGGAATGGTTTATTAAATGTTGTGTGATCTTCATTCGTAGTGTGTTCGTCCACCTTGATCTTACCCCCTTCGATGAGGTCTTGGATAACATGTTTGAGCTTGAGACAATTATTTGTCTTATGTCCCTTGTTTTTGTGGAAGACACAATAGGAGTTATCATCCCACCATCTGGGTTTGACCATTGGTTCCCAAGGTTTATAATCAGGAATCGTAAGGACTTTGTTATCCACCAATGTCTTTAAGACGGTCTCAAGAGGTTCCCCCAAAGGTGTGAATGTTCTTTGGGGTTTTGAATTCCATGTTCGTCCCTTGTCATTATCATTGTTGGCTTTGGGAATGAGAGGTGTTATTTTAGCCTCCTTTATTGCTTGCATACCATTGGTCAGATTGAATGCTTCAGGTTTAGAAGTAATGTTAGAAGCATCAACCACTCCGTCATTTTATTTTGTTTCCACCATTTAGGCTTGGAGTTGGAGCTACTGCCTTTGTTTTCATTTTGAAGGGTAATCTCCCCCTTTTTGACCATGACTTCCTCAATACGAAGGGCATTTTTAATCATCCTATCAAAGCTAGCAGAATCTTGCATTTGTAGAGCATAGCTCAATTCAGGTATGAGATTATTAAAAAAGATCTCCATCTTTTCTATTTCAGGGATGACTCTTGAATATCGTGCAAAGATCTTCCTCCATCTTTGTAGGAAGTGTGTAAAGGATTCCCCCATTTTTCTACTTGGTGTTACATAGATCCATCATGGTGACGTCATTTTGCATGTTGTAGGAGTAATGCTGAATGAACTGTTGTATTAACTCCTCGAATGTTTTGACTTTAGGATTCAACTTTGAAAACCACTCCATGGCATTTCCTCCTAGACTTCCTCGAAATAGTCGCATGAGGTAAGTAGGTTTGTGCATGTACTCAATGGTTAGAGCATAGAATTCTCTTACATGGTCATGTGGATCGGTTTCCGCTGTGTGCTTGTCATACTTTGGTCTTGCCACATTAGGAGGAAACGGGACCATAGTGATACTTTTGTCGAAAAGAAATGGACAAATGGCGTCCAAAGAGTATTTTGTTTTTGGTTTTTCCTTCTCTTGTTTGAGGTTTGTGAGCTCTGTTTGCATCTGATTGAGTCGTTTAGTAAGGATAGATATGGGGTTTGGTACTTTCTTTTCTTTGAGATCGTCCACATCGTAATCCTTGGGTAATTTGACACCCGTGGATGCTAAATGGAGGAAGTATTTTTCCTTGTCATCTCCAATTATTTATTCCAATAGCTTGTGGACTCTTTTACTTTGTTTAAGCTTCTCGTATTCATCTTCAGGGATCTCTTCTTCACTATCTGACCCAAACAGATTACGTTCAAACTTGGGTCTTTCTTCCTCCTTCGTGCCTATGGATTATGCTTGTTTGCAATCATCATAACCCTCAAAGGCCTTACTCCAATTGTTAGTGTTGCTATCCATTTGAGGTGAATCAAGATAAAAAAGGGATCTGCGAGAAGTTTCTCCTTGGAAGTGTGGTGTTTTAGGAGGTACTTTTGATCCTTTAGTTGTGTACTTGTTGCGTCTCGTGTTAACCATGAAGTTTGTTTCTTAACTTCGTCAACGTTTCCCAATAGTGCAAGCAAGGGTTCCAGATTGTTCAAGTAAGCGTGTCTAGGTAGAAGTAAATATTTGTTTGTTGGTGGATGTAAATGATTCCAGGGTCAGAGGGTTAGAATGCCTTGATAGTGAGCTAGGAACCAAGTTGTTGATAGTGAATGGGTAGACCACACGTATTGAACCGATTGTGAAAGATGGACTGAGCATGCAAGGTAGACATTTCAAAAGTGTTTGAAAATAACAGCAGGGAGACCAGAAGAGACAATAGGGACAAGCTAAAGAGCAAAAAGGGTACCTAAAACAACTAAGACTTCCTAGGAAAAGCTGCTAGAAATGCCCACTGTCTTGAATGCGAGCTCCTAGATACGATCCTCTGACGGAACCAGATGCGATACTAAAACCTGGATGCGATCCTAAAAACTGGATGCGACTATATGTTTGACCAAATATGATCAAATGCACTAGATACAATCCTAAATATAGGATATGACTTAGGAAAAATGGGATGCGATCTTATGATGGTTTTGTCAGTTTTGGTCAATTTTGAAAAATTTGTTTTTAAGGAACATGAAGTTGTTTGTTTCCAGATTGCATCAAGAGGTATTGTAGAGCGTGAAAAACACTTGTACTCCAGGGTATGAAATTTATTGATTGTTTTGAGGAGCTTATCTTTTTAGAGATCTTTTTGACACGTAAAACAGTTTTGCATTGTTAAAGGGATGAATCAAGCACACACCTTTTCCTATTTTCTAGGTGGAGGATGAAAATCTTTGCTCGTTGACTTAGGTACACACTCAAATGCTAATCAGAATACGGCCATCACCAAGCACACAATGGCTCCAGTCATGATGCTATATTAGCCGACTCCAAACGCAAGTGAGGGCACAATATGAAGAGTGTCTTGGGGCAATTACTTTTTGCCTTGCACAAAGATTATCACCCTTTCAGGGATGAATCAGGAATTCTTTCAGTTTAATGTGTTGTAGATTATTGGGCAATCCATTCGAAACTATCCCCCATAGAATTGCACAAGGCAAAATTGAGGCATATAGCCCTATGAGTACCTGAATATATATAGTCTCACAAGCAAGATTCAAGCAGCTCCGCTCTATATATACCCTGATATGTTCAAGGAATGATGTCAAAATTCCAAGAACAAAACCAGTTCCATCTTTCGAGGCTTTGGCCTACAAGGAAGCAACTATTTATA
>MU224251.1:469737-487751 GCA_018584345.1 Thuja plicata | reverse complement strand
GAAAAACTAATGTGATACCTTGATTTGATAAATGCAGAACCTGATGCGAAACTGATGCAGAAGCCCCACTAATAAAAGTTTGAAATTTTAATGCCCCAGATTTGATGTAAGATAAGATGCAGATTTGATTAATAAGACATTTCCCCTGATTTGAAAAGAAAACTCGATATGAATCTTTTATGTCGATATGCTATAGATATGATACCCCCTTGAGAAATGAATCAAGATGATGTTTGGATGATTTTGTTGAGTTTGGGAAATTGAGATTCATTTCCTGATAAAATCAATTTGAAAATGCCCCAGTCAGAATCAGTTGGGTGATGTTGTATTGATGTCAATCAGATAGGATAGGTAGGTTGATGGATTGATTGGATAAACTAATAATTCACTCTCAAGATCTAGAGAGATGAACAAATGAATTGATTTTCCTTCCTCAAGATCTAGAGTTAGGAAATCTGATGCGCTCAAGATGAGAAAATGGATGATAGGATAAATGATTGACTTGAAATGATCAATTGGATGATTTGACTGATTGATATTCAATTTGATTGGATTTGATGGGATGATTAATTGGGGAGGCTGATAGATAGGGTCATTTGATATGATTCTGGTGCATGTGTAGGTACATGTAATGAAGAGAATTAGGTTTCCCGTAGTTGATTAGATGGTGAGGTTGCCTCTAGGTGAGCAGATGAATAGTGATGACATTTGAGGACATTGATTAGGACTTTGATGATATAATCATGATTAACTTCCACCCCCTTGATTAAGGAAAAATACCATGTGCAACTATAATGCAATTAATCTAACATGAAAATACAATGCAATGTAACTAACTGCCATTGATTTTTGTGAAAGAAATGCAAAAGATATATATTTTCCTCATTGAGCATTGTGGAACTAGGAGTCAATACAATTCTTACTGGTGTCACTACGAACATAAGAATATGAATATGACTTTCATCTCATTTGGTAACTTCTTTAGGAACTAGTACAACCCTCACTAGTTGAATGACCAACTATGGGAGTATGAATACCCGTTTCATTAGATTCAATGTTGCAAGTGGATTTTTGTATTAAGATATGGAAGATCTAAATAGCTAAGGTATCCTTTTGTGTAAACAAACAAAGGTTAAACCTCCTTCCTATATGGATGTCCTCGATGGTTCTTCGATGAGCATGTCCTTAGACGAGTTCAAATAGGTTGATGGATGATCCTCAAAACACTCACTGAAAATAAAAAATATATCATATCTTCATCATCGCCAATCTCGTCGAAACATCATTTATTAGATAAAAAGACATGAAAAAATGCAATGAAGAAAATCAAAACCTTCAAGTGTTTTGTATTGTATAAAGATTTTCAATAGAAATTCCAAATTCATGAAGCTCAAGGATCAATTTGTAAGATCAAATGCTTGGTTTTGAACAATGATATCCATCAAAGGTTCAACAATATCTCTCCTATGAAGTTCTGAAAAATATCCTCTGATATGTGACCAAAAGTAGCACTTATCAAATCCATTTTGGTATCAGAACCAATGCTTTTTCCCCCAAGTGGAAAATGAGACCACGTGAATCTTGTGCAAATGAAACCTAGTTTGTGACAATGGAGCTCAAAGACTTTATGCAAGAATTTTGGATTTTTGAATGTTTTTAGATTTTTAGAGATTTTTATTTTATTTTAGCATCTCTCAAACAAGATCAAATTGGTTTGCCCCCAATTTCTAGAAAGGTATAGGACATGAAGGATGGATTTGGAAGCTGATGGATTTGAAATGGAAAAGTCATTGATGGATGAAGAATGTGAATGTGACCCATAGGACCATCTCTTCAAGATTACCCAAGTTAAGGAAAAAGGATATACCAATGCGAAACATGTTTTTGGATAAGCAACAAAAGCCAAAGATGCCATGATAGATATAATGTAGGATAGTGACATGATTCCATGAAAGTGAGTGATCTAAAAGAGTGGACATGTCAAGAGGTTTTTGATAACAAATTTTGTACTTTACGTCCTTCATTTTTTATCAAGACCAATGGATAAATTTGGGTAGGTTTTGGATAAGATAATACAATCATGATAAAGGGGTGATGGAGGATATGAGAGGATGGTTTGGGATTATGGAAAGACTTCTTAGGAAAAATGAAGGTGGATTGGGGAGAAGAAAGGTCATGACAGGGTAGCATTAATGTGGCAAGTAAATAAGCTGAGGGGAAAGAATAACGGTGTCAAGATACCTGATGCTCATGGATATGTGCAACCTTGTCAAGACCAAAGGTAAAAGAGGGAATATGAATGCAAGTGAGATAAATGGTTGGATAGGGAAGATGGAGGATAGCATGGATGAAACTTTCACCCAAGTGTAGAGTGTAAGGAGGAATTATGCATGACACCTGTTTCCCATGTTTTCATTATGGTACTTGTCCAAGGTGCCACAGAAAGTGGTTTTCACCATAGGACTTATCGGTTTCTCTTTAATTTTTCTACCAAGGTGCCCATTTCCCAGGTTTTCACCAAGGCACTTTTCTCTTTTTCTATTTTTTTTTTGTATTTTTCAAAATTTCCCCAACATCTGGATCTTTGGAAAATGTTCTTCTGAAAGATATACTATAATAAACCATGAATATGGCTAGGATGCTCAAAGATATTGATAAGGTAATGATGAAGGACACATTTGGAGGATAAGGGTAGATGGTGGTGAAGGTTTTATGCCATAGATTGGATAAGAGGGATGGAAATATGGAAAGCATGTGTTGGATAATGAATGTGAGGATAAGAAGAAGGTATGTTGTGGATGGAAATGTTGGCAAGATCAAATTTGAGACACACTTTGAAGAGTGGTGGATTGATGGAGGGACAATGGATGAAGGAGGTGAGGATGTAGCTAAGATAGTGGATTTTGGGACATGGGAACCCAAAGTAGACTTGGAAAGTGGAAAATGTTTAGAAGGAGATAGAATGGAAGCCTTTGGAAGCTTGAATGTCAACTTTGATTTTTCTTTTGTGTGCAAGTCTTTCAAAAATGACTTGGGATTCCACAAAGTCTTTGATTTTTATTTCTTTTGTGATGCTTTCGAATGTATTTCTTCAATGAGGGATTTTGGAAGCCACATTTTCTTTGATTTTTTTGTTTGCTTGGTGGACCTTTGTGACCTTTTCAATTTTTCATTTTGCTTTGTGGACCTTTGCAACCTTTTGGATATTTTGTTTTTCTTTTCATTCACATGCCGAATAGATGGGACATGGTCATTTTTATACACACGTGGATTCTTGGATTTTTTATTTTTATGTTGCACATCCAAATTACTTCCAAAAGACTTAGGAATTGTGGGTAAATAGGAAGAATATCAAGGGTTCATATGGATTGGTGTTTGGAACTTCTTCAAGTATGTGTGCCTTCGTTGATCTTGATATGTGGTAGGGTAAGTGAATGAAGAGCTAGGGATGGTAGGAATTATTGATGGAGGAATATAGCGATCTAATATAGATGGAAGGGATGAAGACTTTATCTTTGGGACATACGAACCCAAAATGGATTTGGAGGATGGTGAAGATAGACAGTTGCATTTGAATGGAGAGAGATAAGGTGTGAAAGGGATATCAGTATCTTTGGAGTGAGTTATATTTTCAAGGATCTCATCTTTAAGATTTATCTTTATACCAATAGGTTCATGAGTAGCTTTTATAGGAACAAATTTTATAGGATCAACTGAGATTTGAAGGAAATTATTATCATGCAATGAATTTGGAGGAATGATTGTTTCTTGAGGTGAACATGGAGGAGTATGACAAGGAGTTGATGGGATAATTTGATCTTGACAAGGATCTTTGGATGGTGTAGATAGTGTGCTTTGCTCTTGATTTTCACTATGTTCATTGGAAATTGCGGAAGGGATATCTTGATCTTGCTTGGGAAGTGGACAGTTATGTAGCTCTTTAGGTGGAGAGATATCTTCTTGGAATAAATGAAAGGGTGCGAGGGGATCATCCTAGGACTCTATGGATATGGGACCTTCATAAAATATGGGAGGGGATTTATAGAATATTGATCTTGATCTTTATTGATATTTGTTTCTTTTCTCTTTGGATTATCCTCTTGACATGGAGCCACTTCTAAGGAAAAGGTAGATGTTTGGATATGATTTGGGAATGTTTGGAGGAATGAATGAGAATCCTTTTGAATAGGCATTAAAGCACATCATAACTTAGGGTATAAGATCTTTGAAGCATTGAAATGATTTTCAGCAAGATGTAAGTTAGCTTGGGTTTATTTTAGAGGTATCCCATGAGGGTAGACATAGTCAATGTGAAAAGTATCATCATTAACTCACTCTTTGATGGATGAATTTTGGAAAGTTGTGAAGCTTTGAGAGATGGAAAAAGAATGAAAGGAGTAAAGGCTATAGGAGAAACCTTGATAGATAGAGATTTGTGCATTAGGTCTTTCTTGAGAGTGTTACCTTGTTCTTCATTCTCTTCATTATCTTGATCACAAATAGGGTGGTCATGAAATTTTCCTTGATCCAAGATAGGTTTTTTGTGCTTAAATGCTTCTTTTTGTGAAGAAGATGAAGATACGGATGGCCCATCATCATAAATAAAATGACAGATTGATCTTAATGATGGATTTTTAGATGATGTATCCTTTTTTTCTCATCCTTCTTTGAGGTTTATGTGTCATTATTATAAGAAATCTTAGCTCCTATTGAGAAAAATTTAAGAAATATGCTTCTTCATCCCTCTTCAAAATTAAGTGCATTGTTTCCATAAATATGGGATCTTGGGATGCTTCCAAAATTTCATCTTCAGTCACTTCATCATTTTGATTCCCATAGAGATTTTGATCTTGATTTTGATAGTTATTCTCCACTATAGGATTGATTTGTTTCTCAAATAGATTCATCATTATAAACTTTTTTGCATAATCTGATCTATTTGTTATACTAGATAGAAATAACTATGAAAAGGATATCCAAATATTGTTTAAAAATCTTTCTGAACCCTTAGGAAATACCTCATGTTTTCCCTTATTTTTTTTAGGGTGTCACTTCCTTGTGTGTAGGTGTGACTTAACTCTTCACAGATGTTAATTGGAATTTTTCTATGCGACACTCTGTAATTAGCAGGCGGTGTTTTCCTGTTGGTAGGTGTTGTTGTAAATCTTCAAGATGTCACTTTCTAGTGACTTACGCAGTGTTTTAATGCTGCCACCTACGTCATTTCAATGTTTCTGGCATCGCAGAACTTGTTGTAGGCATCGATTAAATGGTTATACGCGGTGCTTTGCAGATCAAAGTTATTTTCACAATTTTTTTTAAAAAGATTTTTAAAAGTTTAAGGTTGTGATCAGATCTGCTCGATGATATTCTTTCTTGAAAAAAGTAAATACAAACCTAACACACATGTAAAGTTTGTATCATATCCCTAAAACAACACTACGTGTATGTTCTCTGTCATTTTAACAAGTATATCACGAGAATAGATTCCAAAAAATCTACATAGAGTCAAATTTTTCTTAAAAATTTTGTTGGCTCTAAAAGGTAGCTTGCTACTTATCAAGGATTTAATTAATGCTTCCGTTCTAAACTATGTCAATTTCTTTTACCCACTTGCGGTCTTCCCACATGTACAAAAGTACAATTTTATGCAATCTTGAAAGACTACTCAAGGAAGTGAAGATAACTTGCACACAATTTAGTCACTACTACCCATTAATGAAGAGTGCATTTATTTATAGTGGTTCAGATAGTATCGTTGCTTAAGCGATTGTCTCCCACATTGGTTCATTCCCTCTCACTGTCCTCGTAAGGATGTACTCGGGAGGTAGGCGCTCTAAAGCTCTAAATTATCTAGCATGTATAGAAAACAAGAAATTGAACTTAGTTCAACAATTTTGGGAATTTAATTCACTTAAAAAGTGAAGACCATATCCCTATTTTTGTCCTTGGTTCCAAACACCTCAAACACTTATGTTCTTTTTCGACCTTGTAACAAAGAGGTTCTTAAAAGTTGAAGTGTGTGGTTCAATTAACCTCCCTTTCTTTCTACCACCCTAAACTCAACATGTTTGTCTTTTTTATCAACTTCAAAAAGTTGATAGCATATGCCTAATATTTTGTTCAAGATGGAAAATAATAGGTTGTCCCTATTTAGCTAGATTTAAATGAATTTTTCCATAATTTAATCAATGCAAGCTTGATGAGAAAAATAAATTCTTTCGAAGCTAACAATGGGTAGGCGCATTTTTGATAAATTTTGCTTTGTTTTTTACTCACCTAGTGGAGATCGTTCCCACTCCGGCTCTTCCAATAAATTAGTTAAACACAACCACACAAAATGAAGGAAAACCAAAACAATTGAAAGCAAAAATGAAGTTTGTTTGGAAATTTTAGAAAATGCACCTAAGAAACTTAAAATATGCAATCAATTTAGGGAATCAAACTTTTTCTTGTATGCATTTATGATTTTGATATAATGCTCATTCAAACATTCTTCCTACTCTAAACTTTCCAAAATGACAGCATTATGCAAATATTTAGAGTGTTTTTTGAATGCTCTTACCTCGTTGCTCTCCCTTGTAACCCTTAGTTCTGGTTTCTGTACTTTCATGTGCTTTTTCATCTTCAAAAAATACAGTAATAGGGAGTTATAAAACTATATTTAATGGTTTAACAACAAAAAAACATAGAAAGTAGAAAGTGACATTTAACAGCTAATAGACGCCATTTCATTGTGCCTATGTGTTATTTTAAAGCAACCTAAGCATTACTTTCTAGTGTCTTAGGCATTATTTAAAAGCTAATAGGCGTTAAACTAAAAGTCATAGGCATTACAAAGTGCACAAATTGTGATACAGAAAGGTTCACAGGCGTCAAATAATAGCTTGTAGGCAGCGTTGCCTGAGTTAGAGGCGATGCTTTACGCTCATAGGTGTCACACTTTATCTCACAAGGGGAAGAAGAATTTAAGACAGAATTAGAAGGAATTATGTAGCCATTACTTCTCTTCTAGCAGGCATCATTAGATTCTTCATAGGCATCATTTCTCTTGCAATTTGTAAAATTAGCACAAACATGAAGGAAAACACACACAAAAATGAAAAAATCATGAATTGAGGCTCAAAGCCCTACGGTGGGCACCATTTGTGTGTGAATGAATTACATCTTCATGAAATTAGTTTATTTATCTATAATTCTATGGAATAACAATGGAAATTTAAGCTAATAATTGCAATTAAATCATTAAGAATCTCATGGCTCTCTATGTAAGCATGCTGATAAAGCTGCCAGCCTTAATCTCTATAAATGACAGTCCTAGAACGAGAATTTGATGAAGATAATTGCCTAAATCTAGCTCAATTCTCTAAAATTATGATGATATTGTATCCAAATGTACTCCAAATGATCTTCATAATGCTAAAATGCTATGATAATATCTCAATTATGCTCAAATTGCTATGAAAATGACAAGAGGTTTGATGCTTTGCATTCAAATTTCTAGGATCTCTAATGCTCTCAAAATGGCTTCTATTTATAGTATTTTTCCAAGTGTAGGGGGTAGAGTTAATTGATCATATTTAATACATGGTTGAGTGATAGGCTTTCAAATGGTTTCAAATGGAGGGACAATTTAAATGCTTGTCTCAAAGGTTGGGACTAAGAGACAAATTTGAGTGATTGAGATTGAAAGTTCAAAATGAGTGATTGAGATTACAAATTTAGGAGTGATCCATGTGCTTTGTGTTCTCAATTCCCATTAGTTGCTCAAGTTTATGTTGAAAGATATTAGGATTATTTAATTCAGTCAATTAATTAAATTAGCCATGTAGGGATGAATATGTTCGATTTAATTTTTGATTTAAACTATACAATTAATTGATTAAAATCAATTATATAGTTTGTGTTGGAATAGTCCCAAGGGATAATTGAGATCGGGGGGTGAATCAATTATCTGCAAGTTTAATTATTTTCTCCAATTAATTATAGAATATCATTAAGCACATACACATTTAGGATAACACAAAATAGAACACCACAATTTTGGTTACGGGGAAACCAAACTAGGTAAAAACCCTGGTGGGAGGGTGTGTGCACCAACTTGTGGACCAAAAAAGGGGGTATAAGTGGACACATTTTTTCTAAAATTGGGTAAACCTAAAATTGGAACAGGAGTTTGAGGGTCATGCAATCAAAATAAGATGTGTAAAAAATAAAAATTGTAGTACTTTGAATCTAGTTTCTAGAACACTAATGTTTTTTAAAACCTGATAATATTAATAGGGTCAAACCTCGCACACACTAAAACATGTTCCTAATTTTTTTGGAAAAACATAACATAGCTATTTCCGTGCGCAGTACAAAAGGTATAGTTATATTCAGTATTTTTTAAATCCCTATAGTAGGATGATAGGTAAGAGTGAGATCTAGAAGTTGCGTATTTTTTTGTAATTTTCTTATGAGTATTTTTTTTCTGTGATTTTTTGCAATGGTCGCATACTGAAATTTTGGTACATGTTCGTGTGCTGGGCA
This sequence comes from Thuja plicata, assembly GCA_018584345.1. Lineage (NCBI taxonomy): Eukaryota > Viridiplantae > Streptophyta > Pinopsida > Cupressales > Cupressaceae > Thuja > Thuja plicata. Next base: position 479,219 of record MU224251.1, on the reverse strand, counting down.
TAACTTGCATCAAAATAATCGAAAATGAATTTATTTTTTTAAAAGTGTATAGAATCAAGTTTAGAACAATAATATGTAATTTATTTGTAATTTTATTAAGTATTTAATAAGTTATTAAAAAATGGTAGACATATGTCCGTGAGTACAATCAAGACACTGGTAAAGAAAATTAAAGTTTACTATGCTAATGTTGTCAAAAAATAGAAAATTTACATGGTTAGAAAGTTGAGAAGACGTATGAGATTATGGTGAAAATTATAAAGCTACCCAGTTGACAAATTATAAACCTGATGAAGATAAAGTCGAGAAATCATCTTACAAGATTAAAAAATGTCTAAAAGAACAAAAATGGAGGGAAAATGAGCCTCCAAACCTTTAGGTCATTTTTCAAGCCTCTTCTCGAGCCATAACGTGGTTAGGTTTCTTAATTTCAAATAACCCGATCGGGTTCTGAAAAGACAAAAGTATTTCAAAACCCGATCGGGTTTTGTAAAGAAAAAAGTACTTCAAAACCCGATCAGGTTCTGAAAAGAAAAAATTACTTCAAAACCCGATCGGGTTTTGAAGAAGTAAAAATTATTGATTTTATTCTCCATAACCAGAGAGAGAGAGAGAGAGAGAGAGAGAGAGAATGCGCTTGAAATGTTGAACCATCAAAAGAATAGAGCGTGACATCTGGATTAGCCAATGCTTCACCTGAGATTTTCTGAAGTAACCCAATCTCTTCTTCTGCACTCTCACTTTGTTTCGCTTCCTCTGCACGCAAGATTTCAATCTCTTTTTGCATTCTTTTAATTGTTCCAATTGGTTCTCTCTCTCTACACGCAATGATGTAACTTGCTATCTCAGGGCTCGGATAATTTGACCAAGTTGATTTTCCCCATCTTCTCGCAATAATCTCATCTCTTCTTGCAGATTTTCAGTAATTTCAAATTGTTTATCACCCTCTTCCATAAGTATTTTGTTTTCTTCCTTCACCCCGCAAAGTTCATATAAAAGACATGTATGGTAATCTTCACAGTATTTAGGAGGCAAAAATTGGTAACAATTTGAGTAGTAGGAATCAGAAAATGCACACCCTTCTTCACCAAACTGTATAGATGGGCAACCTGAAGTAGATCTAGAAGTAGGGTTTCTCCCTTCGCTTCGGGCCATTGCAAATTAGCAAAAGTTTTCTGCTCTTCCCTCCAAAAAATTAGCTTATTTCAATGGTAGTCCATGAATTTTTTTAAATGGTCGATTGGTTGCCTTTGCTTCTTTCAATGGCCATCCATTATTTTTTCTGCAACCTTTCATACATAGTTATTACAATTTAATACCCTCCTAGTACATAGGTGTTTCAAGTGAGTGAAATTGTATACTCTCTCTCTCTCTCTCTCTCTCTCTCTGAAGTAACCCAATCTCCTCTTCTCCACTCTCACTTTGTTTCGCTTCCTCTTCACGCAATATTTCAATCTCTTTTTGCATTCTTTGAATTGTTCCCAATTGGTTCTCGCCCTCTACACGCAATGATGTAGTTTTCTGTCTCAAGGCTTGGATAATTTGACCAAGTTGATTTTCCCCATCTTCTCACAATAATCTCATCTCTTCTCGCATATTTTCAGTAATTCCAAATTATTTCTCACGCTCTGCCATAAGTATTTTGTTTTCTTCCTTCACCCCATGAATTTCGTATAAAAGACATGTATGGTAGTCTTCATAGTATTTAGGAGACACAAATCGGTAACAATTTGAATAATAGGAATCAGAAAATGCACACCCTTCTTCACCAAAATATATAGATGGGCAACCTAAAATACATCTGGAAGTAGAGTTGCTCCCTTCGCTTCGGGCCATTGCAAATTAGCAAAAATTTTCTGCTCTTCCCTCCAGTAAAATAGATTATTTCAATGGTCTCCCATGAATTTTTTTAAATGGCCAATTCGTTTCCTTTTCTTCTTTCAATGTTCATCCATTATTTTTTCTATAATCTTCCAACCTTTCGTACATAGTTATTACAATTTAATACCCTCCTAGTACATAGGTGTTTCAAGTGACTCTCTCTCTCTCTCTCTCTCTCTCTGAAGTAACCCAATCTCCTCTTCTACACTCTCACTTTGTTTCGCTTCCTCTGCACGCAAGTTTTCAATATCTTTTTTGCATTATTTGAATTGTTCCCAATTGGTTCTCGCTCTCTACACTCAATGATAAAATTGGTTGTTGCAGGGCTTGGATAATTTGACCAAGTTGATTTTCCCCATCTTGTCGCAATAATCTCATGTCTTCTTGTAGATTTTCAATAATTCCAAATTTTTTCTCACCCTCTACTGTAATTATTTTTTTTTCTTCCTTCACCCCGTGAAGTTCATATAAAAGACATGTATGGTAATCTTCACAGTATTTAGGAGGCACAAATTGGTAACAATTCAAGCTGTAGGAGTCAAAAAATTTACACAGACCTTCCAACGTGTCGAAAGGGGTCATAGGAAGTTGCATGACAGACCTTCTTGATGACATATCCACAAAGCTCCAATTTCTTCATATACATCGGGCCTTGCAAATACAATTATCACATGTGCTCCATGATGACATTTCCTGGGACAAAGATGACCACAAATTAATTTTTATTTGCATTTCCTGGTACAAAAGCTCATACTTCCACCGTCATACATCCTTAAATTATGACATATGGTAACAACATGTCCATTATTATCTGGATGTTTAGGATAGTATCGTGGTATTCCATTACCAACATACCCATTATCTATAAAATGCTTTATGATATCACTCCACACTGGAGAATTTTCTAAGGCTAGCTCGGCATTTCCAAAGATATACAGACCAATTCTAGCCCGGGAAAGGGCAACACAAGTTATGTTTGGAATGTTAAGAAATCCTATATTTTTTTATTTTTTTTACATTCAAATTAGGACTTCAATTTTTCTTACCAAAGAAAACAATATGATATTGCTCTCTTGTCCCTGGTCAGGAGTACATTTGCTAAGAATTGAGCTCTAAGTTTTAGATCCTAACCTTGCTAGACTTTTCTCGTATTCATATATTCCCTCTAAAAATTGATCCAGAGCTTTGTTAGTAAAGCACACTATAAGAATGGGACCAGAGGAATTTGAAATCTTATGAAAAAAATCCTTTACAATTTGCAACCCGGTAAATGTTTTTCCAGTGCCAGGAGGGCACTGAATAATGGCCAATTGTTTGGTGAGCCCATGATTAATGGCCGCCTCCTGACTATCATCAACAAAATCACATTTATAGACTTGTTTCCAATCAAAATTACATTCAAGATGAGCTCTCTCTCTCTCTCTCTCTCTCTCTCTCTCTCTCTCTCAATCCTCCTTTGTTCTTAGTTTTTTAGAACCCGATCAGGTTCTGAGTAACTAGGAGCATGGAGTCGTTATTTTCTCATAACCCGATCAGGTTCTAAGTAATTAGGAACACAGAGCCATTATGTTCTCATAACCTGATCGGGTTCTATGGAATTAGGAGCTTTGTTTAGTTCAATGGTCTTAAAACAACCATTGCAACTTGTTTAGAGGTCCCACGACTGTTTTTCTTTTGTTTTATGATAGGAACAGACAGGTTTGCACTTTTTTGTATGTTTTTCTTTGCAATGATTGAAAATTATGTTTTTTATTTCTATTTTTAATGTTATTTTATCATTGTAAGTTTTCATTTCAAGAAAATGGTTAATTTGTTTTTTTTTTTGTATTTGATGTTCACATGACATTATTCGTAGGGTCCATTCAATACGAACAATGGGAAAGAACAAAAGAGGAACAATTGAACAATGAGAGACAAAGAAGGAAAGATAAAGGGAGTGCATGAGGAGAATACAACAAGGTACATCATCAAATGCAAGCAATGTAAGTGATGAAAATTTTAATGTTAATGTTAATGTTACTGTGACAAATGCACCATTTCAATTCGATTTTATTAATCAACAAAATGTACATAATGAAAATAAAAATCATCAACATACACCAATTGAAGTGATGGGGATAAATGCACCTAATTCATCTAGTGAAAATGTAGAGCATGCAACTGTGTTAACACCTCCTAGAATAATTTGTAGAAAACCAAAGTTTCTAATTGACATTGATGAAAATATTTTCAGGCCAATGCATGATAAAATGTCAGAAAGAAATTGTAGAAGAATTTTTAAAAAGATTTGGAATAACTATTTTGAAAAATTAAATCAAAGTGGAAGATGTCAAGTAGTTGTTGAAATGATCAAGAATCTAAAATTTAGAGAGACAATGACAATTGTGGGGTTGAGAACATCTGAAAATAATACTGAGAGAACCATTGTGAGGAATCTATTCAATGCATACCAATCCATTGGTTCAAAATCACGTGGTAAAGATGCTAATATTACTCGATGTGTCCTCACATCAACTATAATGGGAAAGGAAACGAAAAAATCTTGTACAGTAAGCATTACAAGTAAGTCATTAAGGATAGGTAGATCAACATTACGAAGAGCCTTACAAAGGCAAGAGGGTATTGAGGATCCAAATACTAATTCTCTTTGGTCATTCTCGGGTAGACTCCCACGCAAGGAGAAGGTTGTCGTTGATGCATTGAGATCATTAATTGAAAAGTTTTGGCATGAAAACACAAGGGTTTCACCCAACCAAAGAGACATTTTTAGGAGGAGAATCAAATCTACAAATTGTATGCTTCATCCTAAACACTTTTTGGATATTACACAAATACAATTTTATGAAAGATTCCTCCAAAGGTTTCCTCAAATTAAAATTACTCAAAGATTTTTTGAAATGAAAAAACCCTTTTACGTCAAGATTATCATGCATGCACTACATGTTGTTGCAAGGTACATATTGAATTTTCCATGCATTATGATATATATCATCATGTTTATTGTACTTTGCACACTAGCACTATTTTGCAGGAATGTGGTCTTCAAGCACCTCCTACGTCATCAAGAGATTTTATGTCAAGTTTATTATGCAATCGAGATGATGGTTGCATTTATTATAAGATGATGTGTATGAATGGATCTTGTAGTGCATGTGGTGGTATGAGAAATTTGTGGATATTTCACCATATAGAGAGCACAAATGAGATTGGAAATACACTAGTTTCTTTTGGAAAATACAAGACAGTAAATTATGGTCTAAAAGATGGAAAAGAACTTAAGAGGTGTGAGTTAGCAAAAAATGATATATGCGTAGCTGATTTTATGAAGATATTTAAAGAGAAACTATTTTATCAGTACATACGTCATTCACATAGAGCTAGGTGGTTGGATGAGAAATTAAAGATATGTAAGGACACTTTTCCTCTTGGTACTATTGTCTCCATTGTTGATTTTGCTGAGAATTATACACTTAAACCTCAGAATGAAGTGCAAGCAGTGTATTACCATTCTATGCCAGCGATGATATTTGTACATATAGTTTTCTTGCATGCACATGATAGCACAAATGTAGATAGAAAGGTTTTAAGAGAGTGTCACTTCTACATCAGTGATGATCACACACATTCATCAGAGTTTGTGCAAGGTTGCTTCAAAATTTTCTATGATAATTTAAGGGAAAGAGGTATTGAGTACAACCAATACATAACCTCACAATTCAGTAATGCAAGGATGTTCTATTGGTTGAGTAGGATGCACGTGACAAGTGGCATTCAACATTTTTATAATTTCATGGAGGCGAGGCATGGAAAAGGTGAGCATGATGGTGCGGGTGCATGTGTAAAAAGAGCTCTCGCTAGAGAGGAATTGAAGTATGAAGGTGGTGCACAGTTAATAAATGCACAAACAATTGTGCGATGGTGCAACTCTACAATGGGAACAAGTAATGAAGTTAATAGGTTTTTTTGGTTGATAAACAAGTCTAACCTTGGAAACTATCTATATTGTTGTACACTTACAAGATCAAGTGACGTGCACTCATTTAGAAGTTCAAATGCAGCATCATTGGGTATTTATACTAGATTAATGGTATGTTTTTGCTTGTCTTGTATGAATTTTGTGTGGGGGAATTCAAATCAAAAGAGTGGGTTGATGAATGGTCTTATACAACTTTGCAACCGCTTGATACATATAAACTTCCTAGAGCACTACAATTAAGCCAATTTGAAGCATCAGCGGATTTTGATCACATATCTGACCTAGTTGAACCAGGTAATTTCTTAATTTATTTCTCAATTTCTCAATTTCGTAAGTGTTTAGGGTGTTAACTTATCCCTCTATAAATTACAGGTCATGTATATGTAGTTGTTGCAGATGAGAACAATGAGGAAGGTACTGATTGCTTTTGTGTCATTGTATTGAGGGAAAAAAGAAATTGACAAGTACAATCATTTATGGAGAGGGTATTGAGTACCCAATAGGATCCATTGTTGTGATAGGGACATGACTTAGAAGGTATTCTATCAAAATATAATGTGTTCTTGTTTGACGAATTTGAGACATCTTATCATCACTCTATTACACTTTGTATGTTGAATTTTGTATTCATTTATGCTTCTATGAAATGCAGGTACCCTATCACAAAACCCAAGAGTTGGTTGTTTGAGGACTATGAGAAACATAGACATATTTTGCATTACTCGAACCTTCTTGTTGCAAAAAATATTGAATCTATAAAGTATACTGGTAGACCTCGTAATAAGAATTTATGGAAACTTTGTGAATCTGAACACAAGGCAATACATGACACAATAAGGGTTAGAGCCACTCCAGAAGGTTTGATCAATTAGTTATGGGCCATCATGAAGAAGCATTCTCCAAATGGTAGAATTATTTTGACAATTTTGTATATAAATTTTGCGAAACAATCTAACTTCGCTTTTTTGTAAATATAAATGACTATGAAGTGGTCCACATGCATATTTGGAGATCACATTTTGTATATTGAAAGAAGATCAAATTGTATATAAAAGTGGGCATGGGTTGATTTGTATATACCAAGGCGCCACATTTTTAATAGTTTAATATGTACCATTTAACTAAGAGCATATAAGTTAATTATGATTCATTACAATTATAACAATGGCTCATGCGGTGGATATCTCATATTTCTGTAAATTGTAATAATGGTTCATGTACAATGGATATCATGTTTCTCTAAATTGTAATAATGGTTCATGTAGTGGATGACTTGATGATGGACCAAAATGATTCTAAAGGTTTTGTGGTTGTTTAGTCCAGTTATAAGTGTTTACAATAAGTCTCCATGATTCATAATGTAGTGGTGATTAATCTTTTCTTTGTAGTTTAATGACTTATTTCTTCTTTCCTTGATAAAACCTCCTTCAATATTCATCCATTATGATCACTTTTCAACCCTACCCACTCCATATACCTATCATAATTCAACTGACATCTCTCTTAGACCTACTAGACTCCACATCTTGGATCTACATTCCCTTTTTCAAACTCAAACCATTCATTTATGTTTCAACTTCATGTCATGCATTCCCATGCAATAGACATCTTCAACCTCAACCATCAACTATGCTTCTATGGGTGATCCTAAATCCCCTAAGGATCCCAAACTACTCCAATCATTCATTCCCCAACATCTCAACTCATTCTTTTATGCATTCTATCTCCCTTCTCCAAACTGTCCCAACTTGCACAATCTACTAGTACAGCAGTGAGGATTTTTAGATCCTTTCTCAAAATCTTTCCAATAAAATTTGTAACCTAATTACACATTTGAATACCTTTTTTCAAGATTCATAACATATCTCAAGATCAACCCTAGGTGTTTTGGACCAAGGAACTCAAAACTACCTCTGTTACTGAACTAAGAGGGCTAATTCGACCCATTTTACAAAGCAACCATGCTTGTTTGTCAACACCATACTTTGAGACTTTCAACAGTGTCATAAAATGATCACTCACTAAGGATACCACCATCAATTTGGTCTTAAGAATGTTCACGACCATGACGGGCTAAAGTGTCCCCAAGGTGCACTAAGCATGATTGGGCAGCGATCTTTCGCGGCTCGTATCTCTGACCTCGTGAGATGTATGAGTAAACCATTAGATGATATAGTACCATGTTAACAAGGCCTACAATAAACTCTCTCCATTCTGGGAGATTTGAATTTTTTAAAAAGTGGCAGGGCAATCTCGCTTGATGCCAAAACTTGCAGTGATGCTCAGTTGAAAGTTGCACCATTGGGTATCTTTCAAACCGTGAGTCCTAGCATTGAATCATGTGCTCCATTAGCTCCAATTGGCTGGTTAAACGCTAATGACAACCCTGTTTCTCCCATGGAGTCACTAGAACGTTCACAGCCATGGCAGACTGAAGTGTCCCCAAGGTGCACTAAGACGTATGAGTAAAACATCAGATGCTATAGGACCGTGTTACGAAGGCCTAAAATAACCTCTCTCTTTTCTAGGATATTTGACTTTGTTTAAAATTGGCAGGGAAATCTTGCTTGATGCCAAAACTTGTAGTGGTGCTCAGTTGAAAGTTGCACCATTGGGTATCTTTCAAACCGTGAGTCCTAGCATCGAATCATCATCTCCATTAGCTCCAATTGGCCAGGTAAACACTAGTGACAACCCTATTACTCCCACAGAGTCACTAGAACGTTCATGACCATGGCAGACTAAAGTGTCCCCAAGGTGCACTAAGCACGATTGGGAAGCGATCTTCCGAGGTTTGTGGGCATCGAGTAAACCATGAACAAAAATGTTTCTGCTCTGAGGATGATTTAGGATCATAATGTATCCGCATTTTTTATTTGATCAAATTTCAAGAAAACCTTCAAAGAACGAAGGGTACGCACAACTACATGTAAGGCATGGATAGTACATACAAACACTTGTAAGGCTTGATTATAGTCATGAATGTACGTAAGGGATGAATTATAATACACATGAGGTAGTGATGACACATTTATGTATTCTTAAGCCAAACATAATACTCATGATACAATGTAGCACATAAATCATGAATTCAATTAAATCATGAAGTACATATATACACATGAGTACAATGTAGCATACATGTAGGACTTGAATTTATGTTATGAAGCATATACATGAACACGTAAATTAAATCATGGAGTACACTTGTGAACACACATAAGGCATACACATAAATTTTCTTAATTCATGAAGCATACATGTAGGACATAGATTATGAATCATACACATGAATTCATTTAAGCATGCATGAAGCCTGTCCACATGAATTTAGGTTATGAAGCATATACATGAATACACATAAGTACATTAAGTTATAAAGTAGACACATGAATATATGCAAGTCATGAAACAAGAACAAACTTAAGGAATAAATCCTACACATGACTACATATACACAAACGTATTTACATACTAACAATGAACAAATGAAGACAGAATGAACAAATTGGATTGAATATCAAGTTTCATATATATCAAAATGAACAATAATTGTGTACATATCAAAAAATGGCATACATGCCAAATCAATAATAGAGTTACAACAATGTGGCATCGACAATAA
>MU224251.1:415669-468055 GCA_018584345.1 Thuja plicata | reverse complement strand
AGTTTCCTTATTTATTTGGGGAATGTTGGAGAAAAGGACAAAATAGTGACTGGTGTGGGCTACTAGCTTTAAGGGCTGAATGTGAGAGTTGGGTAAGGGATTGGTTATCCAGACTTAATGGGTTGATAGAACATGGTAGATACACCATAAGGAGATTATTTATGGAGTTGAAATGAATTTTTAAGTCACGAGTGAAGATATGGTGATTGGAAAGCACTAGGAGCACTTGGGGTAGCCTAGAAGGTGAGTCCTTGAGGGGGCTTTGGAAGTGAGAAGTTGTTACAAATAGGAGATGCATTGTTGTAAAACATGATCAATGAGGTCCCCAACCACCACCTCTGCATCATATATGTTGGGAGTCTTCAGAAGGCTATGGAGGTGTATTGAAGGATTAAGGATAATCAAAATCAATGAACAACCAGAGATCGTATTCATGATTTTGAACAAGAAATAAGAATAAAAGAACTATGGTTGGATATTCTGAATGATGTTCAGGGTTGATTTAGAATCCAATAAGTGATTGGTTGGGGTATGAGTCTATGTATGAGTTCAACATTGGTTGAATTGAGTCCAAGGATGGAGGGGGGGAGTTCAAATCAATTTGAGTCATGATGGGTAGACAAGGAAGTGAATCCCTTGAGTGGAATTACATTAGAAAAAATTCCTTGACCATAAAGCAATAGAAAAAAAACATACACTAAGTTACCACCATACAAATTATTAAGATATGACATTTTCAAAATAACATAGTATTCTATTTTAGGAATATTTATAAAATATTACCTTAGGTGTTTGAGCTACCCATCTACATGTACTATAACGAGCACTCCTTTGTGTGCTTGTACCACTAGCTACACCCTACAATGTATATTATTCATGTATCAATTTAGATTCTTCTATAAATAAAATTTTATTTACTTTTAATAGATCTAGGTAATTAATTAAAATAACATGTCAAAACACAAATTTAAACAAACCTGTGTCGACTATGAACAATACACCATCAACAACAGATCATTTGTGAGGGCCACATCCTCAGTAGTGGATGCATGACATCATTTTTTGCAATGTACACATGAATGGGATGTCGAACCATCCACACTTTCCTGGCTATCTACCCCATCATATATACCATTACAACTGATGTAGGTATGCTCAATGGGCTGGCATAACCCAAAAATGTATTTGATGATAATGGATCTCACATGGGATGAGATGATCCTAATGGTGCATTTCATGGTGAAGATGGAGGTGCTACTGATCTATCCTCTCCAACTAACTGAGTGCCATGCTGGATAATGACATCAGTCAATGATGCAGCTGCATGAAGAGTTCGTATATCTATAGACTCTTTCACCACTACTGGGACCACACCATGAATGAGGGGTTTTCTCACAGTACACCTCCTCTCTTGTGGTCGGGTAATCCTATGTGCCGCAGGTCTATCCTATGCAGAGCCGCTCCCTCTACCCTGGAACTCATGAAAGTCAATATAATTCGGCTTCTCGCGAATGATAAACTCACAGTATAGCTTCCTCAAAAAATATAAAGGAACCTCGTTATTATTACAAGGTGGTTTGTCAAATACCATGTACCACTTATCCCAAAAATCTGATTTCATCCCCCTATGAACACACCAATGTATAGGATATCATTTTGTATTAATTTCTAGGGAATTTCTAGTATTAGGATCGGTGAAAAGGGCACATAAGTCATGTTTTTATATGCCTTTTCTTTTCACATCGTCATAGGATAAACCATCAGCATAAAATTTATGACACCTATCCCTCTATGAACCCCATTTTGTCACCTCTTGAGACACCTCATTTGCACTATTGGATATTTTTTCCAATGTAGTGGTGAGGGTAGAGTGATGCTAAAGACCAAAAGCCTTTAACCTATTGACCAATATATTAATTTGTGCACTATTTTGGTTAATGTATTGCACAAGGTCTTCTTGTGATGCATCTACATGACCTAACAACACATGTGGAGGGCGTACAAGTGGTGATAGTTGTGGAGGAGGAGAATTTTGCGGAGGGTTTACAGGCAGAGATTGTGGTTGAGGGTTTATGGGTGGAGAGGGTTGTTGAGGGTTTACAAGTGGTGATGATGGTGCTTCTACGAGGGGAGGTCTTTCATTTCATTTTTGTCTTTTTGGGTTGTTTGATGAATCTGGAGTGAAATTAATAAAAGAAAACAAAAAATCAATAAAATAAACTAATTTGATTACAATTGCAAAAACAAACAAAAACAAACAAACTTACCTTTGTTACGGGGCACCATTGGTTGAAAATCTCAATTAAATTGTGTTTTGTGAAAAACACGATCGGGCTTTGCTACTGTTTAACCTCCCCCACACTTCTGCTCCACGGTTTAGGCGTTAAAAAATGGCCTAAGCCATGAATTGTTTTGTTTTTGTTATGTTTCTCATAACCCGATCGGGTTATGAGAAATTTCTCATAACCCCATTGGGTTATTAGAAACTCAATGAGTCACATAACCCGATCGGGTTATGAGAAATTCCTCATAACCCAATTGGCTTTTGAGGCGCACACAATTTTTTTAATATATTCTAGGCTTGGTTTACGAAGCCTAGAACGATTTCAAATTTTTAATAACCCGATCGGGTTATTGAAAATTTGAAATTTTTTTAAAGGTATGTCCACTTTTTTGGTCCACACACCCAGGAATTAGCGCCCACAAAGAACTGTACTTGAGTATAATAATCCTTGTTAGAATATCTTACAACCCTGTTAGGAGTTTATCTTTATAATGCATTAAGTACAGTGACCTGGTTAAGAGTCAGACCCTGTTAGGATTCTCTTACAAATAACCCTGTTAGGGGTGAGGACTCACTGTCCAAAAGCTCACTGCTAATATGATGAAGGCTATAACCTTTAGTAAAATAGATATACACTATATCTGATAATGAACTGTTTGAGTAGACCTACTATCTTGATTAGTTCCAATGAATTGTATATACTCTCTACTTCTTCACATAGATCTTTAATTGATGAATGAAATGGCTTTACTGTCCCAAAACAATCAGCATTTTGTTTTGTCCTTTTTCTGTCCCTTCTCATTCACACTTGGTGATCTTCAAATGAACTACTATAAGTATCTTCTCCAAAATATATGATCTTTGTTGGCTTTAGGAATCCCTTCAATGCTTCTTTTTTTGGCCAAACCAAGCACATAACATAATTAGAACCACACAACTTAAAATGAATGGAGACATCACTTCACAGAGTCGAATCCACCAAAATTACCCAATCGTCATGCTTCAGTTGAAACATGATTAGCGCCTTTGGTTAATTTTATTTGAATCATAACTAAAAATGAATCTAAACATGCATATCCCATAGATAGACGCAACTAAAGAATCAATAAAATTACAGTTGGCTTTCTAAAAACAATCTTCTGAAACTGTGGTTGGTAAACAGAGTAACATAGCTCAATTGTTACTAAACATCTAAATCTGCGTGTATGTGCATGGTATAGTAACTATGTCTGAAACATAAAAACAACCATGCAAGGCTTCTATATATCCATACTGAAAAGTGAATACAGTTCACTATTGTATACTATATGTTGTCATCAATGACAAACATACAGTCAACTATTTGCATAAAGGCAAATCTCCAACAATCTCCCCCTTTGACATTGATGGAAACATATGATTAAAAACACCATCAATTCAAAAGTGTCTTCTTTCTTTTTACAATCTTCTCAATATCCTCATCAGATATTCCTCTTCACTGCTGCAGCTCCTCTGACTATGTTTTTTTATTTCCATGACTATATACTCCCCCAGAGTATATACTCCCCCTTAATTATACACTCCCCCTTTGACATCAATGGAAAAGGATGCCAAATACAAATAAGCATAGGTACTACCCCAGAAGTAGAGTAGTCAACCACTCATCAATCACAAAGGACTAATGCATTTAATGTGAGTTCTAATCAGACTCAGGAAAGGGAATTACTCCCAGCTTCTTCTTGAGATACTCAAAAGTATATTTTGATAGAGGTTTCATGAATATGTCTGCCAACTGATCTTTGGTGCTCACGTAATCCAACTTCACTTCTCCTTCTGCAATTTTTTCTCTTAGAAAGGGATATTTTATTTCTATGTGTTTTGTCTTTGCATGCATCATAGGGTTCTTTGACATATTAATAGTGCTAGTGTTGTCACAATGGATGAAAATGGGATAATCAATCTGAATTCCAAAGTCTTTAATCATCTGTTTGATCCAAACCATTGTTGAACAATTCAATGCAACTGCTACATACTCAACTTCTACTGTTGACTGATAAATATAGTTTTGCTTCTTACTTGTCCAAGTAACTAACCTGTCTCAAAGAAATACTGCTCCTCCTGAGGTACTCTTTCTGTCATCAACACAACCTGCCCAATCTACATCTGTGTACACATGAAGTTATACATTTTCTGAGTTAGGATACCATAAACCATAGTCTATAGTTCCCTTTAAATATTTGAATATTCTTTTTATTGTCATTAGGTGATTCTATTTAGGTTCAGCTGTAAATCTCCCAACAATGCCAACTACATTAGATATATCTGGTCTAGATTGAGTGAGATATATGATTTTTCCAATCATGGACTTGTAAAGTGTTTTGTCAACTTTTGTGGAGTCATCATTTTTAGAAAGCTTGCTTCCTGTTATAATAGGAGTGCTTACTGGCTTGAAGTCTTCCATCTTGAATATATCTTTTACATATTTAGACTGATTTATGAATATACCTCTGTCTGACTGCTTTAGATTTAATCCCAAAAATTATTTTATAGGTCCAATCATGCTCATTTCAAATTCACTTTGCATCTCTTTTGCAATTCTACACTAAGCTTGTCATTACCTCCAAAAATAATGTCATCAACAAAGATAACAACAAGTAAGATAACAACAAGTAGTAAACCTTTAGGCGTCTCTCTGATGAATAGGTTGCAATCTGCTGCTCCCTTTTTGAATCCAATCTTTGTTAAGTAGCTCCATCAAGTCTCTCATACCATGCTCTTGGGGCCTTTTTAAGTCCATAGAGGGCTTTCTTTAGTTTGCATACCATGTCTGGTTTGTCTGAAAGTTTGAATCCTTTAGGCTTCTCTGTATAGACTTCTTCCTTCAAGTCACTATTCAGGAAAGATGACTTGACATCCATCTGATATAATTTGAAGTTTTTTAATGTTGGATAGGCTAAAAATAACTTTATAGCTTCCAGTCTACTCATAGGGGAAAATGTACCAGAATAGTCAATTCCTTCTCTTTGCACATATCCTTTACATACCAATCTTGCTTTATTTATTATCACTATACCATCTTCATTCATTTTGTTTCTGAATATCCACTTAGTTCCAATCACGTTCTTATCACAAGGTCTAGGAACCAATTCCCATGTGTCATTCTTCATTATTTGATTTGATTCTTCTTGCATTGCACTTTGCCAATTTGAATCATTACATGCATCTTCAAGACTTAAGGGTTCAATCTGTGAAAGTAAGCATACCTCTTCCTCAACGGTTGAACCTTTTGCTCTGGATCTTTTCAAAACTTTACTTCTCTGATCTCCAATTATATCTTCTTTTGAGTGGTATTTAGATGTGTATTTTGAGATTTTAGGTGTGACACTCTCATCTGTAATATGTGATTCTTCTTGACTTGGTTCAGGGTTATTGCATTATACATCAATACAGTCAAACATTTCTTCAATAACTGTATCTTTACTGATCAGTCTAGGTTCATCTTCAATCATAGGTGCATATTCATAATATCTCTCTTGAATCATGAACTTCTCATCAATATTCACATGTGCACTCTCAATTATTTTCTTCAACCTTAAATTGAAACATCTGTAAGCTTTTCTCTTAGTAGAGTAACCAAGAAAAATAACTTCATCGCTTCTAGCATCAGATTTTCCAACACCATCATCTCTCTTGATGTAGCACTTGCGTCCAAAGATTCGGAAGTATTTTATGGTAGGTACATTACCAAACCAAAGTTCATAAGGTGTTTTGTCTGCGCCTGGTCTTAGTTGAATTCTATTGATAGTATAAACAAATGTATTTACTGCATCTCTCCAATAGGTGTGCACAACTTTCCCTTCATTCATGATAGTGCATTCTGTGTCAAGTATTATCTAGTTTCTCCTTTCTGAAATTCCATTTTCTTGAGGAGTTTTGGTGCACTTAGTTTTCTTTTGATCCCATGTTCTTTTCAGTACTCAAGAAACTTATCAGAGGTGAATTCTCCTCCTCTATCAGATCTCAGGCATTTTATCTTTAATCTAGATTCATTTTCAACTTTAGCTCTGAATATTTTGAACTTCTCAAAAGCTTCAGATTTGTCTTTTAACAACGCAACCCACATCATCCTGGAGATATCATCAACAAACAAAATGAAATACCTTTCACCATAGTATGATCTTGTTTGAGTAGGTCCATATAAGTCTGTATGTATTAGATCTAATTTTTTCTCTGTAGAGTTCTGTTTGCTTCTAAATGAGGTCCTCACATGCCTTCCCATCACACATTCCCTGCACATAGTATCAACTAGTCTTGCAATAATAGGAAGGTCTCCTACTGCCTTTACATTACTTATCTTCACTATTTTGTCAAAATTGATATGACAAAGTCTTTTGTGCCAAAGCCAACTGTCATCCACTTTTGTAACAAAACAACTTACTTTGGAGTTAAGCTGAAAAAATTACCTTTGGTCTTTGAGCCTGATGAAATCATGTCTCCATCTTTTTTTAATAATGCATATATTGTTTTTGAATTCCAGCTGATATCCTTTATCTAGAAATTGTCCAACACTTAGTAACTTATGATGCAAACCATCAACATACAAAACATCATTTGTCTTGTTCTTTCCATCTAAGGTGATAGATCCTCTGCCTATGATAGGTTTGGGAGTGTTATATCCAAATCTAACCATGCCACCTTTGTACTTATCTAGATGTACAAATCTATCTTTGTCAACTGTCATCTGATGTGAACACCCGATGTCTATGATCCATTCTGTTATGATGTCAGCTTGTGAAACTAAAGCAAATTCTTGTGCTTTCTTTTCATCTTCACTTTCTATTTTATCAATCATTTTTTCATTATCTTTAATGAAAACAAATCCAATTTTATCTTCTCCTGAATCACCATCAGTTACACAATCCTCAGCATGATAGCATTCCTTAGTGTATTTGGGTTTGTAATATGATCTATACTTCTTGACTCTTGTAGGACACTTGGATGCAAAGTGGCCAACTTTGTTGCATGAAAAACATTTTATTGGTAGTTGTCCTTCATATTTTCCTTTCCTTTCTTTCTTAGCAATCATAGCAATGATTTCTTCTAGTTCTGTATCAACTTCTTCTTTCTCATTATTACTAGCGATGCTCAAGGATTTCTTGCCATGGATTGAGGCTTTCAAAGTTGTTTCCATTTTAGGTTCTATCTTCAATCTTGATATCTCAAATGCTGACATTTTGCTAATCAAGGTTTCTCTTTTGAATTCCTTTGAGAATTGCATTGTTTCATCCAAGATGTTTATCTTTCTTTCATAATCTACTGTCAATGTGGTCATCAATTTGTCAATTATATCATCCTCTGAAATTTCTCCACCATTGTTCCTGATTCATGAAACTGCTTCATTAATCCTCTGATTGTAAGCTCTGATATTTTCCTCAGGTAGCATCTCTAAATTGTTGTATCTTTTCTTCCATGTCTTTTTGCAAGTATTCGTGGCTTGGATGTCTCCTTAAAACATGTCTTCTAGGTATTTCCAAATTGAATATGCTTTGTCTACCTTCTTGATCTCAGAAAATTCATTGTCAGATAGGGCACTGATTAGGGCTTCTTTGGCAATTGCATTTTGGGTGAATACTTCCTTTTGTTTATTAGTAGAGTCTTCTTCTGCAAGGTCTTTCAAGGTGGGTACATCAATTGCATGAGTAGCAATCTCATAGATCTCAAAACTAATGCACTAAAGATGTGTTATCATTTTTTTTTCCAGTCTAGATAATTCTCTCCATCAAACTTAGGACTCTCTGTCCTCAAGTATGCCATTTGATTTTATTTAAGCTATTAGGATTTCTCTCCAGGGAACTTGGCTCTGATACCAATTGTTGGAATAGTCCCAAGGGATAACTAAGAGGGGGGGGGTGAATCAGTTATCCATAAGTTTAATTATTTTATCTAATTAATTATAGAATATCATTAAGCACATACACATTTAGGATAACACAAAATAGAACACCACAATTTTGGTTATGGGGAAACCAAACTAGGTAAAAACCCTGGTGGGAATTAGCACCCACAAAGAACTGTAGTTGAGTATAATAATCTTTGTTATAAGATCTTACAACCCTGTTAGGAATTTATATTTATAATGCATTAAGTACAGTGACCTGGTTAAGGGTCAGACCCTGTTAGGAGTCTTATACAAATAACCCTGTTAGGGGTGGGACTCACTGTCCAAAAGCTCACTACTAATATGATGAAGCCTATAACCTTCAGTAAATTAGATATACACTATATCTGATAATGAAATATTTGAGTAGAATTGTTGTCTTGATCAGTTCCAATGAATTATATATACTCTCTTCTTCTTCACATAGATCTTTAATTGATGAATGAAATGGCTTTACTATCCCAAAGCAATTAGCATTTTGTTTTGTCCTTTTTCTGTCTCTTCTCATTCACACTTGGTGATCTTAAAATGAACTACTATAAGTATCTTCTCCAAAAGATATTATCTTTGTCATCTTTAGGAATCTCTTCAATGCTTCTTTTGTCGACCAAACCAAGAACGCAACATAATTAGAACCACGCAACTTAAAATGAATAGATGCATTGCTTCATAGAGTTGGCTCCACCAAAATTACACAAACATCATGCTTTAGTTGAAACATGATTATTGCCTTTGGTTAATCATCTTTGACTCATAACTAAACATGAACCTGAACACGCAATCTCATAGATATACACAACTGAAGAATCAATAAAATTACAGTTAGCTTTCTAAAAACAATCTTCTAAAAGTGTGGCTGGTAAACAGAGTAACATAACTCAACTGTTACTGAACATCTAAATCTGCGTGTATGTACATGGTATAGTAACTATGTATGAAACATAAAAACAAACATGTAAGGCTTCTATATATCCATACTAAAAAGTGAATACAGTTCACTGCTGTATACTATATGTTGTCATCAATGACAAACATACAGTTAACTTTTTGCATAAAGACAAATCTCCAACAATTTTATTGTCCCTTTTACGCTTGTATTTGATTATTTGATGTCATGGTTAATTAATCCTTTGATTTAATTTGATTCATCCCAATTTGATTTAATAAATGTCCATTTGATTTGGTTTTGATCTATTTTGATGCAATTTGATGAGATTAGGAGCAATTTGATGAAAAATGTAGATTTATTTGATTAGAGAACACCTCGTCAAGTTTAGAAGTCTATATATATATAGTTGATTAACATTGTCCTTCACCAAGTAACAATTAGCATAAATCTAATAATATTACAACTACTAGAGTTATGAAGTTATCATAAAACCTAAAACATTACAACCAAGATCTCTTCCATAAAATATAGATTTGGGAAGATATAAGAACTTCAAGCAATTTTTTTTCCTTAAAGTCAAAAAGGTAGACATGAAAACCTAAATAAAACACGATAAATAAAGACAAAGTTCTCAAGAAATTCAAGAATTTTGACAACCTTCCTCCCGTACATGCTTGGAAGAACCTTCATCGGCTCCATGAAAATTGGTATCAACAACATTAACAAGAGGAAGAACACTGACCAGTGGAACAAAGTAATAGGGACATCCACAAATTTTTTATTTTTTCTCTAATATCTTCACCATGTTTTACTTTTGCAAGAACACACAGTATACACTTTTAAAGATATTCCATTTATTCCTTACTTTGATCAAAATATCTATTTGCATTGAACCATTATCATTCTCTTAGGAAGAGGGACTAAATCCAATTTTTTATTTCCTAATTAAGAAAGAGCATACATTCTATGAGGTATATCTTGATACCATAACTATGTTTTCTGATTATTTGATGGGATGCGAACTAATGTATCTATCAGACCTATAAATTGTAATGGACCAAAGTGAAAGAATTGTTGTTGGGGAAGTATTGTTGTTGGAGAAGTAGGAATATGTGCTAGAAAAATCAAATTGGTATATCAAGAATGTGTTTCCCCTATTTTAGAATCAAAATCATTATCTAGATCATATCTTTGTGAGGAGTGTGAATGAGAAATTTCAATAGTAAGGGAATACATTTTTTTAAGATCTAAATGCTAAAAACACTGATCCCATCAGAATGACCTATGAATACACAAAGATCAATTTGACATTCTATAACATATCATGTGTTTAAAGGTATATGATCCCATTCTTGGGATACAAAAAATCTTAAAGTCTTAAGATTTTAAACTATTTGAGTCCTTGAATAGAGTGATTCCTCTCAATAATTTATATTTATTGTAGTTTTATATGTAGCTAGAACAATTTTTTGTCTTATCCCACTAGTGTAATGGTAATGATCATGTAGTTTATTTTTTTTATTTCACAGATCCATATTTCCTTTCTAATTCTCTATTATATTATGTTTCATGTGGAATAGTGTCACACGTTAATTTATTTGACACAATAGAATTCCTCAAACAAGTTATACTCCATTTCATTATTAGTTTAACGAAAGTTGACCACTAATTGATATTATTTCCTATCTATTTCTCAATTAAGGCCTCTAAGTGTTGTAACTTTCCAAACATTTTATATGAATTGTGAAGAAAATAAACCATTATGAAATATTATAAGTCATCATTAAATGTAAGGAGACATGTCATTTTTTGCTAAATAATTTTCATACATTTTTCTTAGATCAAATAAAGTTTGATGAGATGGATCTCTCGATAGATTAGAAGGAAAATATTTGAGGATTAATATTGTGCTAGGTGGTATGATTTGTGATTATTTATATTGGATTGGTTGATGATGATTGATAGATGGCTGGATAGATAGGGTGATGAGTTGAATGATCTAGATTCTTGATGAAGGTTTTTCTGACAAGTGAGAGACAAAGTTTCCAATTGGGGTTTGATCAAAATGAAGTGTCTCTGAGATGATGGAGTATTAATAGAAAAAGATATAATTCTATGATATAGACTCCAAATTAACCTTGCTTCATTGGGTTACAAGTGAAGGACCAATAATCCTTGATAGTGAACTTTCCAAAATTGAAGAACAATCTTGTTTTGACAACACTTACAACTGAAGTGTTTTGAATGGAACAAAGATGAAGGATTTACTTGTTTGAAAAAAGATAGTATATGATTGATTGCTGAATTAGAGATCCTGATAGTTGATTAATAAATAGCTCATGGGGGATTGGAACATGGCCATCTATGGATGTAGGAACATGTATAGGTATAGGTGATGGTATGTTGATGGGTCATCCTAAAGAGTCGAGAGATAGTCATGCTTAGATTTATTCAATTATATCAGACTTTTGATATGGACATATGTATCCCCTTTTGATGTTATGGATGGAATCTTGTTGTATGTGGATGTGGACATTTGATAGACATTGTGATTGTGGAAATTTGATAGACATTACCCCTTCCTTTTTATTTTGACGATTTGGCTTGGATGATCGATCCCCACTTTCCTTGAGAAATCCAATAATGATTATTAATGCAAGATTTAATCTAACATGAATGTAATATGTTAATGCAACTAAATGGTTGTCACTTTGTACCAAATCTCTATTTTTGCAATTATCATCATTGAGATTTTTGGTAGATCATTTTGAAATTGGTAGGACCCTCACTAGTTAGATTTGCAATCCATGATGGTATGAATAATTCTTTTAGTGGATTCAATGTGACCACTGTCATCATTGAGGTTTTGTAAATCAATGAAATTGATACAACTCTCATTGGTGAGATTTCAAAACCATGGGGGTATGAATACCATTTTCATCGAATTCAATGTTGCAAGTGTATCTTGGTATTAAGGTATGAATTACCTAAATGACCTAAGTATCTTTTTGCATAAATAGGAAAAGAATTAATCCCTTCCATATACTAATGGCCTCAGTGATTATTTGATGATCATGTCATAGGACTAATTTGCATATGTCTTTGAATAAATCCTACAAGAAAAAAAACTAGAAAATATCACGCTTCATCATTCCACCTCTACTACTGGACATTATTGAGCTTCTAAATAGACATGATGTCAAAAATTAAGAATTATACATTGGAATCTCTTAGCTATTGTTATTTGATTTTGATTTTGCATAATAAATCATAAAAAGTCTTTCATTTGAAAAATGGTGCATTGGATAAGCTCTGTGTTAAAAAAAATTATGACCCAAGGTTTTGGTGGTTTTTAAAAAATGAGGTTGTATGAAAATAATTGTAGGTCTTTTTAACAAAATGTGTATTTTCCATGTTTTTTAAATAAAATAAAATGCAAAAAAAATCGATAAAAAAAATGTTACATTTGATATGGTTTTTGTTTGTTTGTTTTAAACAAATTTAATAAATAAAATTAAAAAGTATACAAAAAAAAGGTTAGGTGGGATTGTAGAGTTGCCCTGGGCGAGCAAGGAGGTTGGGTGCGAGCTCACTCCCCTGCGACGAGCTAAGAACTCGGGCGATTGGGGGGTGAGGTGTTGGGGGTTGAGATTGAATTTTTTGAATTTTTTTTTTATTATTATTTTTAATTTTTTTTAAAAGTTTTTATTTTTTAGAATTTTGTTTTAAAATAATTATTTTGACTTTAGACATGATTTTCAATTTTTATATAGTTTTTCAATTTTTGTGTTTGTGGTGTCCACCTATGCTAAATTTGTCAATTTTGATGATTGCTTTTAGATTTTGACATGATGTTTGATTTTTATTTATTTTTTGAAAATTGATTACTAATTCTCAAGAAAGATCACATTTCTTTGTCCCTAATGTCTATGAAGGTTTAGGGCATTATGAGTGGATGAATGAGCAGATTGGGATAGAGGGAATATGAAAATGATGGAAGAAGTGTGTAATGTGACCTTCAGGACTGTCTCCTCAAGGTTACCCGAGCTAAGGGAAAATAGATATGATAATGTAGGCTAATGAGGTTGTTTTTGATAGAATATAGGGTAATGACTTGATGAAATGAAAGGGATGTGTTTCTCCAATGGAATAAACATTTCTAGAGGATTTTGAGAACATATTTTTGTATTTGACATCTATTGGAGCTAATGAAAAATATCAACCCTACAGCTCCCAAGAATCACCTGCATGCAAACACCTGTCATAGAAACAAAGAAGCAAAAGCTATGGAGGCCAGAAAAAACACATTTGTGAAAGGGAAAACATTCTCAATTGATACAATAATAATAGAATGGAATTACAAAAGAATTAAATAATTACAAAGTGATCAATCCTTATAAAGGAGATCAAAACCCTGAGATGGGTGAAGAAACCAATGTTGGGTGAATAAACCAAGGTTGGATGAAGAAACCAAGGTTGCATGAATAATTAATAAAAGAATCAATTATTGCATGCCTAAAGTTTAGCTTAAGTGAAATAGAGATAAAAGGGACTCAATAATTAAATCAAATGATGATTTAATTAATAAGTAAAAGGTGACTTAATAATTAAATCAATAATGATTTAATTAATAAGTGAAAATACCCTTTTAACTCTAACACCCCCCTTAAGGTAAACTTAGGGAGAAGCTAAAAAACCTAGAAACAACTATAGAAAGAAGGAAAGATGGGTCCCGACAACATAGCATGATGAGGTACCCAAGTACAAAAAATCTCTGTAAAGAGGAGAAAAGGAGAAAAACCAGTGGGAAAAACCCCTCTCCAAAAAGAGATGAAGCCTAGTGAAGGACTGAAGAAGCCTCCAAACTATAGAATGTCCCAGAAAATAGGAACAAAGAAAGACCATGTAGAACATCTCTGAAGCATGAAGCTGCAAAACACTATCAAATAACTGCTCTGTATGAGTGCCCTCAAATGACACTACTCGAATCTAGATGGAAAACAGTGAAAACATCAAAACTCGAAGATACAAGTGACAAAAATGCCAAGTCTGAAGCCTCCAAAATAGAAATGAAAGAAGAGTGTCCATATGGTAAATGATCCATCTCACTGAAATGCATAGGTCCCAACCACTGCATCTACGTAGTACATAGGAACAAATACTAAATACATAGCTCACTCCATCAAACCAAGGAAGTGTAAGAACCAACAGTAATATCCCCCCATAATACTGATAGGGAGAGGTATAATAGATACACTGAGAGCCTGCCAAGAATCACCGTGTACAAGAAGAAATAAAGTATGTGTTGAGGATGATTAGTCACTGAAACACATGAGGCTAATGTCGTGGAAGGAACACTCACTTGACAAAGGTTCAGAAACCCCCCCATGACACTTTATAAATAATGTGAGTACAATCAGGCACAAAATGTACAGGATCCCAAACATGCATGATGGCACTTTATCTCAATGCGTTTGCAAAAAAGCTATAGAAAAGGATGTATACAATATCTAGGAATGATTGAAAGCAAAAGAAACATATGTAACTACTCTCAAGGAGTCATCACATGCACAGAAACCAATCCCAGGACCTGAAACATCCAAGATATCCACCAGATTGCAAAAAAAGTAAAAAATAGAATAAAAAATTTCTGGAGAAAATTCAGGGTGTGAGACCCATACAAGAAGAAGGATAATAGAACCAACTTTCTGACACCATGTGGAAGTCAAAAAATGGAGTTCAAATGAGCAAGACATGGCTCTCAGAGTGCAAAATAAATCGCTGACTTTGAATGCCCAAAAAGGATGCAAGATGGAAAAATAAAAAAATCTAACCTCCAGAAAAGTGACCGTCTTGGAAAGAGATTTTTGGCGATATAAGAAAGTCCAAAATTGACCTTGATTTGCTCCAGATAGAGCGAAAAAACCACACGCTGCTCATTTTGAAAAAAAAAGCAAGTAAAATGATGATTTTGTGGCCATCAAATTTAACCTCACTATCAAACTTATAATTGCTGACATCAGTGACATGGAAACTGAGGTGGTACAAAAATTGAGGTGGTGCAAAAGTTGAGGTAGCACACAAATCGATGCGGTTCAAAAATCAAGGTGGTACACAAATTGAGGCAAAACACAAATTGAGGTGGTATGCAAAATGAGGTGGTGCACAAAATGAGGTGACATGTAATCAAGGTGGCACGCAAATTGAGGGGGCAATGTAGTACAAAAATCAAGGTAGACTTTTGCCTCGTAAAGCATGCTAAGGACATTGCATGCAAAAAATAGTGCCCAAATTTCAATTGTGTCCAAATTGGACATACCTCATATGAAAATTGGGTTTCTTGGGCCTTCCGGACACAACCTAGATGTCGGTTTTTCCCAAAGTTCTTGAAAAAATAAATCCTCCCAAAATCCATGAAAATATGAGACAAAAACCTTTCAAAAACACAGATTTAAAGAACAAGGCCAAATCTCTCATGAAGAGAATAGGGGCATGAAAGGGCGGAGCTCTAATACCATATTGGAGTTGATGAAAAACTATCAACCCTACAACTCCCAAGAATCACCTGCCTGCAAACACCTGTCACAGAAAGAGAGAAACAAAAGCTATGGAGGCCAAAAACAATAGATCTGTGAAAGAGGAAACATCCTCAATTGATTCAATAAAAATGGAATGGAATTACAAAAAGAATTAAATAATTACAAAGTGATCAATCTTTATAAAGGAGATCAAAACCCAAAGATGGGTGAAGAAATCAAGATTGGATGAAGAAACCAAGGTTGGGTGAAGAAACCAAGGTTGCATGAATAATTAATAAAATAATCAATTATGGCATGCCTAAAGTTTAGCTTAAGTGAAGTAGAGATAAAAAGTGAAAGGTGATAAATCCTTATAAAGGAGATCAAAACCCAAAGATGGGTGAAGAAATCAAGATTGGGTGAAGAAACCAAGGTTACATGAATAATTAATAAAAGAATCAATTATTGCATGCCTAAAATTTAGCTTAAGTGAAATAGAGATAAAAAGTGAAAGGTGACTTAATAATTAAATCAATAATGATTTAATTAATAAGTGAAAATACCTTATAAAGGAGATCAAAACCCAAAGATGGGTGAAGAAATCAAGATTGGGTGAAGAAACCAAGGTTGGGTGAAGAAACCAAGGTTGCATGAATAATTAATAAAAGAATTAATTATTGCATGCCTAAAGTTTAGCTTAAGTGAAATAGAGATAAAAAGTTAAAGGTGATCAATCCTTATAAAGGAGATCAAAACCCAAAGATCAATCCTTATAAATGAGATCAAAACCCAAAGATGGGTGAAGAAACCAAGGTTGCATGAATAATTAATAAAAGAATCAATTATTGCATGCCTAAAGTTTAGCTTAAGTGAAATAGAGATAAAAAGTTAAAGGTGACTTAATAATTAAATAAATAATGGTTTAATTAATAAGTGAAAATACCTTTTTAACTCTAACACCCCCCTTAAGATAAACTTAGGGAGAAGCTAAAAACCCTGAAATAACTACTAAAAGAAGGAAATGGGTCCTGACAACAAGGGCTGATGAGGTACCCAAGTACAAAAATCTATGTAAAGAGGAGAAAAGGAGAAAATCTAGTGGGAGAAACCCCTCTCCAAAAAGAGATAAAGTCTAGTGAAGGACTGAAGAACCATCCAAAATAGAGAATGTTCCAGAAAATAGGAACAAAGAAATAATATGTAGAACACCTCTAAAGCATGAAGCTGTAAAACACTGTCAAATAAGTGCTCTATATGGGTGCCCTCAAATGACACTACTCAAATTTGGATGGAAAACAAGGAAAAAATCAAAACTTGAAGATACAGATGGAAAAAATGCCAATTCCGAAGCCTCCAAAATAGGAACGAAAGAGGAGTGTCCATATGGTAAATGATCCATCTCACCGAAATGCATAGGTACCAGCCACTGCATCTACCTAGTACATAGGAACAAATATTGAATACATAGCTCACTCCATCAAACCAAGGAAACATAAGAACCAACTGTAATACCCCCCATAAAACTAATAGAGAGAGGTATAATAGATACACTGAGAGACTGCCAAGAAAAATTGCATGATGAAGAATGTACAAGGAGAAATAAAGTATGTGTCAAGGATGATCAGTCGCTGACACACATGAGGCGAATGTCATGGAAGGAACACTCACTTGACAAAGGTTCAGCAACCCCCCCATGGCACTTTATAAATAATGTGAGTAAAATCAAGCACAAAATGTGCAGGATCCCAAGCATGCCAGATGGCACTTTATCTCAGTGTGTTTGCAAAAAAGCTACAAAAAATGATGTATACAATATCCAAGAATAACTAAAAGCAAAAGAAACATATGTAACTTCTCTCAAGGAGTCATCCCATGCACATAAAATAATCCCAGGACCTGAAACATCCAAGATATCCACCAGATTGAAAAAATGCAAAATACTGAATAAAAAATACGTAGAGAAAATTCTGGGCGTGAGACCCATACAATAAGAATTATAATGAAACCAAATTTCCAACACCATTTGGAAGTTAAAAAACAAAGTTTGGAGGAGCAAGATATTGCTCCCAAAGTGCAAAATAGATTGCTGACTTTGACTGCCAAAAAAGGCTGCAAGATGGAAATATCAGAAAATCTAATCTCCAGAAAAGTGTCTGACTCGGAAAGAGCTTTTTGACAATATACAGAAGTAAAAAATTGGCCCCCGTTTCCTCCAAATAGAGAGAAAAAATCGTAGGCTGCTCATTATGAAAAAAAAGCAAGTTGTATGATGGTTTCATGACCATCAAATTTAACCTCACTATTAGACCTGTGACTACTGCCATCAGCGGAAAAAAAATAGAGGCAGCATGAAAATTGAGGTAGTATGAAAATCGATGCAACACAAAAATCGAGGTAGCACATAAATTGAGGTGGCACAAAATTTGAAATGTGTCCAAATAGGATGTACCTTATATGAAAATTGGGTTTCTTGGGTCTTTCGAACACAACTGAGATGTCAGTTTTTACCCAAAGTGCTCCAAAAAATAAATCCTCCCAAAATCCACAAAAATCTGAGATAAAAACCTCTCGAAAACACAGATTTAAAGAACAAGGCCAAATCTCCCATGAAGAGAATAGGGGCATGAAAGGGAGGAGCTCTGATACCATATTGGAGATGATGAAAAATGTCAACCCTTCATCTCCCTAGAATTACCTACATGCAAACGCCTATCACAGAAACAGAGAAGCAAAAGCTATCGAGGCCAGAAACAACACATCTGTGAAAAAGAAAACATCCCCAATTGATTCAATAATAATAGAATGGAATTAAAAAAGAATTAAATAATTACAAAGTGATCAATCCTTATAAATGAGATCAAAACCCTGAGATGGGTAAAGAAACCAAGGTTGGGTGAAGAAACCAAGGTTGCATGAATAATTAATAAAAGAATCAATTATTGCATGCCTAAAGTTTAGCTTAAGTGAAATAGAGATAAAAGGGACTTAATAATTAAATCAAATGATGATTTAATTAATAAGTGAAATGAAAGGTGACTTAATAATTAAATCAATAATTATTTAATTAATAAGTGAAAATACCCTTTTAACGCTAACAACATACTTCATTTTGATCAAGACTCAATGGTATATATGGATAGGATGAAGCTCAAGGGTGATAAGGGATAATGTAAGGATGTTTAGGATAAGAAAGAGAATTATAAGGTATTATCTGGATGCAACAAGAGAATAAGAATATGCTGATGGATAGGATAAATGGATAGGATGCTTGATGTTCATGAAAATTCTCAACCTTGTCAAGATCAACGGCAGAAATGGGGATATGAATGTAGATAAGATAAACAGTCGGTAATGGAAGGTGAGGGATATGATGGATAATGAAGGAGATTAAAGATAAGAGGGAATGCACTGAACTTGCCCCCAAGTGTAGAGTATAAGAGGGTGGATTACACATGATGCATGTTTTCCAAGTTTTCATCGTGGTATGTGCTAAAGGTGCCACAAGAAGTGGTTTTCACCATAGGACGGATGATTTCTCTTTAATTTTTCTTCTCTCTTTTTTTTCTTTTCTATTTTCTGAGTTTTTAGAAGACAGTGAATGTGTGATAGGAAACGGAGGAATTCATACCTCTTGCTCTCTTGATAATACCTCTTTGAAAGGTACTCTACAATGAACCATGAATATTGAAAGGATGCTCAAATATATTGATAAGGTGGTGATAAAGGATAGATGTAAAGGATATAGGTTGATGGAATTTAACATTTTATGCCACATATAGGATAAGAGGGATGGAAGGATAACAAGTAGGTGTTGGATAATGGATAGCAAGATAAGAAGAATGTATGTTGTGGATGGAAATATTGGAAGGGTGGTGGAGTGATGGAGGAAAAATGGATTGGAATACTTGAAATTGTGATGGAGGAAAGATTATTTATTTTGGAACACAAGGCCCCAAAATGGATGGAAAAGGTGTTGAAGTATCAGAAGTAATGAATTTTGGGACATGAGGAGCCAAAATAGATTTGGAAGATGGAAAATGTTTGAAAGGAGGTGAAGAAAAACATTGAAGGCATTATATTTTTCCATTAGTATACTTAGACAAAAACATGATCTGCACCATCGGTTTAAACAACACTGATAGATAGGGCACTACACTACCCGCTGACAAGGTTACCTGACAAACAGTGCTTAAGTGTTATTCGATGACAAAAAGGTAAAGGAAACCTAATGAGTAACAACAGTGAAACCCGACAGAACAAGCAAAGAGAGGAACCCGACAGACAAAGGGAACCCGATGAACAGTTCAACAAAGGAATGCTGACAGACTTCAAGTTCAAACCGACGACCAAGAACTAATAGTCAATTACATCCTGCAAAAAGTGGATCTGACTTTCCACATCAGATAAATCACTGAAGTTATATTTATAGCTTCTTGATTTACTTTTAAATCCATTATGTGTGGAGGAAACAATGTATTTACTATTGTTTTAATTAGTTTTACTATTTTAAAACATGCAAACTAAAGATCAAGGTCAAGTTGTAAACCTTGGATCTAAGACTTAACATTGTAATACATGAATTCCAAGATAGGTCAAATACTTGTATAAATAGGTGACCAATCCTTTGAGAATAGTCATTGTTCAATGAAGATAGTATCCATAGAGAGAAACTAGAGACTAGACAAAGAATTCATGCAGAAGTACAAAAAAAGAATCAAGTCAGTTTCAAGAACAGAACAGAGGCTACCAACAAGCAGAGAAAAGGTATTCATCAATCACTTAAGGTGATATTATAATTGTGAGAGATTTAATGGATCTGTAATCAGAAATTATGGATTTTATGTAGTCAGGTCAACATTTGTATTCATTCTAACAAGTGTAGTACACTAATGAAATCCTTTCAAGAAAGGTGGGCTTAACCGTCCTATTGTAAAATCTCATAACTGAGTGCACACTTAAATGAGTGTTGTAAAAGCTCTTAACAGAGTAGATCTTAATAGGTCTCCACCTTAATAATCCTAACATGGTAGATCATCAGAAGTGATCAAATTGTAAGCCTTAACCGACTCCATTCCATTCTGTAGATAGTGAAGTTTTGTGGGTGCTATCCCACTGCAGTTTTTACTTCCTAACAGGAGTTTTCTACGATACCATATCTTGTGTTATGTGTTTATCATTTTTCATGAATGATTCTATGAATATTGCAAACCATTAAAGATTATGAATGAACAATACATACATAAGAAAGAACAAAATTAGTGGTTGGTAATACAATAATGTATGATTACTTATAAATCAAGAAAGATGTTAAAAGTTTTAGAGGTACTGATTCACCCCTCCCCTCTCAGTACTACTTCCCATTAATTCCAATAATTGGTATCAAAGCTAAGTTTCTTCTTGGAAAGCTTAAATGCTTAAGAGAAAATATCATACAATAGAGAAGTACAAACTTGATAAGAATATTGAGAACAAAAATATTGAGATACAAATGTTCTATGAACAGTATAAAGAAGCTAGAATCAAGATGAGAGAGCTTCTGGATGAGAGAAAATGGTATCTAGCTACTCGGAACAATGAAAAAGACTATCAAGAAGAAGAGATTCCAGATCTCTTTGAATCTTCAGGATCAAATGCAAGTAATACATCAGATACATCAGAAGAGAACATCACAAATCTAAAGGAGATCAATCAACATCTGACAGAGAAAATAAAGATGCTACAAATCAGTCAAGAGAACCAGATGGTTAGAATGATTGATGTGATGAGTTCTGCTAGACAAGCTGAAATAGAAAGAACACTTTCTATTGATGAAAGAAGGAATATTACATAGAAAATACCAGAAAAGGAAATGGAAATTCAAATACATGTTGAGCATCACCATGATCTCACAAATCAGATTATTCTTATGAGTCAAGAAGCAAACAAAATAAATGTGGAACTCATTGAGAAAATATAGATTATCAGTGAACTAAGAGAAGAAAATGAAAAGATAAAACTATTGGCAAGTTGACTATACTGGTGTATATGACTCTATTTAGTGTTTTCATTATGGCAACAAAGTCATATGAAGTTTTGGAGTTAGCACACATTATCAGAAGATCAGAAATTGGCTAAGTACAGAAGACTGGAAAATTAGTAGAGTACTAGAAGGATAGAGCATCAGTGCACGTGCATACGACCGAGTTAGGGAATGCTACTTTGGAGATAAGATTGAAAGTATGTATTCATGCTAAGTATAAGATAGCATGATCAGATCTACAAGTATGAATAAGTTACAATAAGATGAAGTGACGGAGACAGTAAAGGGCAGAATAGGACAGACCAGGGAACAGACTATTATAGTTTTGATTAGCATGTGTTAATTTGTTATTCAAATGCTATGTGCCTTGGAAGATAAGCTTATGAGTATTTTTACATGCTAATTCTAAGAGAGCATGATAAGATCTACAAGTATGAAGAAGATACAGCCAGTTAAAGAGGTACAACCAGTGAATGCCAAAATACGATAGTGATCATGGAAAGAGCCGATAGAGATTGTTTTGGTACAAAAGTTGCAAATATACTAAGGACTTGCATCTTTGGATTAGTGATTTTTAGTGATCTAATCATGTTTGGTTAAAGGCACATGACTTGATTCATCTGAAGAAAGAAGTTAAAGCTAATTTGGTGGAGCGGACTGTGTGAAGAGACATGTCTATTCAGTTTGAGTAAAGTAGTTGTAACTGATGTTGCGTGCTTAGTTAATTGATCAAGATAGATGGTAAAAGGTTTCCTAAAGCCAAAATGTTTGTGTCCTTTGAGGAAGTACTTATAGAAGGTCATTTATGATAAGAAAAGTTGCAAAAGCCAGAGATAAGAAAGTAGAGCAGAGTGTTAAAGTAGCAAAGATATATCTGTCATATGTTGATGATATAGATATTAAAGGAGAAGCTTTTAGAGTGAAAAAAAATATTTTTGTAGTGATTAACAAGAGGTTAAAGAATCAGCACACAAAAGGAACTAATCAGACAAGCAGTGTCACAACAGCAGTTCACCTTGCAAGTATAGTGTATATCAAAGATCTAGAAGGTTGTAGCCTTCACCATTTGGACACTAAGTCCACAACCCCTAATAGGGTTATTGTAAAAGACTCCTAACAGGGTCCAACCCTTAACAAGGTCACAGTACTTCATGTATTGTAAAGACAACTCCTAACAGGCTTAAGGATCTTGTGGGTAAGTACTAATTCCCACCAGGGTTTTCACCTGCATTGGGTTTCCCCGTATTCATATTTGGTGTTATGAGTTGTGTATGTTTATCCTAATTTAATTGATATTTAGTTCAATACTTAAGCATTAAAGTTGAGATTAAAGAGAAGAAGAAAAAGTATTAATAGATAGATCATTGATTCACCCCCCCCCCCCTCTCAGTTATCCTAATCCTAAAAATTGGTACCAGAGCTCTGGTCCTCAGCAAATAAGTTTAACCACTTGAGGAGATCATGGACAAGGAAGAAATGAAACTCATAAAAATGAATCTTGAAGCAGCCCTTGAAGAACTTGACACATCTGAAAAAGAAAATGAAGATCTTAAAATAAAAGTTAATGGAATGCAAATACTTATCAAGAAACTGAAAAAAAGAATTAAGGAATTTTTCTTTAAATGATTTGGGAGAAGTAGTCAAAAATTTGAATGAAGAAAATTCATCTCTTAAGGATCATATTGAAGAATTAGATGAAAAACTATGTAACAATCAAGATGGCTATGATGATCAAGTCAAAGTAAACAATCAGTTAGGTGAAGAACTGAGACAAGAAAACATGGAAATCTTGGAGCTAAGAAACAACAAAGAGAAGATGGAATCTGAATTGATTGCAGCAAAGAATCATGTAGACAAGTTACACACAAGCAAGGATCTAATAGAATCATAGTTGTATGCTCAAAATGTTAAAGGAGATACCAGTGATATAGGATACAATGAAGCACAAATTTAGATTGATGCCATGCAAGAAATAATGAAAGAACCAAAGCACATCACAGATACTAGGGAGATTAGAAATTAGACTAAAGACAATGTTGAACCACCTAAGGATGAATGCAAGCTAGTTGACCATACTTGTTATGCCTATAACAAGCATGGACATATTGCAAGGAATTGCAAAGAAGTAAGACCCTTCAATGGTTATTGTTATTCATGCAATAAATTTGGTCATAGAGCTATGAATTGTAAAACAAGTCAGAAGAACAAGAATCAAAATAATCAAAGAAATCAAAATCAGTAAAAACAAAAAATTTATCCTCAGCAAAATGTTAGAAACCCTCAGAACATTACATGTTAGATATGTAATTACAATGTACACATAGCCAAGTAGTACAACATGATGAATAATAACATCATACCTCCTATCATTTGTCACTCATGTGGAAAAGATGGACACATCTCTAAGGATTGTAGATCTAGAGCACAGAGACAGGAAAGCCCTAAAAAGTCAAAAGATTCATTATGGGATGAGGTAGGAGAAATCAAATTTGTGAAAGCTACAAAAGATACAAGCAAGATCTAGGTTGAACTAAAGAAGGATAATGAAGATAACAAGGTAGCAGATGCATCCTTAGTGGATGCACCTTCTACTTCTGAATAGTTGACCCTCATGGTCTTTGGGGGAGCTATTCTAGCTCTGAACCCCTGCGTGGCTGGTATACTCACCATCTAAGTATATGCCTTGGATTACAATTGTTTGGTGACATTATGGTGTTGTATGGAAGTGCACATGATATAAATTGTTATCAGGAACAAGAACGAAAGTTACAGTTGCTTTATGTCTACGCGGAAAGTATTAATGGCAAAAATCTACTTTGAAATCACCAAGTCCTCACTTGTGGTTAGAATAAATGATTGGAGATCATAGAAGCCCTAGCAATCGTATTGTTAATGCATTACAATTTTTCTCAATAGTGAAGAAAGGAGATTGATAATCGTCATTTATTAAGCAAAGTCATTCAAGTTTGAAATGAAGCCCAAGCACAGACACGTCATTTCGGAAATTAGTTGAAAACTTACTTAGCAATTGAGTAAGCAGTTGGATAATAAAAGGAGCACATGCAGTTGAGCAGCAAAGTGTCACAATTACATTTTTCAGCAGAGATTGATATCTAGAAACTCTTTGAAACATCTCGGAAGTGATTTATTAGTATGTTTCAGTGCATGAATTTCATGAAGTGGAATGAGTCAAAAATCTTGTTGAGCAGTGTTCTATGTGAGAGTATCAGTATAGCTGTTGGAGATATTTTTTTTGGAGCCGACCTGATGTTATCTTTAGAAGTGCATATTTATTATTGATCATCTAAGTGTGAATACAACAAAAGAGCATTCATGTAAAAGCATAATTGATTGAAGATACAATTTGAAATATCATGTGAAGAAGTAGATAAAACTATTATGACAGGTCCATAGGATTTAGCGCCCATGGCCAAGGACATGGAGGATACATTCATGGTTGATAATGTTGAAGTATCAATGGCAGAAATGGATATTGATCTAGAGAAGTTTGAAGAAGAATTTGTGAGTACTCAAGAGGCTGAGAGTCTTTATATCAGAAAGAAGATATATTGATTTAAGATATCACAGAAAAGGAAGACTAAATTGATGGATAGTTCATCATCATTTTTGTCAAGTTTGACACCCATAATAGACTTAGACTCATGAGGAGTAAATAAGTAAGGGGGAGTATATAATCTAAATGAGTCATGAAAAATAGATCAGATATTACAGAAGAAAATTATATGAAGAAGAGACTCAGTTAATTGGTTAGCAACTTTACACTTGATCTTAGTTCACTCAAGGTTGGTCAAGCATCCTTGAAAGAGTTTGCAGCAAAAGGCAGAGAAGATAATATCAAAGGGGGAGTAAAGTAATTTATGTAATATAGAGTATGTCATATGATCAAGGTCCTAGCATAGACTTGGAGAAAATGGAGAAGCTACAATATGCATTATGCGCCCATCTACAGATTATTACATTTTGGGAGAAAGAGATCCAAAAGTTGTAGATTGCATATCAAGATGTGTATGCTAAGTAAGTACATAGAAGTGTTTTTGAGCACCTTTGTCATTAATGTAAAAGGGGGAGTAGAGTATGAATAATATAGAGTCTGGTATATGATAAGAGGGAGATATAAGATAGATAGTTTTGTATAAGAGTACAGATAGTAACTTCGCCATATTCCTTTGTTTCCATTAATGACAAAGGGGGAGATTGTTGGAAAGTTGACTATAATGGTGTATATGAATCTATTTAGTGTTTTCATTATGGCAACAAATTCATATGAATTTTTGGAGTCAGCACAAATTATAAGAAGATCAGAAATTGTCTAAGTATAGAAGACTAGACAGTTAGTACAGTACTAGAAGAACAAAGCATCAGTGCATGTGAATACGACCGAGTTAGGGTATGCTCCTTTGAAGATAAGATTTTAATTATGTATTCATTCTAATTATAAGAGAGAATTATCAGATCTGAAAGTATGAAGAAGTTAGAGCAAGATTAAGTGACCGAGACAGTAAAGGGGAGAACAGGACAGAGCAAGGAACAGACTATTATAGTTTTCATTAGCATGTGTTTATTTGTTATTAAAATTCTATGTGCCTTGGAAGATAAGCTTATGAGTATGTTTACATTATAATTCTAAGAGAGCATGATCAGATCTACAAGTATGAAGAATATACATCCAGTTAAAGAGGTACAACCAGTGAATGCCAGAACAGGACAAAGATCATGGAAAGAGCCGATAGAGATTGTTTTGGTACAGAAGTTGCACATATCCTTAGGACTTTCATCTTTGGATTAGTTATTTTTAGTGATCTAATCATGTGTGGTTAAAGGCGCGTGACTTTATTCATCCAGATTAAGAAGTTAGAGCTAATTTGGTGGAGCAGACTGTGTGAAGAGACGCGTCTGTTCGGTTTGAGTAAAGTAGTTGTAATTGATTTTGCACTGACTTAATGAAGGGTTGAATTCTTATTTAATTGATCAAGATAGATGTTAAAAGGTTTCCTAAAGCCAAAATGTTTTTTTTTTTTGAGGAAGTACTTATAGAAGGTCATTTATGATCGAAAAAGTTGTGAAAGCCAGAGATAAGAAAGCAGAGCAAAGTGTTAAAGTAGCAAAGATATATCTGTCATATGTTGATGATATAGATATTGAAGGAGAAACTTTCAGAGTGAAGACAAGATTTTTGTAGTGATTAAAAAGAGGTTAAATCATTAGTGCACAAAAGGAACTGACCAGACAAGCAGTGTCACAACAGCAGTTCACCTTGCAGATACAATGTGTATCAAAGATCCAGAAGGTTGTAGCCTTCACCATTTGGATAGTGAGTCCTTGGATAGTGAGTCCACCACCACTAATAGGGTTATTTTAAAAGACTCCTAATAGGTTCAGACCCTTAACAAGGTCACTATACTTAATGTATTGTAAAGACAACTCCTAACAGGGTTAAGGATCTTCTAATAAAGGATCATAAGAAACTAGTACAGAATATTTGTGGGTACTAATTCCCACCGGGGTTTTCACCTGCATTGGGTTTCCTCGTAATCATATTAGGTGTTATGAGTTTTGTATGTTTATCTTACTTGCATTGATATTTAGTTCAATACTTAAGCATTAAAGTTAAGATTCAAGATAAGAAGGAAAAGTATTAATAGATAGATCATTGATTCACCCCCCCTCCCCCTCTTAGTGATCCTAATCCTACCAAAAACATGAGGTTATAATTCAGAAACATCATAATGAGGTTATCAGAAAGGCTGAAGAAAGAAATAAAAGGATGGATGACTTCCTTGAAGGACAATGAAGAGTCAACAACAACAATAGTATAGGATTTACCAAAAATGGAGAATCATCAAACCCAAATAATGTCTATGAAAATCCAAGACCAAGAAAGCTGACATGCAAGAACCATGGAAATCAAGGGCACACATCAAATGTATGTCAAGGTAAAATGAAAGGTATTCCTAAATATAAACCTACATTCATAGGATTTTGTTATAAATGTAACAAGAAAGGACATAAGGCTTATGAATGCAAGAGCAAGATAGAATAGCCAAAGAAGGAAACCTACACGGACAAATACTATCCTACATGCAAGATTAATGGGCACACATCTAAAGAATGCTAGAAAAATAAAAAGAAAGCATGGAAGCCAAAAGGTAAAGAAGTTCCTTATGAACCAAAGAGAATAGGTAATCAATATGTATGGGACTACAACACTTGGAAAAATTGTACAACATGTGATAGATATGGTCACATCGCTGCAAATTGCATGAGAGCATGGAGAAAAAGGTCTAGAGGTTGGTCAAACCCCGAAATGGCATGCTTACACTATCATAAAGTTGGTCACGTCAAGAAAGATTGCAAGGACCGATTGATAGAGTCAAGCACATATTCCAATGGAAACACCATTGAAGATATCTAGAGGGCAAGAGATAAAATATGGAGAAAAGCTTCAAGCAATGATGAAGCTGGACCAAGAAATGCAAATGGTGACACCCCATCCAATGGTTTAGGTGACATCACCAACCCCACTTAAGCTAAACAAGTAAGTATGGAACTGCATTACACCAATTCATATTTTACATCAGTTCCATTATAAAATTGATAGAAAGTCAAAATCTGCATAATTGAAGATGCATATTATGTTACTTGTTACAATTCTGAGAAAGTAACCCCATCAGTATAAACACTTACTAAAAATAATTGGTGAACATAATGATGAATTGTTTACACTTACCATAAATTTTTGGTCAACTCATATAATGACTAAATTGCCAATGTAACCCGATGCCCGTCGGTAAGAAAGCAAAGTTCAGAAGTTGTCATGACAGGATACCGATAACCGTTAGTAAAATCAAAATGGTTAAAAACTACCCAAAGCATCATTTCATCACTGACGATGATTTGAAAAGTCTTCCCGATGAAACCCGTCTTCATGTCCTAATGATTCGTTGAGCATTTAGTGCAAAGACTTAGGTCAAAAAGTCTATAAATAGTCGACGGGACAACTTCATTTTTCACCCGCGATTTGAAGAGAAATCAGAGAGAAAATAAAGAGATTAAAGAGAAGAAATAAAAAGCATCCCCAAAGTGATTCAGCACATAGAAAGAAAATCTTTCATCACTATTGTGAATTGAAGTAAGTACCAAAGGCACCAAAAGCTCTCTATCATTTTTTTATCAAGAAAGCCCTAATTTCCAGAATATCCTAAAATAAAAACTTGAAATACAATGGAAACCACCTCAAGAACCTCTAAGCTCAAGAATGATAAGAGGAATATGGTGAAGCTAATCAAGAACAGTACATGTGTAGAGTTGAAGTATAAGATCTACCCAGAAATTGCATTGAAACCAATGTTTTTGAAAATTCCACCTAGGGTTTTTCTCATAGAAGATGTTAGGTCTTATATTCATTAAAAGATCACAGAGATAGGTGATCTTGAAATGGATGAAGCTTATAAGAAGTTGTGTGATGCTGAAGGAAAACTAAAGGAAGAGCATAAACACTTGGAGGTCAAAGGGTTAACCAATGCCCTACATTTCCCAAGGGAATTCAAAACAAAATGGATAAGGTTGGTCTTGAGAAGAATGCATGACAACAAGCTATGGCTAGACCAACCCAAGAAAATAACCAAGGATTTTCTTCACGTTGTCACTGGTTAGCTAATAACTGACAAGCCTAGGGCACACAAGCATCCATCAATGAAAGAAGTTGATATACTCACCAATGCAGAAGAAGACAACAAAGGTCTCAAAGTAAACACAATCACCAACGAAGAACTCAAATTTGGTGCATGTGTAGTTGGGTACAAAATTTTTCAAGCTAGCAGATTGAACAACATTTATGCTACATCAGTAAGCATAACTTACAAGATTGTAACCAAAGGAATTTAGATGGATCTGTGTGAGATCCTGTTAAAACAACTTGATAAAAATATCATCAAAATCAGGTCTGCAAAGACCATCACATGTAAGTTCGGCTCACTTATCATGTGTATCTTTTTCTATTTTCAAGAATACTTTCCTTCAGTAGTAAAATTAGTACGGGACACTACCAAATTGGTAACCCAAGAGATTAGTGAACTAATTAAGTCACTAGGAGATAGTTTTGAGTCTATCATGTCTACTTACTTCCTTGAGTTCAAGGAAAAGATGATGGAGAGGACTAGGATTCATGAATAGCTAGTTGAAAAACATAAAGATGAAATATGTTTTATGGCAGACACAGAATTCACTCATATCAAACCGGTTGTACCAAGAATAGCCTGGTTAGCTCCAATGGATTATGAGATCAACATTGACCAAGCTACAAGTGCAATTGAGGCATTAATTAATCAGTCCATTAATAATAAACAACCAAGCGTTGGAAAATATGAAGAGGCCAAATCAAAGATAAAACAAGGCCTAGAAATAAAAAAGAATTTAAAAATAAAGACAAAATGGTTAAGAATATCAAGAAGATTCTATCGGTAATAGATGAGGAACCAGATCAACCAAAGTCAACCGATGAATAGGGCACCATCGGTGAGCAACAAGAAGAAAAGAAATTAGATTCTGAAAAGACTGAATTTGACACACCTCTACCTCCTGCAAAGAAGTAGAGGACAAGGAGTCAAACTACTGCAACCAATACAACGCCCCTCAAGAAAGGTCAAGTAAGGACCTACATAAGAAAGCAACTAGCTAAGAGAACAAGGCAACAAACTATCAAAACAACACCTCCAACGAAGAGGAAAAGGTTGTTTAGGAAAAAGGCTCACATAGATGACAGTAACGATGATGAGCCTGATGTAGAAAAGAAGAACTTCAAAAATCAAACAGTGGATGAAGTTGCCAAATCCATTGCTACACATGGCACAATGACTAATAAGAAGATCAGACAATGGGATACACTAAACCCAGAGGATCAGAATAAGAAATAAGAGGCACTCATAAAGTTAATGATCAAGAACAAATATGCACCTGCAAAATTTGTCAATCAAATACCTAACGAGCTAGGTAAAAGGATATACCAATAATGGTCATATGCCCTGCAAATAGAGAGAGAAGAAAGGGAAAGGGTATTTGTGAGACTAATGCCTCATGAATCTAAAATTGAAGAGATCAAAGAAATA
Organism: Thuja plicata; assembly: GCA_018584345.1. NCBI lineage: Eukaryota > Viridiplantae > Streptophyta > Pinopsida > Cupressales > Cupressaceae > Thuja > Thuja plicata. Next base: position 437,303 of record MU224251.1, on the reverse strand, counting down.
CTTAAAAATCACTAAGGAAAATTTGTTGCAAAGATAAGAGCCTACAAAGTGCTAGAAAACATATTCAATGATATGGATACTATGATAGAAACTAAATGGAGACAACTCCTGGATCTACTGGCAGTGTCAAAAAGTGGTGAGAATCAACTACTTCTCACCAACACACCTCATAGAGAGGAGGAGACAGAAAACACAAGTCCTCAACATATTGCTCTGGACAATACTGAAAGTGATAATGAGCCTATTAATATAGACACAGTCATGGATGATATTATCCAAAATATCACTAACTATGACTCTGACAAAGATCCGAAGAAGAAAGATGATGACATATTTATCACACTAAAGGATCAAGAAAACCAAGAAATATTGAAGACATCAGATCGTACAATAACTGATATTGTTGATGAGACAGTACAAGACACTTTAGTCTTGGACTCAAAAGAACCAGACCCTGCAAAAGAGACACAAAAAGATTAGGATGTCACTACTGAAAAGGCTCAAACCGACAAGCACGACGCCATTAATGACAAAGCCCAAGGTACAACTCAAAGTAACATGCCTGTCTTAATGAAGGAAATAAACATACTAGAGGGCATTGATGGATCTACTAAAAAGGAAACAAGCACACCCAAGGACAAGGGTGATGGAGAAGCTAAAGAAACCACTGATACAACTACAGAGAAAGTTGCAACCGATGATCAGAAAGATACTTCTATTGATAAAAATAAGAAGGAAATTGAAAAGGAAACAAGGGACAAACCAACAGAGAAAGGTGAAGAAGAAAAGAAGGATGAGCTGGAGAAGAAATCAGAAGCACAATCTGTAGAAACACCCAAAGTTAATGAAGAGACATCTTCACATAACTGACAGGTGCCATCTGAGCAGAAAACACAAGATGCATCTTCTACAAAGCCTTCACCAAGTAATTCAGAGAGAACAAGTGAACTAGCTATGGTAGTTCATACATCTGCATCCCCTTAAATCTCAAAGAAGAAGAAAGGAAAGAATAAGAATCTAGTAACTCTGGATGAAATCATTGAGATTCCAGTCTGTGATCCAAGAACATTAGATCCAACTGCATTGATAAGGTATACTAAGCTCTGCAAGAGAAAATCTATTCAAGACAAACTAACGAGAGCAGAAGAAGAGGCCAAGGTAATAGAAGTAGCAAAAGGAATAATTCAACAGATTGTACCTGATATATAGATATTGATCAAAAAGATCTAATGCTTGATCAACTAGTAATACTAACAGATGCAATAACATCTCAAAATATTGATGTTGAGAAGGTTATGGAAGAGAGACATGAACAAAAGTATGAGTTCAAGCTAGCTGAGAAAATAAGCCAGGAAGTGGCACTGAAAAAGGTCAAGCTATCTAAATTGGTAAGTACAATTGATACAATTATATCAGAAGCTATCACCTTAATACATAAATTGTGCACTTTAGATCAACTCACTGAGGAGTATACCGAAAAGATAGAGAAAATTGATGCTGATCTTAAGTCCAGTGTACAAAGTCTCACCAACACTAAAAAGTGCTTAAATTGCACAATGAACAAATCATACAGGCTGGGAAACAGAGACATGATATATAGTTTGCAGAGATGAAGTACGGAGATGAGGTAAATGAGCTCCAAGTTAAACTCGTACTGACACTTAAACTCCTACAACAAAATATCACAGAGGAAAATACACTAATTGCCTCCTCGAAAATGTCTGTCCTCGACAACATTTATGATATGCATGCAAGGCTAGAGCTACAAAACATGGCACTAGAATAGCTGAAAGAAAAATGGGAGAAAATTCTTGAAGATATCAAAACAACCCATTCTAACATATTTGACACATTGTAAGTTGCACATTTTTGTCACAATTTTGGCATATTATAAGTTGTACATTTTTGTCATCAATATCAAAGAAAGGGGGAATTTGATATGTTCATTCACCTTAGTTAAAAGGAGGAAATCATATGTATAGTAAAAAAAGGGGGGAAATAATGTACATATAGAGAATGAATAGTATACATCTACATATACATACACTATACCGATGCATACAGTCAGGGGGAGTCATATGATGACAAGGATACAGACATGGTGTACATACTAAACACTTTAGTATTATGCACATAGTAGTTTTTGATACTAATGTCAAAGGGGGAGATTGAAGGAATTATATTTTTCCATTAGTATGCTTAGAAAAAAAACATGATCTACACCATCAGTTTAAACAACACCAATAGACAGGGTCCTGCACTACCCGACGACAAGGTTACCCAACAAACACTGATTAAGTGTTATCCGATGACAAAAAGGTAAAGGAAACCCGACAAGTAACAACAGTGCAACCTGACAGAACAAGCAAAGAGAGGAACCCAATAGACAAAGGGAACCCGATGAACAGTTCAACAAAGGAACGCTGACAGACTTCAAGTTCAAACTAATGACAGAGAACCGATAGTTAGTTACATTCCACAAAAAGTGGATCTGACTTTCCACATCAGATAAATCACTGAAGTTGTATTTATAGCTTCTTGATTTACTTTTAAATCCATTATGTGCAGAGGAAGCAATGTATTTACTATTGTTTTAATTAGTTTTACTATTTTCAAACATACAAACTAAAGATCAAGGTCAAGTTGTAAACCTTGGATCTAAGAGTTAACATTGTAATGTGTGAATTCCAAGATAGGTCAAATGCTTGTATAAATAGGTGACCAATCCTTTGAGAATAATAGTTTTTCAATGAAGATAGTAGCCACAGAGAGAAACTAGAGACCAGATAGATAATTCATGCGGAAGTATAGAAAAAGAATCAAGTCAGTTTCAAGAACATAACATAGGCTACCAACAAGGAGAGAAAAGGTATTCATCAATCACTTAAGGTGATATTATAATTGTGAGAGCTTTAATGGATCTGTAATCAGAAATTATAGATTGTATGTAGTCAGGTCAACATTTGTATTCATTCTAAAAAGTGTAGTACACTAATGAAATCCTTTCAAGAAAGGCGGGCTTAATTGTCCTATTGTAAAATCTCATAACTGAGTGCACACTTAAATCAGTGTTGAAAAATCTCTTAATAGAGTAGATCTTAACAGGTCTCCACCTTAATACTCCTAACAAGGTAGATAATCATAAGTGATCAAATTGTAAGCCTTAACCGGATCCCTTCCATTCTACAGATAGTGAAGTTTTGTGGGTGCCATCCCCACTACAGTTTTTACTTCCTAATAGGAGTTTTCTGCGATACCATATCTTGTGTTATGTGTTTATCATTTTCATGAATGCTTCTATGAATATTGCAAAACATTAAAGATTATGAATGAAAAATACATACATAAGAAAGAACAACAGTAATGGTTGGTAATACAATAATGTATGATTACTTATAAATAAAGAAAGGTGTTAAAAGTTTTAGAGGTACTGATTCACCTGTCCCCTCTCAGTACTACTTCCCATTAATTCCAACAAATCCTTTGGAATCTTGAATATCAACTTTGATATTTATTTTATGTGCAATTCTTGCAAAAGCGACTTGGGAATCACCATAATATTTGATATTTATTTCCTTTCTATTTCTTTAGAACACATTTCTTCAGTGAGGGATTTGGGAACCCACATTTTTTTTTCTTTGTTTTCTTTGTGGACCTTGGTGGCCTTTTGGATATTTCTTTTTTCTTAAAGGACCTTTGTGGCCTATTGGATATTTTTATTTTCTTGGTGGACCTTTACAGGCTTTGTATATTTATTTTTTCTTAGTATTCACATGTCTATTAGAAACATGTACATGTTGATCTTTGTACATATGTGGATTCTTGAGTTTATGATTTTCATGTTTGACATCCAAGTTGCTTCCAAAGGTTTTAGGGTTCATGGATGTATAAGAATGATATGGGGGGTTCATATTGATAGGTTCTTTGAAATTTCTCAAGTATGTGTGCCTTCGTTGACCTTGATACCTAATAGGGTAAGTGGATGACAATCTAGGAATGGTAGGCATGGTGTATGGATAAATATAGGACCCAATAGGGATGGAAAGGATGAAGATTTTAGATTTGGGACATAGGGAGCCAAAATTGATTTTGAGGATGGGGGACGTATATGGTTAAGTTTGAATGGAGGGAGATAAGGTGTAAAAGAGATATAACCATCTTTAGAGTGAGATATATTTCCAAGACACTGATATTTTAGATTTATCTTTATACTAATAGGCTCATGAATATCTTTGATAGGAGCAACTTTGATAGGAGAAAATGAAGCTTGAGGGGATTTAATACCATGAATGGAATTAGGAAGAGTTAGGGATTTTTGAGGTAGACATGGGGGATCGTGATAAGAAGATGATGGGATAATTTGATCTTTACATGGAAGAGAATGATTGGATGAGGTAGAAAGGGTGCTTTGCTCTTGGTTTTAAATAGGCTCATTGGAAATGGTGAAATCGATATCTTGATCTTTCTTAGGAGGTGGATAAGATATATAGGAATTGGAGGGATACTTTTTTATTTAGATGGGAAGGTATCATTTTGGAAGAAGTGAAAGGGTATGAGAGATTCATCATGATACTCTAAGGATATGCGATGTTGGTCAAATATTGGATAGGATTAGATAGTATTTTAATCTTGATCTTTAATAAGACTTGTTTCTTTGCACTTTCAATTACCTTCTTCACATGGATTATACTAAGGGCAAGGTAGGATTTTGGATATGCATGGGAATTTATTGGAGGGATTAAATATCTTGGCATGATGGGGAGTTATTTTGAGTGGGTGTAGTAGGGATTGAAGCACATGATGGCTCAAGATTCAAGATGTTTGAAGTATGCGAGGTGTTTGTATCAAAACTTGGATCAGCTTTGATTTATTTTAGATATAGCCCTTGAGGGTAAATAAAGTCAACCTGATGAACATGAAAGATATCATTATTAAGTTCATTTTTTGATGGAGATAGTGCATCTAGGTGTGAAGTTTTAAGAGATGGAGGAATGGTGGAAAAATTAGAGGTTGCATGAGGACCATTACTAGACATAGGTTCATGGTTTAGATATCACTTGAGATGAGTATCTTGTTCTTCATTAAATGAAACATTAGGATTTTGTACTTCAATTATGTCACCATCAATGAGATCTTGTATTTTATGCTTCAATTCCATGCAATTCAAAATTTCATGTTCGTTATGTCTATGATATGTACAATAGTTGCTCAAAAATAGAAATCAACATTAAGTTACTTGAGGCAGTGTGATGAGATTATTTTCAAGGAGTTCTTTCCAAGATGATTTATATGATTTTCCCAAAGGAGTAAATGGTATATCTAATGGATATTTAAATTCACTTGTTTTTGATGAAGAGAATTTGGATTCAAGATCATGATAATCTAATCTTTTGTTGTCATATGATTGATAAACAAGACTCTCAATGGAATATGATGTAAATTGATCTTCATTCTCTTGATTAAATATATGATCGTCATAAATTTTTCTTGATCAAATATGGGGTTGTCGTGAATTTGTTCCTGATCAAAGATAGGATTATCATGCTTAAATGTCTCTTTGTTTGAACAAAAGAGAAGCATGTTTAGATCATGATTGAAGAGAAAAGGAAAAATTAATATTAAGGAGTACTCTTTGGATGATATATCCTCTTCTTCCTTTAGATCTTGGATTTGTGATTGCAAAGATTGAATTTTATTTGTGAGTCTAGATAATTTATTCTTAGTCATTGTATGATTGTATTTATGTATTAGATTTGTTAGTGAATGAATTTTATGTAATATTTCTCTTTGAAGATTTGCACCTTTCAATGTGACCTTGTTTTTAATTGCTTTAAAGGAGTTGCCTAATAGAGAAAGGTATATCTGTATGATGAAGACTTTTGATGAATCTTGATCTTGTTGGTTCTAGGAAAGGGACATGTAATCCTTGTTGAGGAAATTTTTAAACTCAAGTATTTGGTTGGTTAGATACTACCTGTTATTTGATGTGAGTTGGTTTGGGATTGTATGAAGGAAGAACTTGTTTAGAATAACACCAACGATAGATATTCTGAAAAGAACCCATTTCTATTTAGAAAAACTTGAATTCAAAAAGTGTACCAAAAATATAACTAAAAACCACACTTAAGCACCCAATAAAGTAGCCAAATTAAACCACGAATAACAATCTGGTTTATGTTCTTTTTGTAACATTTTCAGAAGTATTGATACAAAGAAATCAAATCAGACAAGCTACCTAAGCACAATTTCAACTAGAATGGATAATTAGGTAAGCTTTCTACTTAACTAGGATTTATTTAGGATTCCATTCAAAATAATCTTGTGAATACATTACATGGCCTCATGCTAGTGTAAACACTATTTAGGTTCTATAGACCACTAGTGGAGACAAGGCATAAGATATTATTTCCCTTTGAAGTATTAACATCAAGAAGGTATTTATTTATAGTGTATTAGATAAATATGGCTTTATCTCTATTTCCATTTAGGCTATCCCTCTCACTAGATATATTAAAAAAATTTTAGGAGGTGATCCTACTAAGTTTTAAATCCAATTAGCATGTTCATGAAAGCAATGAAATGGAATGATAGGTAGGTCTAGGAGTTTGAACACCCTAAGAAGGATGAGACAATATCTCTAGTACTTTCCACTTTTAAACACAATTGACAATTTTTTTCTTTCCAAGCCTTTCAACCTATGGAATTAAACAAATGTTTGGCATTTTGATCAACTTAAAAAGTTGAGACCATAGGAATAATGCTTTTCATTCACAAATAAAGAGGCTTTATTTTGTTCTTTTCCATTCCTTAACCTTTCTTTCTATTGTCAAATTGGGCATGTTTTGGATTTTGATTGTCTTAAAAGATGAGAGCATAGACCTAATACCTTGTTTGACAAACAATAATAAGTTTCTATTTAAGCTAGATTTCAAAATTTGAGATCTCACAATTTAAACAAATGACTTAAAATCAATCTTTTTTAGAACTCACCTTGTTTGAAGATTATAAAAAATTTTGAGGCTTTTGATGATTTCTTTATACTTTACCTTGATGACCCTTCCAATCTCAAAGAGAAAATATTTCCACAATACATTATATATTGAGAGTTTTTGGATCAAATCCAGAAACTCTTAATAGTTATTCGTTCCAATATCCTTATCATTCAAGTTTCCTCCCAATCATTAGTTCAACAAACAAAAAAACACCATGAAGGAAAACTAATACGAAATACACCTTTATTTTGAATGAAAAGTACTTAAGCTAAAGATTGAAACGTAGTTCGATACAATTTGGGAATTTTGATATAATGTTTGTATTCTTTTTGTTCTTCTTCTAAGTTTTCCACTATGTTTGCATTATTGATTTTCTTATCATAATGATTCAATATTTTAGATTCCTTCTTTTTCAAATAATCAGGTGTTCTAGTCTTTTCTTTTTCAACTTTCCTACAATGTACCATATTCAAATGAGAGAATCATCAAGATGAATGAAAGAAGTGTTATAAAAAGCTTGATAAAGATCAATTATCTTCCAATACCTATTTCATTCTTGAATACTTTATTCCAAGGCTTCAACTTTGATTGTGAGTTGTATCCGCTTTGGATATTTGTATAGCCTTTTCACCTCTTTCTTTTAATAATGATCGAGTGATTTGTATTTTGATTTTTGAGTTTTTCTTGATTTGATCTCTTTAGTCATCTGTAATTAATAAAAAACATCAATTATTTGTCAATTTTTAGCAATTATATATGTTAATTCTAACGTTTCTTATCATTAACCATATGATACAAAACAACTACTAAATGCAATGTAGCACAAAATAGACTGAATGCTACATGGAACAAACTGAATGCAACACTGAACAAAAAAAATTCTATACAAAAAAGAAACTAAAAGGAACACAAAATATACCAAATGCTACACAAAACACACTGAATGATATGCAGGATTTTCCTAAATGATATGCCAATGTTCATAAATGATATGAAAATTTCTCTAATTGATATGCAAATTTCCCTAAATGATATAAAAAATTCCCTAAAGGATATTCAAACAATCATAAATGATATACAGACTTCTCTAAATGATATTTAAACTCCTTAAATGATATTCAAAGTTCCCTAAATGACATGCAAACTTCCCTAAATGTTAGAATTTATGCAAATGCATAACATAACCATCAAATAGGACTGTTTAACATCCAAAACCAAATCTGAGCTTCTTTGGACCAACTGTGAGCTTATTTAAACTAAGTGCGAGCTTGTACAGACCAAGTGCAAGCTTTCACAGACCTTGTTCTACAATGTATAGACCAAATGCTACAACCTGCCAACCAAGTGTGAGATTTGATAAATCAGGTGCGATAAAATTAGTACTAGGTGCGAGAAACTTAGTACCAAGTGCGAGAATATTTATACTAGGTGTGAGATTCTCTGTACTAGGTGTGAGAATCTGCTAGTTTCCAAGAATCTGTAATTTAAACACTTCAAAATTGATGTTCGAATGTGAGGCTTGAGGCCCACCGTGGATCCCAAATGTAGTCCATTTTGACCTACACACAAACATAATAAAACATTAATAATGAGTTAGTCAAATTGAATTGAAAGCTAAAATATGATTAGATCAATTGAAATGATAAACCTATTGAGCATCTCATTTCTCTTTAGTTCTAAGAACTATTCCTCTTAGTTGCATTAGAGATCCTAGCGACAACCTAGATAATGAGAAATAATGTTGATGAAGAACTATTCTAAATGCAAATTTTCATTATGATCCTAATTAAGAATTCTCAAAGATAAATTCTAATGACTAGATGTGAATTGATAGTGAATTGGTAGTGAATTGGCGATCTAAAAGCTAATGTGAGTGAGTATATGTGAATTGATAGTGAATTGGTGATCTAAATGTGAATTGGTAATTTACACTAAGAAATACCTTCTAATTATAGGAATTCCCAAGGGTAGGGGTGAGTTTGATTAACCGTGGTCAAATTATGGTTGAGATTAAGGTTGAGTGACATGTCTCCTTTGAGTGAACAATATTTCTTTATAAGATTGAGTGGTCAAGGTAGAATTTTTTTTGGTGATCCATGTGCTCTCTTTTCTCATTCCTCATTAGTTGAGTGACGTTTCTTCATATAGAGGAGGGTGAGAGAAATTAGGATTTAATTAATTCAAAATAATTAAACACTTTAGTCATGTGTCATTTAATGAATTAGATTTAATCAAGTGATGCACTAAGAAATTAAATGATTAATTAAATTACCTAGTGATTTAATTTATTGATTGCAATTAATTCATAATAGCTTGGATTTGATTGATTTTTTCTTTGAATTTCTTTGACTTGTGTTGACCACTTTTAGGTCTATACAAGTATATTGTGTTTGTATATCTTGGAGAAACCTAAAAATGCTTTAAGAAGCTAGGCCTCTCAAATGTAAAATGCAAATTGATTTGTTTATAATGGCTTGTAATAGATGAAATCTTGGCCAAGTTTAGTTTTTCATGTTAATAGTAAAAGGATGAAAAAGGTGAGTATATATCTTTCAATCACTCACAAATATATTTTCCTAAGGATTTATGTTGTTTTGAAAGATTTGAAGATATGGCTATTTGGAGATACTATCTAGGGTTTTGGTTGATCGATCCCAAATAAAGGTTTTAAGTTGTATTTCAAAGACACATTGGATTTGTTTGCACAATAATCACTTTATTATTATCACTATATCCTAATCTTAGTTTAAATTTTTTCTAAAATCACCTTTGCAACAAATTAAAAAAACAATATTTCCCTTGTTTTTATTAAGGGTAAAATAGGCTTTAAAGGAGCCCTAAAACCCTACACAATTAGATCTTGACAACAAATGAAAACCAATTACAAATAGTTGTAAAGGATAGAACATATACCTACAATGGGCCAAACATTAGCTAAATAGTAGCAACCTAAAGGAATTAAATCAAGAGAAGCCCAATCCACAACAAATCTAGGTCAAACCCATTAAACCAAAGGGTTTTTACATGCTCTCATAGCTTGATCAATAAGTACCCCTATAAATTTCTAATGAAACCAAAAGTTCCCTTCTCCTTCCATAGACTCCACCTCAATAGGAGTGACAAGAAAAAAAATAGGAACAAAAAACCAATTCTCAAAGAGAGGGAAACAACAACCAGTTGTAAGAACACACCACCTCTCCCATACAACCCATCTCTAAATAAATATGAGAAGTAACTACCTAAATAGGATGAACATGAGAGGATGAAAATAGTTGGATATACAAACCATTTTACCATCTCACAAGTAATGTCTCCACCTCCATACAAGAAATCTCCATACGAGAGACTGTCCCTTATTGATTTTTGAGAATGCTTTTTCTTTCCTTGCTAGAATCTACATATTCTATAAATGGTATCACAATAATTTTGTTTAAGGATGAAAGCCAGAATGAGATTTTCAATCATCACAAAGATAGGTTTTATTATAGGATTCACTGGTTTTTAACATTATAGTATAAAGCTATTTGTAGATCATTTGCATACTTTAGCTACCTATGTAATTCTGTTAAGTTTTGTAGTTTTTGAGTAGAGAGATTTCTCATACCCATATTTAGAACAATTGATTTTTGAATAATGGATGTGTTAAGGTTTAGAATTACCATCTAAACTCAGGCATTGGGGCTTTGATAGTACTCTATCCTAACAATGGAAACCTTCTCTATTTATGGGTGGACTATGATTGAGAAGGAGTCTCGAGATTTTAGGTCGGTTCCTATTTGATATGGGATATCATCTCCTGATTGATAACATAATAGTAAAAGGGAAGAAGGAAACTTGTGAAAACAAAAATGGAAGTAAAAGTGAGGTGATACACAAAAAAAGGGTTCAAACTTTGCTTGAGAGATAAAACAATAACTCCTAATCATATATCAAAGGCTTGATACCTAATATCTCTTCTCAACATATAGGCTAAAAAATCTCACTACTAGGGTTGAACCACAAATAGTTTGACCAGTCAATAAACATGTAGATTCCTTACAAGGCTTTGAATTATTGATCACCTTGAGGAGGAATATGGATACACTCACTTCTCTTGGATATCATTTAAATAAACACTTGCAAAGAAAGATGAAAATAGGATTTTGAAGCTCAAAAATATGTAAGGCAATGAATCATATGCTTTATTTCTTCTCAAAATATGACAAAGCGGTTACAAAAGGATCTCCAAGGCATCAAGGAACAATGAATTCACTTTTATCCCTCTCTCCAAAACTTGCAACCTCCAAAATAGCAAATCATCAAACCTAAGGCTTAATAAGTGCCCTAAATCAAGCCCTAAGTCTAGCCCTAAACATGACCGCTATAGTTGGTGCATAAAAGATACATCTTTTTACACAGTCACCAACCTTACTACATGATATATCAAAAATGCATACTCCTAAATGCATAAACCCCAACACATAACCCAACATGATAGTATGGAAACCTAACTCCCAAGTTGACACCATAGTATGAATAAACCCTAACTCCCAAGCAACCTGACCATAGTCTAGCTAATTTAAGATAACTTCAGCTCCATTCTCGACCACAACTGATAGCTGACATGATCACACCCACTAAAAAGATAGACTCTTGTCTTCGTGGCACTATTTTAGGGAATGTCGAGGCACTGTGAACTGACAATGCATTAACTCTATTTGGTAGTGGATTCAAAAACTGGGTAAAACACAATGCATAGTGTTTATTCATCTCATTACACTTAGGGTTTTCTTTGTGGCGCCACCATGCTTGGTTGAATCTGGAACTTTGGAAGCCATAATCAATGGCATTGTATATGCATATTGACTATGTGAAGAAGTTCAGGCTTCTCAGGCTCTGTGGGAAACCATGAGTTTGAGTTCTATTTTCCTTAACATATGGCACCTTCTATGGATTTTATTTTTGAAGATACTGGAGTTTGGGGTTTTGTTTGCTCAAACTTGGGCTCTGTAAATAGGAGTTAACACCTGTGGCTTTTATTGCATAGAAACACATGAGAAATAGCCTTAATGGCTCAGGCTCTTGAGGTTTTAATGCCATAACATATGGCACTAGATGTATGCTTTGAATTCAGGATTTGAGTTGATAGGTTTTGAATCAATCACCGTAAGCTTGGACTAAGTCTGAGCAGTGGTTGAAATATGTGGAGTTACCCATGGAATTTGGACTTGAAACTTGGTATATTTCAGCCACATCTTCAGAATCATTCCCAGTTTATGGTGAACTATGAATGAAACTTGCAATGGCCACAAATTTCTCTATTGGAACATACAAAGCTCAAGCTCAATTTCTTCTGCTTGACTCTACCTGCGACACTTGACATCTCTTCTACATTTCAAACTCGACATTTTTGTCATTTCTTCTCTAGATAAGTTACCATCACATCCTCTGCAACTTCTACATGAAATAAATGCATTCTTTTGTAGCAAGTTGTAATCTTTTACATATCTTTAAAGAACTCAAGTTCTAGTAACTTCATTTTTATGGGCTCTTAAAAAGACTTGCATCTTTCAGCAACAAACTAGGGTTTCTCTTGCTTACTTCTTGTGTTGACTCCATCATTGAAGCATGAACTATTACTTTACCTTGAGCTTTGCTTGAGTTTTCTTTGTCTGCTATCATTTTTGTAATTACTGCTCACTATTTTTGATGAATAGAAACAAAATAGGAACACCCACATGGCTATTATGGTAAATCTGGAAGTGAACTTGAACATGTGCAAGCTTGTCAGTGTTTTTGTTTGCAAGATGAAATCGGGCTTCCTCCATGGCTATCTTTTTGTACATAACTAAACTCCACTTAATGTTTTGAAACACAAAAATACTGTCATAAGCATAAAAAATGTCTCTCTCTGTCAAGGCCGAAGTTTACCTTCATTATCTGAGAAACACATAAAGTTTCTTTTTCGTTTTCCCTCTTTCCAGCATGTTTATAATGTTACAAAAACAACATTCTATACTGGTAAAACTGTGAGCATGAAAATAATAGATGTTTAAACACTCTGAGAGTGTAATCCATCTTAGTGTAAAAATCACACTATTATTTAATTGCATACAAGATACCACCCATGGGGTTTGAGCACGGGCTTGTGACACCCATGAGAAATACTTATAACAACAACTTTATTAAACATGCATATCCCAAAATCATGACTGTATTCTTTGTATGCATGATGAACATTACATTTTAGTATACCATAATAAGATGTATTTTTCTAAATTCCCCTACATAAAATCTTCACTTGAAACTTGCATTAAGGGCATGTATACTGTACTCGCATGAAGTCATGAATCACCATAGCATCATTTGAGTTCTTTAGCTGATGAATACACCATGTTTTTCTTGCTCACAATGTACTTTTTTTTTGTGAATTCTCACTCCATGGAAGCACATGAACATACTATTATTTCAATTCTTTCTCACTATTCTTTTACTTTCAGTTCACATGCAATTTGTCAATTCTATTATATATCCCCATTTTTTTGCAAATCCTACTGTTTTGTAGGCATGGACAGTAACACTTCATAATATGAAAGTAATGAAACATGATTGATCACTAGGCATGCATTTTCCAATATTGATTTCAAATGAGTTCAATTCATATGCCTTTTCTGCATTTCCATACTTACTGTAGTAGCATTACTTTCATTTTTCCTTGCATGATGACAGTGAAAACCTTCTCTTCCATTTCTGCATATTCCTTAAAAACCCTTCATTGCTCATGTGTCTCCTACTACATCATTGACTCTTTTTATGCATCTACATCTTCTCCTCCTGCATGAATATGAACTATAAATTCTTGTGATGTAAACAACCTTCTTGTATGTAATGTCTTATGTGAATTTTGAGCACGGGCTCGTGACACTCACTGCATTTCTCTTGTTATCTATACTTAGTTACTTGTTAATCTATTGCACACATATCAACAATCAATCTATTAGGTCAGCAAACAAAATTAACTAATTAATGTTTGTGTGTGAGTGTTATCTGAGATGGTACTCATTCATGAATGTTGGTTGGTTTATTTTTGTTTGTTAAACTAACATGTTGACCTAATTCTGAAAAAGGTTTCTCAGATAGAAATAATAAGTCCATTCCATTCAAATATCTGGTTTTAGAAAATATAAACAACATACATTAGAATGATCATTAATTGTAAAAGGTTTCATGTTTAGAACACGTCCCTTTAATACTATCTTTCACTTAGTGTGGATGCACACTTCTTTGTTACATTGAATTTGTCAGATTGATATGCAGCATTAGAAGAATTGATTGTATGATGTTTGTGTCTCATGCATTGCTTAGATGTAGCTAGATCTAACACCATTTTATTTCTCATGATGTAGGTAAAACCCTAAAGACTTGATGAAGATGAAGACCTAGACTTGGAGACCTAGGACCTGACAAATAACCAGTTGACAACCAACACACAACAAGGCAATGCATGGGACCCCTACTCCATACTTCTATCATGCTTTCTATTCTGCAAATGTACTCTTGTGATTGACATGAAATGTGAAATATGAAAAGACACTTGTATATTACATTTAGTTTGAATGCACAATGTAATTGATCAGTTATAAATTTGAAATTCTGAAATGTGATCAATACTTAGAATACAACGATAATATTTAACAATGAATGCAATTATTAAATGTTAATCAATAGTACCTAAAGGATAATGTTAATTGGACCCCTAAAAAATGCAATCCTTTCCTATTTGTGTTTTTTCTTATGTATGTTGTTATTTTGGGTAACAATTTTGGTGACTTATGCTGGAGGTCTACCTGCTAGACATGACTTACAGACCTTATCCTTGTGCGACAGGGTTAGAAAACCAAAAACCATGAATGCAACCATTATTAAAATGAAAATGCATCTAATATAGACTCATGCAACCTAAAGACCTAGTACTTGGACAACACTTATTTAAAATAAAATGTAGAGTAAACTTAACCCTCAAAGAAAAGCTTGAGGTGTATTCCAATAACTGGAATCTGCAAAACTTATCCATCAGTTGTGGACAAATAATAAGCATTATTCTCTTTGCAAGTTGTAATAACAAAAGGGCCTAACCAAAAATTGTCAAATTTATCATGTTGGCCTGGTCTTCTCTTCAATACATCCCACTTGAGTACTAGATTACCTTACTTGAAATCCCTGGATATAGCTCTCTTATCAAAAGACCTCTTAGTTTTTGCTTGCTTTAATTCCATAGTCCCCAATTCCTTCTTCCTTTCTTCTTCTAGCTGCACCAATTCAACATATCTAATAATTACACTTAAGGGGGGGTGTTAGAGTAGTCATAGTATAGCTAATAATTAATTCATTTAATTATTAGTCTATTTACTCTATGCTTAAGTTATACTTAGGCAACTTAGTCTTTAGGGTTTTTTACCTTTAGGGTTTCGGTATCCTTTAATAAGGACTTGCCGCTTTTATTTTCATTAAGGAGAAGGAGATTGTATTTTGTAATTCAGTTGTTGATAATATAGAAGCTTTTTCTATCAACATGGATTTCATGTCTCTGGCTTTTTGGCCACCATAGCTTCTTCTCTCTTCTTCTGTCTTTGCTTCTTCTCTGTGACAGTCTTGCATGCAGGTGTTCTTGGGTGGATTTGTTTTCCTCAAATCTAACATTCAACATATCTCAGCTTAAGAGGATCTTCCCATTCAAACAACAACATTTGATCAACAAGCTGTAAAGCTAGAAATTCTATAGAAATTGGCAATCAAGCCTCTTTACCATAAACTAGGACATAAGGTGAATTCCCAATAACCTGCTTAGGTGTTATTTTATACAGCCATAAGGCTGCCTTCAGTTTAGAGTGCCAATCCCTCATGTTTCCTTGCAGATTCTTTTTAATGATCCTAATTAGGTTTTTATTGATAGATTCTGCATGACCATTACCCTGAGGATAATAGTGAGAAGAAGTATTTAAATAAATACCATTCTTGATAGCCCACTCTATTATAGATGATCCAAAAAAAGCTAAAGCATTATCTGACACTATTGACTGAGGGACCCCAAACCTTGTTACAATATCATCATAGAATTTCAACACAGCACATCCAGTAGATTCCTTCAGTGCAATGGCTTCAGTCCATCTGGTAAAATAGTCTTTGGTAGTCAAGATCCACTTATGACCTGCACTAGAATTAGGATTTATTGGACATATAAAGTCCACTCTCCATTTGTTAAATGGCTGATCTGCAATGATTGTCTTTAATGGCAGTGCTACCAACCTCTTTTTTCTTGCAAAAATAGCACACTTTTGGTATTTTTGTTTCCCAGGAATGAGCATCTTTGAATAAATATGGCCAATTATAGCCAGCTATTAGAATTTTCCAGGATGTAGTTTTAGGGATGAAATGCCCTCCACAAGATCCATGATGGAATTCAGATAAAATCTTGTTTTGATCAACATAATCTATGCATTTGAGAAGCATACCAGAAAAATATTTCCTATAAAGAGTATTATCAATTAGAACATAAGGAATAGATTGTAACCTGAAGTAACTTATTTTGGCTTTATCAAGATTTATTAGACATTGACCAGTTTGTAGAAATCTGGTCATATCTGATAACCAGGATGGTGAATTATTGATTCGTATAGAGTTACCTTGGGGCAAGGTAGCCTCTTTAGTGGCTTTGACTTTGTCTTCTCCTTCTGCCATCTGAGCACATAATACTTTGCCTCTAACCAGCTTGGTCACATGGATTTGCACATCATACACCATAACTCTTATTATCCATCTTGCCCTCTTTTCATTGACATCTTTGTTCAATAAAAACTCTTTAATGCTGGGGTGTACAACCATTAGATGTATTCTATTCCTAGCAACCAAATGCTTGAACTTTTTTAAGGCTTTAATAACAGCTAGTTCATGTTTCTCTAAAAAGTTGTATCTTTTCTCATAATCATCCATACATTTGCTAAAAATGCAACTAGCTACTCCTGTTCATCCTCATTCTTTTGCACCACCATTTCTGAAATAGTTTCAATACCACCATAGGCATATAAAATAAAATCCTTAGAGAAATTGGGATTAGTTAAAGTAGGGGATAAAGACAAAGCCTACTTGATCTGTTCAAAATTCCTCTTCCCCTCAGTAGTCCAGCTGAAAGGTACATTTTTTTCAACATGAAAATCAAAGGTTTCAACAAATTAGCAATATTAGGAATAAAGCGTCTAACAAAATTTATCCTTCAAATAAAACTCTGCAATCCTTTCTTATGTTTTGGCAATGATAATTCCAAAATTGTATAAATCCTCTCAGGATCAATATTTGTACCTTCTTTAGACTCTTGGTATCCTAAAAGCTTACCTTCATGTACTGCAAAAATAGACTTTTGGGTTTAAGAGAGATTCCAAACTCTCTGCATCTTTGTAAAACTTGTCTTAGATGATCTATGTGCTAGTTTGCAACCTTGTTGTAAATTGTGACATCATCTAGGTATACTAGAACAAATTTATACATCAAATTCCTGAAAACAATGTCCATTGCTTTATGGAATGTAGCTCCTGCATTTGACAATCTAAATTGCATTCTCCTATAAGTCATTGTACCCCATTAGGTGGTGAAAGCAGCTATAAACTAATCTTCATCTCTTAATAATACCTGGTTATAGCCACAATAACCATCAAGAAGGGAGAATCTCTCAGAACTAGAGACATATTGAAGGATCTTTTCCATAGAAGGAAGAGGGTGCCTATCTTTTATAGATGCCCTATTAAGGTCTCTAAAGTCTACACAAAGTCTTATCTCTCCATTATTTTTCCTCACAAGAACTAGATTTGAAACCCAAGATGTATGCTTGATAGGAAATATGATACCACCATTCAGAAGTTTATTTAGTTCTTTCAACATTAAAGGCTCTAACTTAGGGTTAATAGGCCTTTGCCTCTGTCTAATTGGCTTAGAATTTGTCTCTAGTTCTATGGTACGTTGGGTTAATTGAGGATCAAATCCTTTCAAGTCAGCATAATCCCATGCAAACACATCATTATATTCTCTAAACAAATCAATAAACAATTCTTTTTCTTCAAGAGAATTAATGTTGCCAACCTTCAAATACTTGTCTCTGAATATCTCCACTTCTTCATAGTGATCTTCCTTGATCAACAAGCTGGTTTTATTCTTTCTAAATTGATCATCAGAGTTGAAAGCTGACTCTAGGCTGACCAATCCCTTTGGAAACTTGTTAGTCTTCAGCTGAATGATTTGATTTTCCATTTCCTGACTGAGTTTGTCATTTTTAGAAGCTGAGAAGTCCTTTGTTTCAATCATAAAACTTAAAATATGTTCATCATTGTTAAACACCTTCCAATTGATATCATTGTCTAGGATAGATGGCCTCACAACAATTTTGACATGTGACTAATATGAGATCTGTCCTTTATTTTTAGTAATTGAAACATGGGCACCAATATAAGCCAACCTATTAGCATGCATATTTTTCCTTCTAGAAATAGAAATGAGGTTAAATGCATCAAAATTATCCAAAATATCAGAAACTCTAGATTTATACAACTTTAAAAGATCATTTTTAACAATAGTGATACCTCTCACCTATTTTACAATCAAATCACTGTCCCCAAATGCCCTCAAACATTTGATCCTTCTTTTCCTTTCCCACTCTAAACCTTGAATAAGACTTTCATATTCAGCTATATTGTTAGAGCACAGAAAAGATAACTTATATGTAGCATAAAATTTATCCACATGAGGTGAAACTAACATAACTTCTGCACTAGTAACATCCTTATTCTTAGATCCATCAAAGTATAAGTCCCATAGCTGGTTAGATAATTCAGATTTAGAACATTGATCTTTAATCAGATTAGGCAAAACTGCATCAGATTTCAACATCATATAATTACCAAATCTAGCATCAAACAAATCATCATCTTGATCATTTCAAGTTGCCCATTCATCCAGAACAATATGATGATACTCCTCTATTTGTGTTTTATAAGCTGAACTATCATTGATCTTCTCTGGATCCATGATCACACAACTTGCATTAATGGGGCTAGGATTATAAGGCTCTATGTGATCTTTTGCCTGTAACTTTGATTTTATGGTTACCCTAGTACCATATCTGGTTCTAAAATATAAGTGGGACCAATCAGATGAGAAATATCAATCTATTTTGGCTGTGAAGTCCCTTGACAAACATAGGGAAAAATACAGTGGCAGATCTATGATAAAAATATCTTAAGAAATTACAAAATTTGGAGATGAGTGTAAGGTCAAGCTTGCATTTTTAACAACCCCTAAGGTCTTGACTGAAGTACCATCAAGCTGGACCACTCCTTTCTCAAGAGGTTCATACTTTAAATCCAACAAATCAGCTATCTTCTTTGGCATGACAGTGTTGGTTACACCAATGTCTACCATACAATTATGCACTAATTTGTTTCCAATGATCAAATAAACATAAAAAGGAGGAGGCTTACTATTTGAAATTTTCTTACATTCCTTTTCTGCTATCTTTTGCACATTTTTTGGCTTCTGATCAACTGTCACAATTGATTGCTTCAAATGTGCATTCTTTTTACTCACTTGTGGTGCTGGTTGCTACACTTTAGCCGGCTTCTTTTCCTCTTTAGATATTGCTTCCTAAACTTTAGAGGTCTCTAAATTAACCATAACCACTCTAGGAGGATGCTAAATAGCTTGTTGTGAACTTTTTATCCCTTTAGATAGCTCTTCCTTCAATAAATCAACTTGTCATAGAATGGATAATGAATCCCACATAGAAATAGAAACATTCATCCTTTTTATGTTATCAACAATATTATAGGGAATAGAAAACTGTACCTTCTAAGGTGATTTACCAATGGTTTGATCTGCCTGCCTCTAATTCTGTGGTTCTTTGTTTGCAAGAGTAGAGGTCCTCTTTAGAATATGAATAGGAGGAATGAGTGGTGCTTGAGTTGTGGCAACAATCCTAGCAGTTGACTTCTCTCATTCTAGAGCTCTCTTCTTGGATCTTGTGTTTGCTGATACAGGTGAATCATTGCTTACTCCACAAAACTCTTCCTCTTTTCAATTTAAAAATGCAATGTCTGGAGTAGTTAGATTAGGGTGTTGTTGAGTCTCATCAGTGGAAGCAGTGGGTTGTGAATCAATCACACTTTGAACCTTTAGGGCTTGATTAAGCACCCCATTAGTGCACTTAGACTGATTGTGGGGTTCATTACACTTGGATAGAACCATTTACAATCAAAAGAAAGATTATTTTGGTTGGGAACAATATCCCTAACAGTATTAAGAGGTGCAGGATTATAAGGTCTATAAGGCCTTTGGTTCCAATTTTGCCTATTTTCTTTTCTATTTCATTTGAATTGTTTCTTGTTACCTTGGTAAATGGGATAATTAGGCTGCTTGGATGAAGAACTAGCAAACTAGTTTTGAGTATGCGCTATTGGATTTCCTTGAGTTTTCTGCCTTTTAAGGTTAACCAACTCATTTTTGAAGGTTTGTAATAAACTCTCAATCTTTTGTTGGTTGTCTTTTTATGCTTTGCAACTCATTAGAAGGGATAGTAGGCATTATCTCTTCACTTTTGTAAGATGGCAATGGATCCAAATGTGGATCAATCAATGGCATATTGGAGTGGATATGTACGATAAGAAAAATGGGATAATCTTGTTGGTTCTCAAATCGATAGATTGGACTCCTAATGGATTTTGTTTATCCAATGAAGATAAATACGATCGATCTACCAATGAATGAGATTTCGACAACCTCCTACAATTCTGATTCCACAGAACCAAGGCTAGTGGGCCTGCACTTTAAACCTGTCTTCAAAGTCTTCTAGAGGTTTCCTATAATGGATAACTAGTAACTTCAACTCTTGCTTCTCAATATGTTAATAAGATCACGAAACTGAAAATATATGTATTAATGAAATGCAATGTGTTTAATATCATTTGATAAGATTGAAAATATGAACTGACTTAAATGAAATAAAAGAGTAATTCAAAAAACTTGAAATGATGAAACCCAATACTGAATTCAAATAACGAGATAGACCAGTGCTATATTCCAATAATGGGCAAACAGAGTCGATATATATTCAATCCTATGTTCAACTTCATAGATAACTTTGAAACAAAAATTGTCACCTTAAAGGTGAAATGAAATGTACATACAACGATAAGTTTAAAAGTATTTCAATTTAATACTATTTCTCAAATGACGGACTATTTGATCAATATTTTAATCAAAAGGATTTTAACCATACGAAAATGAGAAAAAAAATAATTGAATATACAAAACATAAACTTAAAGTGAAATATGCGCAAAACAAAACTATCACTTTAAAGAATGTCTATTCGTTTATCTAAAGGACTTGATTGTAAAGAAAATAATGAAAATGACTATTGCACAATAGAATAACAACACAGACTTATCTCTCCTTGTTAAGAAGACGTATCGGGTCTTTGCATTCAGATTTCAAACTTTGAACTATCTTTCATTTCATCATAGCCCACGAATCCATAATTTCAACATATATCATTCAATGTCTTGTTTAAAATAATGTTATTTTTCTATCCTTGTTTGAAGATTAATGACTGAATATATATATA
>MU224251.1:391956-402272 GCA_018584345.1 Thuja plicata | reverse complement strand
CTCAATATGAACCATAAACCTCCATGATTATATGCTTGAAATCCACTTTTAAGAGATGATGAAAGAGTCTTGAAGAGGCACCAAGGATCTTGAAGGAAGATCACACCACCATGATGGCTAGATCTAGAATTTGAATGATGAATCTTGAATGTTTGCACCTAATCCCTTCAAAGGGTTGAAAGCTTGAATCCTTGATCTTCGATGGAGAAATTTAATGCTTGAGAAGAAGACTTGAACACCTTGAGAGCTTGAGAAAAATGGATTCTTGAGCAAAATCTTGATTAGAGCTTTTTGCACTTGGAAGACTTAGAGAAAATGAGAGAGAAATGCTTCCTTTTATATGAAATTAGGGTACAATATTCTAAGGAGGCATACATAGGATAATTAAATTCTAATTAGACCTATGCCCCTAGAAAAGGACCTATATTAAATATAATTTAGGAATCAACGCTTTGGAACCTGAAACAGTCAACCCGGAAGTGGGAAAAACTAAATTTTTGATGAGCCCCGGCAGCCGACAAGTTTCTTGATTTGAAAGGGGGACCTAGGTCAGGGTCAAGGTTGACCCTGACCCAGGGGGTCAGAACCCCTGGAAAATATGCCAGGTGGGATAGGAGGTGCCCGGAGAGGCCCAATTAGGGTCCTGAACCAGCACAAAAGCATGAGATGATGCAGAAATAGGATGATGATATGATAGAGGTCAAAAACATCCCCTAAGGAGGGCTAAATGCTCTTAACATGGAAGTGCTTCCATTTTAAGATGATACGGGATACTATGAAAGAAAGGCATAGCTATCTTCCTTGCCTGAATGAGGCTATTCTCTGCCCTAATTGCAATATCAAAAGCTTGAGGTAAAGAATTTCCCCCATGGATTGGATCATCACTAAAATATCACTATTCAAGATTTTTAGAAAGGACAAAAATGCATATTCAACAGAGGGTCTTATCATGACAGGAATCCTATTCCAATTCTTTTGAAATCTGAGATTGAAATCACTTATCTCTTCTTATGGAGCCCTTTTAATAATAGTTAGTTGTTCGACCAAAGAAATATTATCAGATTTATCTTCAAAATTTAGACAATTCCTCACCTAGTGCATCCCATGTAGCAATGGATCCAACTCGGAGAGTTTGGAACCACTCCAATGCTTTGTCCTTCAATGATGCAGCTAGTAGCCTCAAAGCTACATCCTCCTTCGTGATGTGATGAACATTGCAAAGAGAAGAAATACCTTTGATGTGCTCAATAGTTGTTGTTTGTCCTTCTCCCATGAAAGATGGCAGTCCTTTCATTGCTACTAATGGTATGTTGTTGTGATTTGCAATCCTCAAAAGACAACCTTGATCTAATGGCACAAAAGGAAGTCTTCTAACCATTCTTCATGGTGCTGTAGCAAAATTTATAGCTGCTGGTGGTTCTTCTTCTGATGGTTGTTCAAGAACTTGAAATTGAAGTGTTGGAGGACTTTCTAAAGATTCTTGATCTAAATTTGGTAAATCACCGTAGTAAGTGGGAGGAGCTGAACTTCTCTTAGATCTTCTTTTTCTTGGTCTTCCTGGCTTCCTACCCTTTGCTACAGGCTGGAAGGAGAGATCTTTTGGAACTCTAGGCCCTCTCTCTAAAGTCCTTCCTCTCCTAGTACGTGATAACTGTAAATACTCAAACTCTTCTCGACTCCTTGTTTGGATTATGTTCATGTATCACAAGGAGTCCCACTGGGCGTGCCAAAAATTGTTGAGGTTTAGGATTACCACCCCAACTCAGGCATTGGCGCTTTGATAGTACTCTATCCTAACAATGGAAACCTTCTCTAGTTGTGGGTGGACTATGATTGAGAAGGAGTCTTTGGATTCTAGGCCAGTTCATATTTGATATGGGATATCACCTCGTGATTGATAACTTAATGGTAAAAGGGAAGAAGGAAACTTTTGAAAACAAAACTAGAAGTAAAAGTGAGGTGATACACCAAAAATGGGTTCAAACTTTGCTTGAGAGATAAAACAATAACTCCTACTCATATATCAAAGGCTTGATACTTAATATCTCTGCACAACATATAGGCTAAAAAATCTCACTACTAGGGTTGAACCACAAATAGCTTGACTAGTCAACAAAAATACAAATTCCTTACTAGGCTTTGAATTGTTGATCACCTTGAGGAGGAATATGGATACACTCACTTCTCTTGGATATCAACTAAATAAACACCTACAAAGAAAGATGAAAACAGGATTTTGAAGCTCAAAAATATGTAAGGCAATGAATCTTATGCTTTATTTCTTCTCAAAATATGACAAAGTGGTTACAAAAGGATCTCCAAGGCATCAAGGAACAATGAATTCACTTTTATCCCTCTCTCCAAAACTTGCAACCCCTAAACATGAAGTAAAAGGTCAACTATATAGCCCATATGGCCCAATTTCAAAAATCATCTCCCTCCAAAAGTCCTCCAAAATAGAAAATTATCAAACCTAAGTCTTAATAAGTGCCCTAATTCAAGCCCTAAGTCTAGCCCTAAACATGGCCCCTAAAGTTGGTGCATAAAAGATACATCTTTTTACACATTCACCAACCTTACTACATGACATATCAAATATGCTTACCCCTAAATGCATAAACCCCAACACATAACCTGACACCATAGTATGGAAAGCTAACTCCCAAGTCAACACCAAAGTATGAACAAAACCTAACTCCCAAGCAACCCAACCATATTCTAGCTAAGTTAAGATAACTTCAGCTCCATGGTCGACCACAGCTCATAGATGACATGATCACACCCACTGAAAAGATAGACTGTTGTCTTTGTGGCACAAAAGTACTATCATGGCACTGTTTTGGGGAATGTCGAGGCACTGTGAACTGAAAATTGATTAACTCTATTTGGTAGTGGATTTGAAAACTCGATAAAACACATTGCATAGTGTTTATTCATCTCGTTACACTTAGGTTTTTCTCTATGGTGCCACCATGCTTGGTTGAATCTAGAACTTTGGAAGCCATAATCAATGGCGTTGTATCTACATCTTGACTATGTAAAGAAGTTTAGGCTTCTCGAGCTCTGTGGGAAACCATAATTTTGAGCTCTTTTTTCCATACCATATGGCACCTTCTGTAGATTTTCTCTTTGAAGATGCTGGAGTTTGGGTTTTTTTTTGCTCGAACTCAGGCTCTGTAAACAGTGAGTTAACACCCATGGCTTTCATTGCATAGAAACACATGAGAAATAGCCTGAATGGCTCGGGCTCTAGAGGTTTTAATTCCATAACATATATTGCTGGATGTATTCTTTGAATTCAGGCTTGGAGTTGATAGGTTTTGAATCAACCATCGTAAGCTTGGACTAAGTCTGAGTTGTGGTTGAAAGATGTGAAGTTACCCATGGAATTCGGTCTTGAAACTTGGCATATTTCAGCCACAACTTCAGACTCATTCCCAGTTTATGGTGAACTATGAATGAAGTTTGTAGTGGCCATGACTTTCTCTGTTGGAACATACAGAGTGCGGGCTCCATTTCTTGTACTGGCCTCTACCTGTTACACTTGGCATCTCTTATGCATTTCAAACTTGGCCTTCTTGACTATTCTCCTCCAGATAAGTTACCCTCACATCCTCTGCAACTTCTACATGAAATAAATGCATTCTGTTATCACAAGTTGTAATATTTTGCATATCTTTAAACAACTCGGGTTCTGGTAACTTCATTTTTATGGGCTCTTAAAAAGACTTGCATCTTTCAACAACAAACTAGGGTTTCTCTTGCTTACTTCTTGTGTCGACTCCATCATTGAAGCATGAACTATTACTTTACCTTGAGATTTTCTTGAGCTTTCTTTGTTTTTTGTCATTTTCTTCACTACTGCTCACTGTTTTTTATGAATAGCAACAAAATAGGAACACCCACATGGCTATTATGGTAAATCTGGAAGTGAACTCAAACATATGCAAGCTTCTCAGTGTTTTTTTTTGCAAGATTAACTCAGGCTTCCTCCATGGCTATCTTGTTGTACATAACTGAACTCCACTTAATATTTTCAAACATGACAATATTATTGTCATAAACATAAAACATGTCTCTCTTTGTCAAGGCCGAAGTTTATCTTCACTGTCTGAGAAACACATAAAGGCTTTTTTTTCCCTTTTCCATCTTTCCACCATGTTTATAATGTTACAAAAACAACATTTTGTATTGGTAAAACCGTGAGCATGAAAATAATACATGTTTAAACACTCTGAGAGTGTAATCCCTCTTAGTGTAAAAAGCACACTGTTATTTAATTGCACACAAGATACAACCCATGGGGTTCGACGATGGGCTCGTGACTCCCATAAGCAATACTTATAGCAGTAACCTTATTAAACATGCATATCCCACAAGTATGACTGTATTCACTGTATGCATGATGAACATTACATTCCAATATACTAGAATAAGATGTATTTTTCTAAATTCATCTGCATAAAATCATCACTTGAAACTTGCATTAAGGGCATGTATATTGTACTCTCTTGAAGTCATGAATCACCATAGCATCATTTGCATTTTTTAGCTGATGAATACACCCTATTTTTCTTGCTCACAATGTAGATGTTTTTTTTGTGAATGCTGACTCCATGAAAGAACATGAACATATTGTTATTGCAATTCTTGCTCACTGTTCTTTTACTTGTAGCTCACATGCAATTTGTCAATTCTGTTATATATCCCCTTTTTTTGCAAATCCTACTCTTTTGTAGGCATAGACAGTAACACTTCATAATATGAAAGTAATGAAACATGATTGATCACTAGGCATCCATTTTCCAATATTGATTTCAAATGAGTTCAATTCATATGCATTTTCTACATTTGCATACTTACTGTAACAACATTACTTTGATTTTTCTTTGCATGATGACAGTTAACACCTTCTCTTCCATTTCTGCATATTCCTTAAAAACCCTTCATTGCTCATGTGTCTCCCACAACATCATTGATTCTTTTTATGCATCTGCATCTTCTCCTCCTGCATGAATATGAACTGTAACTTCTTGTTATGTAAACAACCTTCTTGTATGTAATAGCTTATTTGAAGTTTGAGCACGGGCTTGTGACGCTCACCACATTTCTCTTGTTATCTATACTTAGTTACTTGTTCATCTATTGCACACATATCACCAATCAATATGTTACGTCAGCAAACAAAATGAACCACTTAATGTTTGTGTGTGAGTGTTATCTGAGATGGCACTCATTCATTAATGTTGGTTGGTTGGTTTGTGTTTGTTAAACTAACATGTTGACCTAATTCTAAAAAAGGGTTCTCAGATAGAAATACTAAGAACCTTCCATTCAGATATCTAGTTTCATAGAATAAAAACAACATACATAAGAATGATCATTAATAGTAAAAGGTTTCATGAATAGAACAAGTCCCTATAATACTATCTTTCACTTAGTGTGGATGCACATTTCTTTGTTACATTAAATTTGTTAGATTGATATGCAGCATTAGAAGAATTGATTGTATGTTGTTTGTGTCTCATGCATTGCTTAGATCCAGCTGGACTTGGAGACCTCGGACCTGACAAACAACTAGCTGAAAACCAACACACAACAAGGCAATGCATGGGAACCCTACTCCATACTTCTATCATGCTTTCTATTCTACAAATGTACTCTTTTGATTGACATGAAATGTGAAATATGAAAAGACACTTGTATATTACATTCAGTTTGAATGCACCATGTAATTGATCAGTTATAAATTTGAAATTCTGAAATGTGATCAATACTTAGAGTACAATGATAACATTTGACAATGAATGCAATAATGAAATGTTAATCAACAGTGCCTGAAGGATAATGTTAATTGGACCTCTAAAAATGCAATCTTTTTCTATTTGTGTTTGTTCTTCTGTATGCTGTTATTTTGGGTAACAGGATGGTTAGCTTTTAAATTTTTCTCCCTACCAACATATTTTTGCTTTTAAATGATCTATTATCTTCATGTAGATGTTTTCTTTTGATATGTAAAATTACTAATTTGAAATATATAAGTCTATTGAAAAAATGAGATACCTTTTTATTCTTGTAAAATAAAAAATATTTATATAATTTCAATATTAATATTTTATTAAAATATTAATTTTTAAATTAGTTAATTACATTTATTATCAACTTTGCATGTTAAATGCTACTATATATTATATACAACTCACGAGATTAATGAGTGATTCTATATAATCTTGTCAAAGGGTGGTTTTGAAAGTTTGTTTCTGTAGACAAGATTATAAAAAATCCTATCATTTGGTTTTCTCCTTTAAACAATATATTGTATTACAAATACTCCAAAGTACTACACTTTACAATTCCAAACAAATCTCATCATATTATACTTTTTCACTTGTATGGCTGAAATTGATCATTTCCAAAAATAATCTGTTATTCTTTCCTTTGTAAGAGTTTAGTGGCCAATTCATTATCTAGTGGAGAATCGGTGATCTCAATGTATTAATATCATCACATTCTTTGATAATTCCATCCCACACTTTTGTCTTTGTTTCGAATTCACAAAAGAATCCCAAGTTCCCAGATAATTTTTTTGAAAATGTTAGAGTTAAACTTTAACAATTCTACATCTTCATGAACAATTGAACAATATTCTTTCAGAAGATAACTTATATCTATTTTTCCATAATTAAGAAAAATGGTCTATTTTAAAGTGTCAATTACCACGTGTTTATGAAATAATTTTATTTTTGATAGCAAAATAAAATGATCATTGTTCTATTATAGAAAAAAACAAATTATTACTCGTTTCCACTACGAATATTTTTAATATCTAAAATAGCTTCTTTCTAGCATAACACATGATAAAAAAATAGTAGTGACATGACAAAAGATAGAACTCCACTTTTTGGCCAATAACAATCGCAAAAAATGTGTTGTAAGGTTTAATTACACAAATAATAAGGGCAATTAGTTGACTGAATATGCAAACATTCCAATCGATCATTCATAGGAAGCTTGTAGTAGAAGATTTTCCAAGCCAAAATTTGAGGATTAGCCTCAACTCTGAACTTTCAAATTTGAGTGCTCAAGTTCATCCACTTATTTTCTTGAAATCTACCCCTCCATATTATATCAAGTCTTGAATTAAGAGGCATAGCTCAAATGAGATTTTAATAGATCTTTTCCAAAGAGAAGAAAAACCCTTGGTACTTGGCAAGCCACAATGAGTATTTGAAAAAATAACATTGTATAGGAGCACAAAATTTTATAAGTAAATCCACATAAACTAGTGATTTTTCAAAAATGACAATCCCTTGGCACTAAAGCTTAAACAAGATGAACTTTTTGAGCTTTTATAGTTTGCCTCATTAAGGTTATTGAAATCTCATATGTAATCAACAAACACACCATGTTTTAATAAATAATGAGAATGGTATGACAAAGAAACAACTATAGGTTGGGTATGAAATTTTTCAAGCTTGTTCTACCAAATAGATGAACTCACAACACTAAAACCAAGTTACATAGAATCATTATTCTAATTTAATAACTTGCAAAACTATTGTCAAGCCTTCCAAATGGATTGAAAAGGAAGTGACTCTTTTATATTAAAGCAAGGGGCAAGTATAATTTCATCCCATTACCCAATCTCATTCCATTGTCACCAAATGATACTAATATGGTGACAAAAAATAATTTTCTAATGCCCTTCTCTTAACACTACTATAAATATCCATGTAGCTAATAAACAAGTCCCTAATATCTTCATATCCAAAATATTCAATATAACCTTATCTTTTGTATACAATGAAAACATGAATTTAAATTAAAACCATATTTTTTGCCCTAATTCGTCTACAAGAAATTTTGAATGATCTTATTTAAATCATTATAAATTTCTTTTAGGTAATCCAACATGGTGATTAACAAAATTCAAAGCCAACAATATTTGATTCATAGCCTAGATTCTTCCATCTAGTGATAAACAAAATTTCCCCCATGTATTAAGTTTTTTTTCAACTGTATTATGCTCCAAGTTTTTGTATTAGAAGTCTGATACCCAATCCAAAGGGATGCCCAAGAACCTTGTAATTTTACCATTCTTGATTAGCTTCCATTATTTAGGAATCCAATGTGCAACCTGTTAGAATGCTTCAGAGATAACTGAGAGGGGGGGGGGTGAATCAGTTATCTGCAACTTTAAATATTTATCTTATACTTATTAATCCAGATTGATCCAAAGTAAATGCACATAAAGATAAAACTTTACACAACACATCAATTTGGTTACGGGAAAACCAAATGGTAAAAATCCCGGTGGGAATTAGTACCCACAAAGAACTATACTGTTTATAGTGATCCCTGTTAAAAGATCTTCCAACCCTGTTAGGAGTTGTACATTACAATGCAGTAGTATAGTGACCTAGTTAAGGGTCAGACCCTGTTAGGAGTCTTTTACAATAACCCTGTTAGGGGTGGAGGACTCACTGTCCAAGTAGTGAAGGCTACAACCTTCTGGTTATTTGATACACACTGTATCAACAAGGTGAATTGCTATTTGTGACACTGCTTGTCTGATCAGCTCCTTTTATGCGCTGATGCTTTAACCTCTTGTAAATCACTATAATAATCGTATCTATATTATGAAAGCTTCAACTTCAATATCTATATTATCAACATATGATAAATATAGCTTTTCTTCTTTAACACTCTGCTCTGCTTTTCTAATCTCTGGCTTTCGCAACTCTTCTTATCACAAATGACCTTCTATAAGTACATACAACAAGTATGAGATCATGGGACCTATAGGAAAACTCTTCTTAACATCCTTGTCAGCTCTACTAAGCGCGCAAGCATAATTTCAACCGTGCAAGTACTAACTAAATAGAGGCATCACTTCACTGAGTCGGCTTCATCAATTTAACCATAACTTTGCAATCTTCTTGAAACACATTTGGCACATTTAGATTAATATCAACAACTGATAACTCATCATGAATATACACACACATATCCTGAAGATAGGCGCAACTCAATCAACACGTTACATATGTCAGCCTTAAACCGTTATTCCTCCAAAAATGTAACTATCAATAACAGAATTACATGTCTTAACTGAATCTTCATATCTGAGTCTGTGTGTACAAACATAGCATAGTAAACATGTCAACAACATGTATCTATCCACGCAGGTCTTCATGTCATCATATTGATAAGTACATATAGAAGTACTACTGTGTATTATATGTTGTCATCAATGAAAAACATACAATCAATCAACTGTTCAGAATCAAATCTCCAAAAATCTCCCCCTTTTGCATTGATGGCAACATATGATAAAAAAAAATTATGTTCATGGTGTCTTCCTTCTTTTACAATCTTCTCAATATCCTCATCAAAGATTCATCTACATTGCTGTAGTTACTTAGACTGTGTATACTCCCCCAGAGTATAAGCTCCTTGTATGTGTTCCTTGTTTAGATCTTTGTTTGTGTTCCTTGTTTTTAGTAC
Organism: Thuja plicata; assembly: GCA_018584345.1. Lineage (NCBI taxonomy): Eukaryota > Viridiplantae > Streptophyta > Pinopsida > Cupressales > Cupressaceae > Thuja > Thuja plicata. Next base: position 392,765 of record MU224251.1, on the reverse strand, counting down.
ATACTCCCCCATTGACATCAATGGCAAAGGGTGCCATAAACCATTTTGCATAGGTACTACTCCAGAAGTAGAGTAGTCAACCATTCATCAGTCACATAGGATGGACATACTTGCTTCTTTTTCTAATCAGACTTAGGAGAGGGAATGACTCCCAACTTCTCCCTTAGATACTCAAAAGTATCCTTTGCTAAAGGCTTCATGAAAATGTCTGCTAGCTGATCTTTTGTGTTTACATAATCCAATGTCACTTCCTTGTCTACAAATTTTTCTCTCATAAAGTGATACTTGATCTCTATGTGTTTTGTCTCTGCGTGCATTACAGGGTTCTTAGACATGTTAATAGTACTGGTGTTGTCACAGTAAATAACAATAGGATAGTCAACCTGAATACCAAAGTCTTTAACCATCTGTTTGATCCAAACAATTGTTGTACAATTCAGTGCTGCTGCAACATATTCTGCCTCTACCGTTGACTGAGAAATACATTTTTTCTTCTTGCTTGTCAAAGATACCAACCTTTCTCCAAACAATACTACTCCTCCTGAAGTTCTCTTCCTGTCATCAATACAACTTGCCCAATCTGCATCAGTATACACATGAAGTTTTGTATTCTCTGATTTAGGATACCATAAACCATAGTCTATAGTTCCCTTAAGATATCTGAATATCCTCTTGATTGCCCTTAAGTGATTATGCTTGGGTTCAGCTGCAAATCTTCCAAAAATGCCAACTGCATTAGATATGTCAGGTCTTGATTGAGTTAGATAAATAAGCTTTCCAATCATAGATTTATACAATGTTTTATCAAC
>MU224251.1:366623-388157 GCA_018584345.1 Thuja plicata | reverse complement strand
GCAACTCTTCTTATCACAAATGACCTTCTATAAGTACATACACCAAGTATGAGATCATGGGACCTATAGGAAAACTCTTCTTAACATCCTTGTTGGCTCTACTAAGCGTGCAAGCATAATTACAACCATGCAAGTACTAACTAAATAGACGCATCGCTTCACTGAGTCAGCTTCATCAATTTAACCATAACTTTGCAATCTTCTTGAAACACGTTTGGCACGTTTAGATTAATATCAACAACTCATAACTCATCATGAATATACACACACATATCCTGAAGATAGGTGCAACTCGATCAACATGTTACATACGTCAGCCTTAAACCGTTATTCCTCCAGAACTGTAACCGTCAATAACAGAATTACATATTCTTAACTGAATCTTCATATTTGAGTCTACGTGTATGAACATAGCATAGTAAACATGTCAAAAAAATGTATCTATCCATGCTGGTCTTCATGTCATCATATTGATAAGTACATATAGAAGTACTACTGTGTATTATATGTTGTCATCAATGAAAAACATACAATCAATCAACTGTTCAGAATCAAATCTCCAACAATGATAATCCTGATATGTGCTCTGATACTTTTGCCCTAATTCATCTACAAGAATTTTTGAATGATCTTATTTAAATCATTATAAATTTATTTTAGGTAATCCAACCTGGTGATTAACAAAATTCAAAGCCAACAATATTCGATTCACATCCTAGATTCTTCCATCTAGTGATAAACAAAATTTCCCCCATGTATTAAGTTTTTTTCAACTGTATTATGCTCCAAGTTTTTGTATTAGAAGTCTGATACCCAATCCAAAGGGATTCCCAAGAACCTTGTAATTTTACCATTATTGATTAGCTTCCATTATTTAGGAATCCAATGTGCAACCAAATTAGACTGTTTCATGGGAATTTTAGTTTTATGATGTGTTAACTTGAAGCTCAAAGCAGAACAATAGAAGGTTTGAAACTCCACAATATTAGTAGTTTCTTATTTGAAATTTTGAATGAAGAGCATAGTATTATCAAAAAAGTAAGATCTAAGAAATACCACATTATTGGGGCTGAAAATGTATTTAATTATATTTTTTATTTTATGTTTGTAGAAAACAACCCAATGCATCAATAGCATGAACATACAAGAATGTTGATGAAGTTCAACCTTTTCTGATAGAGCATTTAAGATGGAATGGGTCAGAAAAGGAATTATTAATAAATAATTATTCATTTGTATATTTAAATAATATTTAAATGTAATTAAAAATCTTTGAGCCAAAACTCAACTATTATAGAATCTTGAGGATAAAGCACCACGACATTCTACCATACACTTTGCCAAAATCTAGCTTAAACAACAAAACATGATGTCCTAATTGCTTAGCCCATTAAATATATTTCATTCCAAGATTAAGTTATCAATAATAGATCTTCCACTAATGGAATTTGTCTATTAAAATTTAGCTAACCCCATTTTCACTAGTATGAACCTTGTAGCTGAGGTTTTGATAATAATTTATAAAAGACATTAGGAAAAGTAGGAGAATGTTATCGAAAGATAGAACCGATGTTTCTATCATTTGAAAGGACCTTGATTAGGATTTTACCAGGTTTAGGCTCTGCCAAACCCCACTTTAAACCTCTTGAATATAAGAGATATAAATATTCTTGAATATTTTGCCATATTATTTGCTAGAATTTAATTAAAATATTATCAAGAATAGATCTTCCACTAATGGAATTTGTCTATTAAAATTTAGCTATCCCCTTTTTCACTAGTATGATCCTTGTAGCTGAGGCTTTGATAATAAATTATAAAAGGCATTAGGAAAAGTAGGAGAATATTATCCAAAGATAAAACCGATGTTTCTATCATTTCAAAGGACCTTGATTAGGATTTTAATAGTTTTAAGCTCTGCCAAACCCCACTTTAAACCTCTTTAATATAAGAGATAAAAATATTCTTGAACATTTTTCCATATCATTTGCGAGAATTTAATTAAAATATTATCAATTCGAAGACTTCTATTATGTGCCTTTGAAAAAATAGCATGCTCCAAAGTCTTCAGTAGTTAAGTTGCAAACTAAAAAGTAGCTAAATTCAAAATTCACCATTTTGGCATGGTTTCATTAATTATATTTTTTTTTTATTAATTGTGTGTTTTACCAATGAGGTTCCTCTCTAAAAAGCTTCTCATAATATGTTTTGAAACTTTAAAAAAAAAAATTATATGAATAGGTATCTAGAATAATCTTGGATTAGTTCATTATACTTATACTTATATTTTTAATTTAAATAATTGAAGAATTATTTACATCATTTATTTACATCCCTCTACCAATATATTCTAGCCTTTTTTGGCTCATTGGACCCTATACATAAATTTTATGAAGTTGACCTTCAAAAGTGACTAAGGAAGTTTTAATGTCAATGTATTTAGGATTTTAATTAAGTAGTTTTCTATTTTGATTTAGTTTTACTTGAAGATATTTTTGTTATATTTTATCTTCAAAGGTTATCCTTTATCAAACAATCATAAAATTTTTACACAATTAGAAAAATAATCGTACCATCAATTCATATAAGATTCCCATTCTTTTGGCTTGGGGATAGGATTCGAAATACCAATGAGTGTTAATCTTGAAAGGAATGGATATTCTCTTTGAAACAAAAAGTAATCCTATCGTGACCTCCTATTGTCAAATTACTTTATGTAAAAATCTTATTATTTTATATGTATTTTTTATTTTCTTATAGTAAATTTATATTTAAAGTAAATAAGTAATGTCCAGAGGTAAGTAATAATAAGTAAATAAATATCATGTGACAATTAGGCTATGAACTAAATTCTACACTGGAAGCTATAACAATAAATCTAAATTCATGGGATTGGGGCATGACTCAATTGGCAAGAGCTTCCTCACAAAGTCCAGTTGTGGTACCAAAAATCATGTTGAAAAAAGTTTACCGAGTAGACTATAGTTTATAAGAGGTCTGCATGTTCCTTGAAATATAAAACAAAAAACAAAAAAACACATAAGTATCTAATTAATTTATTCACTAGTGATTAAATACATGTTACACCATCTCTAGAGTAAACAATTGATGTAGCCCAAAATCCTTAAGAGAAAATACTCAGAAAATACACAACTTATTCTATCTGAATGATATTGACTCCACTTATTTAATTTCTACAAATGAAGACATATGGTTATGGCACAAAATATTGTGTCATGTGAACTTTGACAACATGATGAAAATTAGCAAAAAGAGAAATGTCAGAGGCTTACCGACAATGACCAAGCCCAACAACATCATGTGTAGAAACTGTCAAAAAGGTAAAATGACAAATTCTAGTTTCAAAAGAAAAATCCATACATCTGATGCAATTCTAGAATTAGTCCATAATGATTTATGTGGACCCATGATGGAAAAGAGTTATTATGGAGATAGATATTTTATTCTCTTTGTTGATGATTACTCTAGAATTATGATAGTTATGTTTCTAAAGATAAATCAAAAGCATTTAAGATGTTCAAATGGTATAAGGCTATGGTAGAGAAAAAAAGTGGTAAGGATCTAAAATGTTTGAAATAAGATAGAGGAGGTGAGTTTGTATCAGATGAATTCACTAACTTTTGTAATGAGCATGGTATAAAAAGACATGTTTCTGCACCAAGAATGCCATAGAAAAATGGGATTGCTAAGAGAAGGAATAGATCAATAGTTGATTATGCTAGAACACTGATGATAGAAAAAGGCACCACCTAAATATTCTAGAGGGAAGCTGTCAGTACTGCTGTTTACACACTAAATGGAGTACAATTGAAGAAAGACACCAAGAAGACACCTTATAAGCTATGGTATGGATACACGCCCAATGTAAGTTATTTCAAAATATTTGGCAATCAATGTTATTTCTTCAAAGATGATAGAAATGGAAAACATGACTCTAAGAGTGATGAAGGAATTTTTATAGGGTAGTCTACCAAGAGAAACGCTTACAAATGTCTAAACAAAGCCTCTAACAAAATTATTGAAAGTGCAAATGTAAAGATAGACGAATTTGCAGAGAATAATGAACAAGAAAGTAGTAAAAAACCAGAGGACTACAATAAGTTCACTTACAACAAGGAACCTGACACTCTACCCTACAACCAATGTAGAGCCCCTGAGCTACAAATCATTGCTCCCAAGAATTAGGCTGCAAATACCGACGATTAGGATAATGATCAAGATAATGTGCAAGGTGATGAAGAACAGAATGAAGATCAAAATTATGATCAAGCTGATAGACAAAGAACTATACCTGTACTTGCAAGATATGTAAGAAGGAACAATCCATAAGTCCAGATCATAGGAGATAAGAAAGCTAGTACAAGAAAAAGAAGTAAGTCTTTAAACTCAAATTGTTTAATTTGTGAGTTTGAGCCAAAATCTGTCAATACTACACTAGATAATGAGGAATGGATAAGTGCTATGAATGATGAGATTGAGCAAATTGAGAAAAACAAAACATGGCCACTTGTGCCAAGACCAAGAAGTCCAGATCATAGGAACAATCTAGAAGTCCAGATCATAGGAGATAAGAAAGCTGGTACAAGAACAAGAAGTAAGTCTTTAAACTCAGATTGTTTAATTTGTGAGTTTGAGCCAAAATCTGTCAATACTACACTAGATAATGAGGAATGGATAAGTGCTATGAATGATGAGATTGAGAAAATTGAGAAAAACAAAACATGGCCACTTGTGCCAAGACCAGATGACAAGAATGTCATCGATACAAAATGGATATTCAAGAATAAGTTGAACAAGAATGGAGAAGTCACAAGGAACAAAGCAAGACTAATATGCAAAGGGTATGCACAAGAGGAAGGTATAGACTATGGACAGACCTTTGCACCCATTGCTAGGCTAGAAGGAGTAAGAATATTACAAGATTATGCTGCATTCAAAGGATTCAAGGTATACGAAATGGATGTCAAGTCAGCATTCCTAAATGGAATACTTGAAGAAGAAGTATACGTTGAACAACCAGAAGGGTTTGTTGATCCAGACAAGAGGGACATGGTATGTAGATTTCAAAAAGCCTTGTATGGATTGCAACAAGCTCCAAGAGCCTGGCATGAACGACTTCATTCCTATCTAATAAGTATTGGATTTGTAAGGACTAGTGAAAATAGTAATCTTTATTTAAAAGAATATATTGATGCTAACACCTTGATTGCTGAAATATTTGTTGATGACAACATTGATATGCTATTTAAATTATTTTCTAATGAGATGAGCACAGAGTTTGAGATGTCTATGTTTGGGGAGATCAAGTTCTTTCCTGGTTTACAGATGATTCAACAAAGTGAAGGAATTTTCATTACACAGTCCAAATACATAAAATATGTCCTGAAAATATTCAAGATGGAAGAATCTGAACCAATTGGAACACCGATGGCTACTGGATGTAAGTTGAAAAAGTAGGACAAAACAACAAAGGTAAATCAGGCTTTGTAAAGATAAATGATTGGAAAACTCATGTATGTTGTACACACTAGACCAGATATTGCACATGCAATAGGAATTATAGCTAGATTTTCTGCTAACCCTAGGGAATCACATATGACTTTTGAAAAGAATTCTAAGATATCTAAAGAATACTAAGGAATTCAGCTTATGGTATAGAAGAGAAGGTAAATTTAACCTTAAGGTGTTTACCGATGCTAATTGGGATGGAAATCTTGATGACTGGAAGAGCACAACTAGAGGAGCATTCTTTATGGGTGATAGACTTGTCACATGGATTAGCAAGAAGCAAGGATTCATATCTCAGTCTACTGCAAAAGTAGAGAAGGTTGCTGCTACTTCAAATTTCTCAGATATTGTATGGATCAAACAGTTGTTGGAAGGTATGCATATGAAGATCTTAGAACTAGTGATTATCTATTGTGATAACACCAGTGCAATAAACATTTCAAAGAATCCAATCATGCATGCAAAAACTAAACACATTTCCATCAAGTATCATTACTTGACAGAACACGTTCAAGAAAAAGAGGTGATACTTGAATATGTGCAATCCAAAGAAAAATTGGTTGATATCTTAACCAAGCAACTGCCCAAGGATACATTTGAGTACCTGAAAAAAAGAATAGGGGTCAAACCCTTGTCTACCAGTCAGTAAATGACTGAAGGCTGCATCAGCCTACATATTATTAGAACATCATTCATGTTGATGCAAGCAATGAGATGAACTTAAAAGCTACATCTATATATAGATAGGTATATATCAGAACTGAGCACCAGAGATTATTGTTGTATTGCTAATGGATAAGAGAAATTCAAGGAATATATTATGGATAGAAAAATGATTGTTTGACATGAATTTTAGATATTTGTAAAATATTTGTTTTTCATTGGTGTCAAAGGGAGAGAGATTATCCATATTATCACAGTCTCCTGAGAAAGACTATTCATTATCAGATTACTCCAATAGAGAGAGATTATATCCTTAAGGAAAGAATGTTGTATGAAATATTATACAAAGGGAGAGTTACTGAAAAGAGAAAAAGACATCAAAATAGGAGAACAGTCAAAAGGAGAGAGATTGACACAAGAAAAGGACTCAACACATCAGAAGAAAAGAGAACTACAAGAATCAAATTTAAGATAAAACAAAGCTTACCAAAGTTCAGACATTTATCGGTTGGCAAAAGAGAGAGATTGGTAGTTTGATGAATCTCAAAATTTGTATTTCATATTGTATTAGAAATAATATAGTGTGATAATATAAGCTTGGTGCCATCAATGCCAAAGGGAGAGATTGATGACATGTAATTGATTAAATGTTTTATAATGTTAAGTTGAAGATAATACAAGGCATTAAATCAGTTAATGGTTTGTATTGTCATTGATGTCAACTTCATATCATCTGTATGGTCATGTACATAATGCCAAAGAATTTAGAGAATCAATATAACAAAGGTTATGCTTTCAGTAATGCATAAAATTTAGGTATTCAGTAAGTGATAGATAACACCGATGGAGTGCACACCATCGGTAAAGGAAAAGAAGAAAAGTAACAGTGATACCTGACGAGCAGAAGATAGTGTTTCCTGACGAAGCAAAACCACAGGATGCCCGACGAGTAAAGTTCAATCATACCCGACGAATGGAGATCTGAAGCTAACTGGAGTCACACTGATAGAACAACAGTTGTAACTAACAACTAATTAAAGAGTTGACTGACAGAACAGAGAGTTTAGAAAATCACAAAATATCTAGCTAGCAAGAGCTAAAGATAGACTTAACTAGTTTTCTTTGTTTTATTCAACCAGAGTTAAATAATTGATTTAAAACTGATTTATACAATTGGCATGAAGATATCTATGAGACAAATCAGGAGTTATGCTTTAAATAAAATTGGCTGGATTATTTTTTCACTCCATGAATCAAGAATGAAGAATGAAGAATCAAGAATCAAGAATCAAGAAACAGTGAATATCATGTCTAAATAAGAAACAAGCTTAATTCATTTTTGTATCACATGAAAAGGGGATTAAGGGGAGTGAATAGAAAGAGGACGCTAAAGAGAAACTGATGAAGAACAACTTCATGCAGTACTGATCAATCAAGACGAAGGAGAGCTAAGGAATTATGTAGACACTGATGAACAGTAAACACAACATCACAAAGAAGAAAGTATGGAGCACAAAAAGAATTGAATTGATACATTGATGAGATAGGTAATGTACTTAAATAGATCTGAAAATCTACAATTCAAGTTGCATTAGAAATAGGTCATTTTGTTTCAGTTTAACCATTGAAGCATCAAGTCTCTTAACAGAGTAGGACTTAACAGTCTTCTATATATTGAGGTACATCCCAAGGAGTGCCAAAAAGGTTGATTCATGAAATTAGCATTGGATATGCCTGATGCCTATTGATAGTCTAAGAGATAGGCTGATTCAAGGATGGCGGCATTAGATGCCCGATACTAAGTGAAAACCTATATGTGTAAAATCCTCTAACAAGGTCAAACCTAATAGGGTTGGCTCCTAATAGGGCTCACTTTAGAAGAGTGAAAATTTGGGGTACCGGTCCCAGTGATTTTCTCCCTTAACAGGTTTTCCATGTTAAAAATTTATGTGTTATGTGTGTGTGATTCATTTCTTTATTGTTTTGTGTCTGACATAGTTTGTTAGAATAGTCCCAAAGGATAACTGAGAGGGGGGGTGAATCAGTTATCAGTAGTTTTACTTATTTTTACTTCTTTAACTCCATAATACAATAAAGTAAATACACATTTAGATAACACATTACACAACACACAATTTGATTACGGGGAAACCAAATGGTAAAAACCCTGGTGGGAATTAGCACCCATAATGAACTATACTTGTTTATGGTAATCCTTGTTAGAAGATATTTCAACCCTATTAGGAGTTTTACTTTACAGTGAAAAAAGTATAGTGACCTGGTTAAGGGTCTGACCCTATTAAGAGTCTTTTACAAATAACCCTGTTAGGAGTGGTGGACTCACTATTCAAAAACTCACTGCTTCAATGGTGGAGGCTACACCTTCTGTAGAACATATATGCACTATATCTGATGATGAGCTATATAGTAGACCTATTGTCTGGATTAGTTCCAATTTATTATAATCTTCTAGTGCTTCTTCACATAGACTCTTGTTGAATGAACTGCATCTGATATTTTTCTCTATACATTTTCTATCTCTTTTCATATCATTCACACTTAGCGTATCACAAATGACTTTCTATAAGTATCTTCCTCAAAGTATGAGATCATGGAACCTGTAAGAAAACTCTTCATAACATCCTTGTTAGCTTTACTAAGCACACAAACAATATTAAGTCCACGCAACACAAACTAAATAGACGCGATGCTTCACTAAGTCAGCCTCACCAAATTAACTCTAACTTTGCAATCTTCTTGAAACACATTTGGCGCCTTTAGATAACTGCCATCAACTCTTAAATAATCATGAATATAAACATGCATATCTTGAAGATAGGTGCAACTCAAGAAACATGTTACACATGTTGGCTCTGAATAGATACTCTTCCAGAACTGTAACTGTCACTAACAGAATTACACAACTAGACTAAAACATCATATCTAGATCTGCGTATATGAACATAACATAATAAGAATGTCTACAACATGTATCTAACCACGCAAGGCTTGATATCATCATTCTAATAAGTACATATAGAATCACTACTGTGTATTATATGTTGTCATCAATGACAAACATACAATCAATCAACTGCACAAAAACAAATCTCCAACAATCTCCCCCTTTGACATTGATGGAAACATATGATAATAAAAACATCCTCTATTCATGGTGTCCTCTTTCTTTTACAATCTTTTGAATATCCTCATCAAAGATTCCTCTACACTGCTTCATTTCTTCTGACTATTTTTATACTCTCCCTTACTATATTATCCCCCTTTCACATCAATGGCAAAGGGCACCATAAACAATTAGGCACATGTACTACTCCAGAAGTAGAGTATTCAACCATTCATCAGTCACTAAGGAGTGATGTTCTTGTTGCTTTAAATAATTAGACTCAGGAGAGGGAATTACTCCCAACTTCTCTTTGAGATACTCAAAAGTATCCTTTTATAAAGGCTCTATGAAAATATCTGCCAACTGTTCTTTGGTGCTCACATAGTCCAATTTCACTTCTTTGTCTGCAACCTTTTCTTTTAGAAAGTGGTACTTGATCTCTATGTGTTTTGTCTTTGTGTGCATCACAGGGTTCTTAAATATGTTAATAGTGCTGGTGTTATCACAATGAATAACAATAGGATAGTCAACCTAAATACCAAATTCTTTAACCATCTGCTTGATCCAAACCATGGTTGAACAATTCAATGTTGCTGCAACATATTCAACTTCTGTTGTTGACTGAGAAATACATTTCTGCTTCTTTCTTATCCAAGAAACCAACCTGTCTCCAAGAAATAATGCTCCTCCTGAAGTACTCTTCCTATCATCAATACAACCTGCCCAATTTGCATCTGTATACACATGAAGTTGTACATTCTTTGATTTAGGATACCATAAACCATAGTCTATATTTCCCTTTAGATATCTGAATATCCTCTTGATTTCCATTAGGTGATTCTGCTTGGGTTCAGCTCCCAATCTTCCAACAATGCAAACTGCATTAGATATGTCAGGTCTAGATTGAGTTAGATAAATGATTTTTCCAATCATAGATTTGTATAATGATTTATCAACTACTATGGAATCATCATCTTTTGAAAGCTTGATTCCTGTTATCATAGGGGTGCATACTGGCTTACAGTCTTCCATCTTAAAGGTCTTCAATATTTCCTTCACATATTTTGATAGATTAATGAATATACCTTTATTTGTCTACTTTACATTTGGTCCCAAAAAGTATTTTATAGGACCAATCATGCTCATTTCGAATTCATTCTGCATTTCTTTTGCAAATTTTGTACTGAGCTTGTCATTACCTCCAAAGATAATGTCATCATAAAATATGGCAACTAGTAGTAATCCATCAGGTGTCTCTCATGTGAATAGGTTACAATTTGTTGCACCTTTCTTGAATCCAATCTTGGTTAGATAACTATCAAGTCTCTCATACCAAGCTCTTGGGGCTTGTTTAAGACCATAGTGTTCTTTCTTCAATCTGCATACCATGTCTGGTTTATTTGAGAGATTAAATCCTTTAGGCTATTCTATGTAGACTTCTTCCTTTAAGTCACCATTCAGAAAAGCTGACTTTCATCCATTTGATAAAATTTAAAGTCTTTGAATGTTGCATAGGCCAAGAATAATTTTATGGCTTCCAGCCTGCTCATAGGGGAAAATGTATCAGTGTAGTCTATTCCTTTTCTTTGTGCATATCCTTTACATAACAATCTTTCTTTGTTTCTTACTACTATACCATCTTCATTCATCTTGTTTCTGAAAACCCACTTTTTTTCCAATCACATTTTTTTCACTGGGTCTAGGGATCAATTCCCATGTATCATTTTTAATTATCTGATCTAATTCTTCTTTCATTGCATTCTTCCAATCAAAATTATTACAAGCATCTTCAACACTTAAGGGTTCAATCTTTGAAAGTGAACATACTTCTTCATCCATTGCTAGAATTTTTTCTTTTGATCTGGTCAAAACACTGCTGCTCTGATCTCCAATGATATCATCTTTAGACTGGTATCTATATGTGAGTTTAGGAACCTTAGGTGTTACTTCTTCTTCTTTAATCTGTGATTCTTCTCTGCTTTATTCAGGGTCATTGCATGAGACATCAATGCAATCAAACATTTCTTCAATAATAGTATCTTTGTTGCTAGGCCTGGGTTCATCTTCAATAATAGGTGCATATTAATAGTATCTCTCTTGAACCATAAACTTCTCATCAATTTTTACATGAGTACTTTCAATTACCTTTTTCAATCTCAAATTGAAACATCTGTATGATTTGCTTTTTGTAGAGTAACGAAGGAAAATACCTTCATCACTTCTTGCATCAAACTTACCAACACCATCATCTCTCTTGATGTAGCACTTGCTACCAAAGATTCTAAAATACTTTACTGTAGGTACATTACCAAACCAAAGTTCATAGGGTGTCTTATCTACGCCTAGCCTCAATTGATTTATGTTGATAGTATAGGCTATTGTATTCACTGCATCTCTCCAATATGTCTGTGCAACTTTTCCTTCAATCATCATAGTGTGCACTGTATCCAGTATAATCATGTGCCTCCTTTCTTGAATCCCATTCTATTGAGGGGTTCTAGGAGCACTCAACTATCTTTTTATTCCATGTTCTTCAAAGTAATCATAAAAGTAATCAGAGGTGAACTCTCCTCCTCTATCTGATCTCAGACATTTTAGTTTTAATCCAGATTCATTCTCAACCTTAGCTTTGAATATTTTGAACTTTTCATAGGCTTCAAATTTCTCCTTTAAGAAAACAACCCACATCATCCTTGAAAAATCATCAACAAAAAAAATTAAATACCTTTCTCCGTAGTATGATCTTGTTTGGGTAGGACCACATAAATCTGTATGCACTAGGTCTAATTTGTTTTTGGCTAAGTTATGCTTGCTTCTGAAAGAACTCCATACGTGCTTTCCCATAACACATTTGCTGCACGTTGTTTCAACTAGTCTTGCAATACGAGGAAGGTCTCTGACTACCTTGAAATTACTTATCTTTACTATGTTATCAAAATTGATATGATAGAGTCTCTTGTGCCATAATCAACTGTCATCCACTTTTGCAACAAAACAACTTACATCAAAATTGAGCTGAAAAACATTACCTTTTGTTTTGGAGCTTGACGCAATCATGTCTCCATCCTTGTTTTTAATGATGTACTTGTTGTCTTAGAACTCCAAATGATAACCTTTGTCAAGTAGTTGTCCAACACCTAGCAAGCTATGATGTAATCCATCAACATATGAACATCATCTATCTTGTTATTTCCATTCAAGGTGATGGAACCTCTACCTATGATAGGTTTAGGAGTGTTATCTCCAAATCTACCCATACCACCATTGTATTTGTCTAAATGAAAAAATCTATCTTTGTCACCTATCATATCATGAGTGCATCCACTATCAATGATCCAATCAGTTCTAATGTCTTCTTTGGAAATTAGGGCTAGCTCTTGTTCTTCCTTTTCATTTGCAATGTCTATTTCCTCGAGCAACTTTTCCATGTCTCTAAGGGAAATGAATCCAATTTCATCTTCTCCTAAATCTTCATCAGTTACACCTTCTTTAGCATGGTAACATTCCTTCTTATATTTAGATTTGTAATCATATCTGAACTTCTTGACTCTTGTGGGACACTTAGATGCAAAGTGACCAATCTTGTTGCATGAAAAACATTTGAATGGAAGTTGTCCTTCACATTTTCCTTTTCCTTTCTTTTCTCTTTAGCAATCATAGCAATGATCTCTTCTAGTTCTTCATCAACTTCTTCTTTCTCATTATGGCTAGAGATGTGTAAGGATTTCTTACCATGGACTGAGGCTTTGAAAGTTGTTTCACTTTTAGGTTCAGTCTTCAATCTTGATATCTCAAATGCAGAGATTTTACTGATCAAAGTCTCTCTCTTGAATTCTTGTGAGAATTGCATGGTTTCTTCTAGAATACTTATCTTGTTTTCATAGTATGATGTTAAGGTAGTTAGAAAATTTTCCATTATATCTTCTTCTGATATTTCTCCATCATTATTTCTGATTCCATAGACTGCTTCATTTATCCTTTGATTATAAGCTCTAATGTTCTCTTTAGGTAGTTTCTCAAGACTGTTGTATTTCTTTTTCCATGTCTTCTTGTGTGCATTCTTTTCTTGAATATCTCCTTCAAACATATCTTCTAAATACTTCCATATAGTGTATGCTCTGTCAATTTTCTTGATCTCAAAAAATTCACTGTTGGATAGGGCACTGATTAGGGCTTCTTTAGCAATTGCATTATTTGTAAAAGTTTCCTTTTGTCTATTAGTAGCATCATCCTTTGCAAGGTCTTTCAAAGATGGAATAACAAATTCTTGTGTAGCTATCTCAAAGATTTCAAAACCAACACATTGTAGATGTGTTATCATTTTGTTTTTCCAATCTAGATAATTTTCTCCATCGAACTTAGGGCTCTCTTTTCTGAAGTAAGACATCTGATCTACCTTAAGCTATTAGGCTTCTTCTCCAAGACACTTGGCTCTGATAGCAATTGTTAGAATAGTCCTAAAGGATAACTGTGAGGGGGCGGTGAATCAGTTATCAATGACTTTACTTCTTTTTACTTCTTTAACTCCAGAATACAATAAAGTAAATACACATTCAGATAACACATTACACAACACACAATTTGATTACGGGGAACCGAATGGTAAAAACCCCGGTGGGAATTAGCACCCATAATTAACTATACTTGTTTATAGTAATCCCTGTTAGAAGATATTTTGACCCTATTAGGAGTTGTACTTTACAATGCAATAAGTATAGTGATGTGGTTAAGGGTCTGACCCTGTTAGGAGTCTTTTACAAATAACCCTATTAGGGGTGGTGGACTCACTGTCCAAAAGCTCGCTGCTTTAATGGTGAAGGCTACAACCTTCTGAAGAATAGATATGCACTATATCTGATGATGAAATATATAGTAGACCTACTATCTTGATCAGTTCCAATGTATTATAATCTTCTACTGCTTCTTCATATAGAATTTTGATGAATGAACCACATCTGATATTCTACTCTATACATTTTCTGTCTCTTTTCGTATCATTCACACTTAGCGTATCACAAATTACTTTCTATAAGTATCTTCCTCAATGTATGAGATCATGGGACCTATAAGAAAACTCTTCATAACATACTTTTTGGCTTTACTAAGCACACAAACAATATTAAGTCCATGCAACACAAACTGAATAGACGTGACGCTTCACTAAGTCGGCCTCACCAAATTAACTCTAACTTTGCAATCTTCTTGAAACACATTTGGTGCCTTTAGATAACTGCCATCAACTCATAAATAATCATGAATATACACACACATATCCTGAAGATAGGTGCAACTCAAGAAAGACATTACATACGTCGGCTCTGAATAGATACTCTTCCAAAACTGTAACTGCCACTAAAAAAATTATACAACTAGTCTGAAACATCATATCTGGATCTGTGTGTATGTACATAACATAATAAGCATGTCTACAACATGTATCTAACCATGCAAGGCTTGATATCATCATTCTGATAAGTACATATAGAATCACTACTGTGTATTATATCTTGTCATCAATCACAAATATACAATCAATCAATTGCACAGAAACAAATCTCCAACATAGTTAACACTGGATTTATCAGTATACTCTGCATATTTATTGCATTTCGATAAATAGTTATACTTCTTATCGGTAATCAAGGAGAATAAGGATAGACCAGGTAAACCGATAGAAATTTAATCATTTTAAGTATCTCATGGCATGCATCTTGTAGGGACAAAATAATCTGAGGTTTATTGATTGGTGGTTAAGTTAAGGATAAGTTTTTGAGGCCACTGATTCACCCCTCCTCTTAGTTATTACTAAAAATTGGTATCAGAGCTTGTGTGCTTAGAAGGAAGGTTTCAATACCTAAGCCAAAGATCACAAGATGAATAGATGAGATGTGCCCAAGTTGAACAAAGATAATTTTTCTTCATGGTAGAGCATAATAAGACTCCATGTAAAAGGTATTGGTAATGATGTTACTCAATTCCTAGAAACTGAATATGTGTTTCCCACAGGAGCACCAACAGTTGAACAAATGAGAGAGAAGCATGAACATAATGGTATCATGATAGAGCTTTCTCCCTCACTCTTTGATGCTAAATTTGAAGATGTAAAAGAGTGCAAACCTGCAAAGCAGATGTGGGACAAATTGAAGCTTGTACATGGTGGTGACAAAAATGTTTTGAGAGCCAAGGCAGAAAGCCTTAGAGGAAAGTTTATTGATCTCAAAATGAAAGAAGGAGAAAACATCACTTAGTATAGAATAAGAATTAAAGAAGTATTCAATGCTATCTGAGGAGTTGGATGTGTACTGGAAGAAGATATAGTGGTAAGTAAAATATGAAGAACCTTATTGCCTACTTATGCTATTAGAGTATCTTCCATTCAAGAAATGAGAGAAGTAGCAAATAGAAATGTTACTCTAGACAGTTTAAATGGAAGACTGATTTCATTTCAGATGAATAACTTTGATAATATTGTCTTACCAAACATAGAGTCTACATTCAAAACTTCTATGAGAATAAGTAAATCAAGTCACAAAAACACTCTGAGAAAAGATAGTGATAGTGAAAATGAAGAAGATGATCTTGATGAAATAGAAGCACTTATGGCCAGAAGAATGTAGAGAGGCAAAGGTAAATACAAAGGTAAATTACCACTTGTTTGTTTTAATTGCAAAGAGATTGGACATTTTGCTTCAAGATGTACTAAAATAAGAAAAGATGAAAGAAGTAATGACAAATCTTTTGAAAAGAAGTCTGACAAAGGTGATTACAGAAGCTACCAAAAATCAGAAAGAAGAGATACTTGAGACTATAAGGACAAAGGAAAGAAGGTCAGCTACATAGAAAAATGTAAGGATGATGATACTGACACTGAATCTGATGAAGACATCGAGATGGTGTTTGCAGTTGTAAAGGATGATTCAGATAATGATAAAGAAAGGTATGTAGAAATAGCTCACAAAAATGATGTTTGGATCATAGATAGTGGCTACACTCATCATATGATGGGTGATAAGAAAATTTTTGAGACTTTTGAAAACTACAAGGGTGGATCAGTAAGAATGGGAAATGACACACCTTGTCTAGTTGAAGGTAGAGGAACAATAATGTTGAATAACCAGATAAAGTGTGAGAATGCTTATTGGGTAAATGAATTAAATTATAATCTATTGAGTGTTTCTCAGTTGAATAATTCAGGTCACAAAGTAGCATTTGAAAATAAGAAGGCAAAGATCTTCAACAAATCTAGAAATCTGCTTGGTACCGGTGAGTAGACAAAAGGCAACTTATCCTATCTGAATGATACTGACTCCACTTTTTTAATTGCTAAAAATGAAGACATATGGTTATGGCACAAAAGATTGTGTCATGTGAACTTTGACAACATGATGAAAATTAGCAAAAAGAGAAATGTCAGAGGCTTACCGAGAATGACCAAGCCCGACAACATCATATGCAAAAACTATCAAAAAGGTAAAATGACAAAGTCTAGTTTCAAAAGAAAAACCCATACATCTAATGCAATTCTAGAATTATTCCATACTGATTTATGTGGATGCATGAGGACAAAGAGTTATTATGGAGATAGATATTTTAGTCTCTATATTGATGATTAGTCTAGAATGATGACAGTTATGTTTCTAAAAGATAAATCAGAAGCATTTAAGATGTTCAAATGGTATAAGGCTATGGTAGAGAAACAAAGTGGTAAGGATCTATAATGTTTGAGATTAGATAGAGGAGGTGAGTTTATATCAAATGAATTCACTAACTTTTGTAATGAGTATGGTATAAAAAGATAGATTTCTGCACCAATAATGCCACAAGAAAATGGGATTGCTGAGAGAAGGAACAGATCAATGGTTGATTGTGCTAGAACATTGATGATAGAAAAAGGCATCACCCAAATATTCTGGAGGGAAGCTGTCAGTAACGTTTTTTACACACTAAATAGTGTACAATTGAAGAAAGACACCAAGAAGACACCTTATAAGCTATGGTATGGATACACACCCAATGTAAGTTATTTCATAAATTTTGGCAGTCAATGTTATATCTTCAAAGATGATAGAAATGGATAACTTGAAAGTAGTAAAAAACCAGAGGACTATAATAAGTTCACTTACAATGAGGAACCTGACACTCTACCCTACCAACATTGTAAAGCCCCTGAGCTACAAATCATTGCTCTTGAGCATCAGGCTGCAAATACCAATGGTCAGGATAATGATCAAGAAAATGTGCAAGGTGATGAAGAACATAATGAAGATCAAAATTATGATCAAGCTGATAGACAAAGAACTATACTTGTGCTTGCAAGATATGTAAGAAAGAACCATCTAGTAGTCTAGATCATAGGAGATAAGAAAGATGGTACAAGAACAAGAAGTAAGTCTTTCAACTCAAATTATTTAATTTGTTAGTTTGAGCCAAAATCTGTCAATACTGTACTAGATAATGAGGAATGGATAAGTGCTATGAATGATGAGATTGAGCAGATTGAGAAAAACAAAACATGCTCACTTGTGCCAAGACTAGATGACAAGAATGTCATCAGTACAAAATGGATATTTAGGAATAAGCTTAATGAGAATGGAGAAGTCACAAGGAACAAAGCAAGACTAGTATGCAAAAGGTATGCACAAGAGGAAGGTATATACTATGGAGAGACCTTTGCACCCATTGTTAGTCTAGAAGGAGTAAGAATATTACTTTATTATGCTACATTCAAAGGATTCAAGGTATACCAAATGGATGTCAAGTTAGCATTCCTAAATGGAATACTTGAAGAAGAAGTATACATTGAACAACCAGAAGGGTTTGTTGATCCAGACAAGAGGGACATGGTATGTAGACTTCACAAAGCCTTGTATGGATTGAAAAAATCTCCAAGAGCCTGGTATGAATGACTTCATTCCTATCTAATAAGTATTGGATTTGTAAGGACTAGTGAAAATAGTAATCTTTATTTAAAAGAAGATACTGATGCTAACACCTTGATTTCTGAAATATTTGTTGATTACATCATATTTGGAGGCAAAGATATGCCATGCAAATCATTTTCTAATGAGATGAGAAAAGAGTTTGAGATGTCTATGTTTGGGGAGATCAAGTTCTTTCTTGGTCTATAGATCATTCAATAAAGTGAAGGAATTTTCATTACACAGTCCAAATACATCAAAGAGGTCCTGAAAATATTCAAGATGGAAGAATCCAAACCAATTGGAACACCTATGGCTACTGGATGTAAGTTGAAAAAGGAGGACAAAACAACAAAGGTAAATCAGACTTTGTACAGATCAATGATTGGAAAACACATGTATGTTGTACACACTAGACCAGATATTGCACATGTAGTAGAAATTGTTGCTAGATTTTCTGCTAACCCCAGGGAATCAAATATGACTACCATGAAAAGAATTCTAAGATATCTAAATAATACTGAGAAATTCAGCTTATGGTATACAAGAGAATGCAAATTTAATCTTAAGGTGTTTACCGATACTGATTGGATTGGAAATCTTGATGACTGGAAGAGCACAACTGGGGGAGCATTCTTTATGGGTAACAGACTTGTCTCATAGATTAGAAAGAAGCAAGGATGCATCTCTCAGTCTACTGTAGAAGTAGAGTATGTTGCTGCTACTGCAAATTGCTCAAATATTGCATGGATCAAATAGTTGCTGGAAGGTATGCATATGAAGATCTTAGAACTAGTGATTATCTATTGTGATAACACCAGTGCAATAAACATTTCCAAGAATTCAGCCATGCATGCAAAAACTAAACACATTGCCATCAAGTATCATTACTTAAGAGAACATGTTAAAGAAAAAGAGGTGATACTTGAATACATGCAATCCAAAGAACAATTGGATGATATCTTCACCAATCCATTGCCCAAGGATACATTTGAGTACCTGATAAAAAGACTAGGGCTCAAACCCTTGTCTACCAATCAGTAAATGACTGAAGGCTGCATCAGCCTACATATTATCAGAACATCATTCATGTTGATGCAAGCAACAAGGTAAACTTAAAAGATACATCTATATACAGACAAGTATATATCAAAATTAGGCACCAGTGATTATTGTTGTATTGCTGATGGATAAGGGAAATTAAACTAATATATTATGGATAGAAAAATGATTGTTTGACATGAATTTCAAATATTTGTAAAATATTTATTTGGCATTGGTGTCAAAGGGAGAGAGATTATCCATATTATCACATTCTCCTGAGAAAGACTATTCATTATCAGATTACTCCAACAGGGAGAGATTATATCCTTAAGGAAAGAATGTTGTATGAAAGCTTATACAAAGGGAGAGTGACTGAAAAGAGAAAAAGACATCAAAATAGGAGAAGAATCAAAAGGAGAGAGATTGACACAAGAAAAGGACTCAAAACATGAGAAAAAAGAGAGCTGCAGGAATCAAATCTAAGCTAAAATAGAACTTACCAAAGTTCAGATATTTATCGGTTGACAAAAGAGAGAGATTCATGGTTTGATGAATCTCAACAGTTCTATTTCATACTGTATTAGAAATAGTATAGTGTGATAATATAAGCTTGTTGCCATCAATGCCAAAGGGAGATATTGATGACAAGTAACTGATTAAATATTTGATAATGTTAAGTTGAAGATAATGCAACGCATTAAATCTGTTAATGGTTTGTATTGTCATTGATGTCAACTTGATATCATTTGTACGGTAATGTACATAATGCCAAAGACTTCACAGAATCAATGGAACAAACATTATGCTTTAAGCAATGCATAAATTTTAGGTATTCACTAAGTGATAGATAATACCGACATAGTGAACACCATCGGTAAAGGCAAAGAACAAAAGTCACTGTGATACCTGATGAACAAAAGATAGTGTTGCCCGATGAAGAAAAAGCATAGGATGCCTGATGAGTAAAGTTCAATGATACCCGAAAGACGGAGATCCTGAAGCTAATTGGAGTCACACCGACAGAATTGACAGTTGTAACCAACAACTAACTAAAGAGTTGACCAACGGAACAGAGAGTTTAGAAAATGATAAAATATCTAGCTAGCAAGAGCTAAAGATAGACTTAACTGGTTGTTTTCTTTTTTTTATTCGACCAGAGTTAAGTAATTGATTTAAATATGATTTATATAGTTGGCATGAAGATAACTACGAGAAAAATTAGGAGTTATGCTTTAAATCAAATTGGCAAGATTGTTTTTCACGCCAAGAATCAAGAATCAAGAATCAAGAATCAAGAATCAAGAAACAATGAATATCATGTCTATATAAGAGACAAGATTAGTTCATTTTTGTATGACATGGAAAGGGGATTAAGGGGAGTGAATAGAAAGAGGATGCTAAAGAGAAACTAATGAAGAACAACTTCATGTAGTACTAATCAATCAAGTTGAAGGAGAGCTAAGGAATGCTACAAACATCGACAAACAGTAAG
Source organism: Thuja plicata (assembly GCA_018584345.1). NCBI lineage: Eukaryota > Viridiplantae > Streptophyta > Pinopsida > Cupressales > Cupressaceae > Thuja > Thuja plicata. Next base: position 367,387 of record MU224251.1, on the reverse strand, counting down.
CACACCATCACAAAGCAGAAAGTATGGAGCACAAAAAGAATTGAATTGATACATTGATCAGAGAGGTAATGTACTTAAATAGATCTAAAAATCTGCAATTCAAGTTGCATTAGAAATAGGTCATTTTGTTTCAGTTTAACCATTGAAGCATCAAATCTCTTAATAGACTAGGACTTAACAATCTTCTATATATTGAGGTACATCCCAAGGAGTGCCAAAAAGATTGATTCATGAAAGTAGCATTGGATATGCCTGATGCCTATTGACAGTCTAAGAGAGAGACTGATTCAAGGATGGTAGCATTAGATGCCCGATACTAAGTGAAAACCTATATGTGTAAAATCCTCTAACAAGGTCACACCTAACAGTGTGTTTGTAACCTTTAACAGGGTTGGCTCCTAACAGGGCTCACTTTAGAAGAGTTAAAATTTGGGGTACCGGTCCCAGTGGTTTTTTCCCTTAACAGGGTTTCCACATTAAAAATTCATGTGTTATGTGTGTGTGATTCATTTCTTTATTGTTTTATATTTGACATAGTTAACACTAGATTTATCAGTATACTTTGCATATTTACTACATTTTGGTAAATAGTTATACTACTTATTGGTAATCAAGGAGAATAACGACAGACAAGGTCAATCAATAGATAATTAATCATTATAAGTATTTCATGACATGCATCTTGTAGGGACATAATAATCTGAGGTTTATTGATTGGTGGTTAAGTTAAGGATAAGTGTTTGAGGCCACTAATTCACCCCCCC
>MU224251.1:352119-366573 GCA_018584345.1 Thuja plicata | reverse complement strand
TTCCCCCCCCCCCCCCCCCGCCCCCCTCTCAGTTATTACTAACTATTGTTGTGACTGAGATAACAAATGGTCCCGCAAGACTAAGCCTAGCCCTAATCCCTGGTCTCAACTTGGGTCTCTTTGGGGTTTGTCCTTTGTTTATGGATTGATGTCCATTTATAGATGCTTGGTATTTGATCATTGTGGATATTCATTATAGTCCCTAGGACTAGGTGAATATTGTTTTTTGCTTGGATTATTGGTTATTAATAATTTGATGGTATGATGAAATTAAATACATGGTAATAAGCCTTTTATTAGTGTATTTAGTAGTGCATGATTATAATAATAATATTTGCATGGATATATGTACACATATGCATATGTCTATATATATGGCTATATAAATATGCTTATATAAATGTTTCAATATATGCATGTGTTTATGTATTTATTTATTTATGTGCCTTTTTATTTTTAAGAAAGAAAATAAATATCATGTGAAATTATAACTAGATCTATAATCGTTCCTTTAAAAGAGAAAAGTAACTAATAATTATCTAAGGTGAAAGCTAGAATAAAATAAAAAGAATTTACCTAAAGCATGAAATTAAAACAAAAGTAACAAAGGTGGTAATTTAACTAAAGCTTTCTTGGGAAACTACCTACACATTAATTTATCTAAAGACTATTAATTTCCAAACTAATAACCAGAAGATAGTTGTGGATGGTTGCATCAGTTGAAACTTTCCATGCAACCAATCCTACAACATATTTATGGATGGAGATGTAGACAATAAAAAGTTAGGAAGAGAAGGGGGAAATTAAATATAGAGAACTATATATCTGAAACTATTAGAAAAATTAGTGGAATCATTTGGAGGATATCTCGTTGATTGGAAGGCTTGAGGAGAATAGGCTTGGCTGGAGTGGAATTGGAATAGATTCAAAGGTTTCTCCATAGGACTCTAGGTAGGCTCTACCCGGAAAAGAGAATCTTGTTCATGTGATTGCTATGTTTTGATGTGGTTGTTTTACTGTCTTCTATAGTTGTGTGATCAATAGAAATCTTTTATGACTATTTTTGATATTATGTTGTCTAGTATGAATTAAAAAATGAATGTATACCTTATGATGAATAATGTTTATGAATTTATATTTATTTGTTCCTATTTGTGGATTGTCACCTTAGAATGTATTGTCTTTTAGATAGAACCTCTTTTTGTTGATGTTATGCAGACTTCTGTCTTGATTAGAATAATGTCTTCTGGTGGTCACCTTTCTGCACCTTTCACCTATGGGAAGGAACTAAACAGGTTTACCATGAAGGTAGGATGGGTTTGATGTATGTTTCAGAAGAGAACTGAGGGATCTCAATTGGGTATCTCTCTGGTTCTTCTTTCTAGACCTCCATCTTATCCAGTTCTAATCGGAAGGTCAAATCTAGAGGTTGCTATCCATAGTGCACACACTCCTGACCACCTATGTAGAAATCCCCACCGACGCAGGTTGTACCACCTGTGCAGCTTGGGAAACCACCTGCACCGCTTAGGTTACCACCTGCGCAGCTTTGGGTTCCACCTGCGCAGGACTCTTCCAGTTTGATTTTTTGGGTTTTTGAAAGACTTTAGGGTTTGGTTTTGACCCGAGATTGGTCCTAGAGGTTGTTCAAACTTGCATAATTCTTGATTTTCAGATGGTTTCATGGTTATGATAATTTAGAAACCTATCATAAGTTTTGGATAGTTTGGGAACCCTCGTTATGGTTAGGGTTGTTTCAAGTGCCCTAGATACCTTGTGAAACTCTTTCTATGTATCCATGTGGATGTATGAACTCTTGTGCACTTATGATGCTTTTATTTATATGTTTTGATGACATTGTGAGAGGTAGGAACCCTAGGAACATTAGGTGAGTGGCTCACAGTGGGGGTCGGGGGCCTATGTGGCTAGTACTAAGATAACCCATTGTGGAGTTGTTTAATCCAGTGATAACAATAATAATTTATGGGAAGGGAACTACACATTAACTAAGATAAGCCTCACCCATGCTAGTAGTGCTAGCATAGGCTATGAATTGAAGTGGGAGAAAGTGCTATTGCGATAGCACAATCAGACAGTCTCATCCCTTTGAGAGATGTTCGATTCCGCATGTCCCTACTTGGGGGCTGGGGCCCAAGGTGGCATACCAGGATAACCCAAGGGGTGAGGGCTATGTGATGACACTCACCTATCATGTCTTAGAGTTTCTACTGATGTGATTCATGTCTTTGTAATCTTCTTATGTTTCAAATTATGTTTTGGGAAATGCACTACTCCCTCGCCAGGAATGGCCTCGTTATCACCTTCTTGTGTGGATCATGGTTTTTATCTCCTAGCATGGGGGAGTGGATCCTTTTTTGATATCCACATGGTTGGGTGGTAAATATTTTATCGACGTATTTTTCATAGAGTTGTGGATGGACCTTGCTTGTGCTTTCTGCAGATTTGCGGAAGACAAAGACTTTCTTAATGTTCTTTGTTGTTAGCAATGTAATGATATTTTATTAATGCAACCTCCCAAGAGGAGATGACTGTAAATAATATTTGATAAATTCCAAATTTATGTAATGGGATGGGTAGATTTAGGAAAAGGGAAAGGGGTGAATTATCTTTCTATGTAAAGAATGTAATTATTTAGAACATAAATGATTTATGTTTATGAAAAAGCAAGTCAGATTTATGATACATCATGATTATAAAAGAGAGAAAAGGAATTTTCTATATTGATATTGTAAATGAAATGATTATTTATTTCTAAATAGCATGGAATGGTTATTAGGAAAGATCATTTCTTTATGCATGTTTCCTTTAATGTTTGAAAAGAAAAGAGATCTTGAATCTTAGAAGTTAATGTTAAAATGAGTTGGATGGGTAGATACTCATGAGAATAGATATGTTATTTAAATGTGATATGATGAGATTTATGAATCCTAATGTCTTTTCTTAATCAATAAAGTAATGGTTAAGTCTTGTTCGTTGGGGGAACCTAGGAAGAATTTGTAAATGAAATTTGTAACCTTAGAACTTTTAAAAAAAAAATGTTTACAACTCTATAAAGATTCCTAGCTTAGTAATCTTTCAAATTTCTTCCTGGTCCCCTGGCAGGGCATGACATCTTGGTATCAGAGCCCTAGGTTGCCACACTGGAATGCAGGGTATATTGGCTCATTAAGCTTAGTGTTTAGACATTTACACCCATCATTAAACCATGAGTCCAGGATTGGGACTAGAACCTTTAGACTTATATTTTCCTTGTATAATCCAGGATGCCTCCAGTTACCTGTGGTAGAAGAGATGCCCAAAGAACTCCTCCAAGGTCCCACCAGGAAGGGTCTCAAGAGGAAGAATAGTTTGAGGAAGAAGGAAGTTGGGAACAATCTGATAGCAACATAAGGGATTTTTAGGGAGCTCAGATGCAGGAATTGTTGCAACATATATTGCAATGACTAGATGCAGGCCAGTATAGGGGTCATCGGGATGAGTCTAGTGTCTCTCACCACCATGAGAGGGAAATAAAAATTATCCCTAGGAGAAGGAATCCGGTGATAGAGGAGGACGCTTTTTGAGATTTTCACATGTGGTATCTCCTTAGAGAAAACCCTCGCCTATTTAGGGGAGAACAGAGCAGTGCCACCACTGAAACATGGTTACTTGATTTTGAAAGGTTATTTTCCATGCATCCATACCACAATAAAACCAAGGCTTGGTTTGCATTTATTCAACTTAGGGACTTTGCCTCTTCTTGGTGGGAAACAGAAAAAGAGAAATTGCACATTGACATAGCTAGCTTATCTTGGGAGTTGTTCCTAGAACTCTCTAGAGCCCAATTTCTATCTGACCATTGGAGAGGTGAGAGGGCAGAAGAATTTCATAATTTGAGACAGTTAACCATGTTAGTTGATGATTAAAAATGATGCTTATTTGAGCTCAAGACTTATTCTGGATATAAGGATGATGAAGCCATGTTTACACAACACTTCCTTAGAGGACTCAATAGTTAATTTTCCAGCCAAGTACGGGTCTTCAAGCCATAGTCTATTAATGAAGCAGTCATTGTAGATTGTATTGTTGAACAAAATGTAGCCTTAGGTTTGGGAGGTCAGATGAATAACCAAGGGAGTAATTCCCCTCATTCTGGGTCAAGGTACAAAGGGAATCAGTATCAGGGACCATCCAGCCCTAAGAACTATCCTTCCACATCTAACAACAGTCAAAACCCACAAAAAAATAAATTTTCTTATAACAACAAAAATAGTGGGCCTTAGTCAGGAAACTCCCGCAACTGGAAGTGTGTCAGGCATCATTCAAATTCTCAACCAGCACCAAGTACACAACATAATGGTAGCCAAGGTGGTTTTTAGTAGTCAAGTGCTCATGGCTTTGGGAAGAGTTTTGTTAGAAATACAGGGTGTTACTCTTGTGGACAACATCGTCATATTGTAGTAAACTATCCTATGAAAACAACACTAGCTTCTAGTTATAAGCAGGCCACTTTAGAACCTACGGTAGGGAATGAAGGTAGATCTCACTGGGTATTTTCAGTGTTAGATTAGAAGCAAGTGGAAAATCAGGGTTTAGTCATCAAAACTTTAGGTTTGTTAGGGGGTATTTCTACCACTATTTTGTTTGATTTAGGAGCTACTGATTCCTTTATTTCACCTTTTCTAGTTAAGTAATGTGGGCTGATGGCAGTAAGGTAGGAAGATAAGTGGCAGGTTGAGATAGCCTTAGGGGCAAGGATACCCTCCGACTCTTGTGTCTAGAATTGTGAGTTAGCACTCGGACCTTTTTCTACCCTTGTAGACATTCGAGTAATTCCCTTAGGGTCTTATGGGGTAGTCTTGGGAATGGAATGGTTAAAGGCTAATGAACCCATCATAGATTTTATTGAGAAAAACATCCAGTGTTCTGATTATGTAGGACAAAAGACAAAGATTGTTGTGGTTCAACAACCCATCTCCCTGTGCATGATATCCGTAATGCAACTCAAGCGGTGTATGCATAAAGGATGCCAGTTGTTTGTAGTCTCAGTTAATGACTTAGAAGAAGGGGAAAGTAAGGATATAACTCTTAATGACCCCTTACTTTAGGAATTCACAGATGTTTTTCCCAAATAAATTCCTGGAATGCCTCCTAAAAGGGGCATTGATTTCTGAATAGAGCTTGTGCCTAGAGCAGAACTAATCTCTAAAGCTCCATACTGCATGACCATACAGGAACTTGGGGAACTTAAGTTGCAGTTAGAAGAAATTTTGGGAAAGGGGTTCATTAGACCTAGTGTTTCCCCATGGGGTGCTCCAGTAATATTCGTTAAGAAGAAGGATGGGTCTCTCTAATTGTGCATTGATTACCGATAGCTTAATACAGTCTCCATTAAGAATAGATATCCTTTGCCTCACATCGATGACCTATTTGATCAAATGAAGAGAAAAATATATTTTTGAAGATTGAGCTTAAATCAGGCTATCACCAAGTGAGAATTCATGAGGCTAATATTCACCGTACAACTTTTCATACCAGGTATGGTCACTACAAGTTCACGGTAGTACCATTTGGGCTAACCAATGTTCCCTTTGCATTTATGATCTTGATGAATGAGGTGTTCATAACCTATTTGGACAAATTTGTGATAGTAATCTTTGACGACATCTTAGTGTTTTCCAAAACAATTGAGGAGCACGAAGATCATCTTCACCAAGTGTTGCAATGTTTAAGAGAAAACCAACTTTATGCTAATCCAGAAAAATGTGAGTTTTTCCAGACAAAGGTTAAATATATGGGGCATGTCATCTCAGAGAGTGGCATATCATTTGACCCAACAAAGATTTAGGCTATAGTAGAATGGCCAAATCTGAATAATGTCTCTGAGGTTCACAACTTTATCGGTCTAGCAGGGTTTTATCGGCATTTTGTCAAGGGATTTTCCCAAATAGCTCACCCTATCACTTCCTTGCAGATAAAAGGGAAGAAATTTATTTGGTCAAAGAAGTGTGAGGCTTCCTTCCAATGTTTGAAAGAAAATTTTACTAGTGCATCCATCTTAATAGTTTGGGAACCCTCAGGAAATTGTGTGGTTTGTACTGATGCTTCTCTATAAGGGATTGGGGCAGTCCTTATGCAAGAAGGACAAGTTATCACTTATGAGTCTCAAAAGATAAAGGACCATGAACTTAAATACCCCACCCATGATCTTGAATTTGTAATAGTTGTTCATGCCTTGGTAAAATGGAGACACTTCTTGTTAGGGCATAATTTTGAAGTCTGTACTAATCACCGTAGTCTTCAATATATTTTCACTCAACCTAACCTCAATGCTAGAAAACACAGGTGGATGGAATTCTTATGCAAATATGATTTTGAGGTTAAGTATATCCAAGGGAAAACAAATGTTGTGGTTGATGCTCTGAGCCGGCGCAGGCATGCCTTGACAGGAATCTCCCTCAACACAGATTTGGGAAGCCAAATCTAGCAAGCCCTCACTATAGACCCATGGTATAAGGAAGTTAAGGAAGAACTGGAATCAGGAAGACCCCTAGAGGGGTGCTTCTTAGGATATTTATTAGGCCCCAGTGGGTTGCTACAACATCAGGGTTAAATCTTTGTGCCCTTATTAGGTGACCTTCGCATAGTTATTTTAGTAGAAAGCCACAGAGCACCTTATTCAGCACATCCAGGAGTGAAGAAAATGTTTTCTGACCTAGGTTAGTTGTACTATTGGTTAGGGATGAAGAGGGATATAGCAGATTATGTGGCAAGGTGTCTAGAGTGTTAGAGAGTGAAGGCTCAGCTTCAACATCTGATAGGCCTTATGCAACTCCATCTTGTTCCAGAATAGAAATGGGACATTATCTCCATGGATTTCATTGTAGGACTTCTTGTTACCCCACAAAGACATGATGCTATCATGGTTACGGTTGACACACTCACAAAGGTAGCCCATTTCACTCCCATGCAGTCCTCATACATAGTAGCATAAGTAGCTAGAATATTCTTGAAGGACATAGTAAGACTTCATGGAATCCCTAGAAAGATTATTTCTGATCGAGATCCAGTTTTCACATCCTCACTTTGGACTTCCCTCCAGCAGGCATTAGGGACTCAACTCAACTTTAGTTCAGCCTATCATCTAGAAATTTATGGGTAGACTGAGCAGGTTAATCAGGTTCTTGAATATATGCTCAGGATGTATGTTATGGATAGGAAGACCCTTTGGGAGGATTACTTATACTTGGTGGAGTTCGCTTATAATAATGGATACCATAGCTCCATCGGTATGTCCCCATTTTAAGCCTTGTATGGTCATCCTTGCCACACCCCTTTGAAATGTGATCAATTGGAAGACATGATACTCCTTGGACCAAAGATGTTGTAAGATATGGAACAGCAGGTAGAGTGGATCAGGGAACACATTATTACAGCACATGACAGACAAAATAAATATGCAGATGCTCACAGAAAAAATGTACATTTCTCTCACAGAGATAGAGTGTTCCTTAGGGTGCACCTTCAAAAGAGTCCAATTTGTTATTGTAAAGGCTCTAAGATAGCACCCCAATTTGTTGGCCCTTTTGAATTCCTTGAGAGGATAGGACCGGTTTCTTATCAACTTTCCTTGCCACCCAGCCTCATTTGTATTCACGATGTATTTCATGTTTCTGTACTTAGAAGATATATTCCTAATTTGACTCATGTCCTAGACTGGAATGCTTTATAGGTAGTAGATGGGAAGCTGGATTTGGAGCCTATATGTATCCTACAAAAATGGACTCTAACCCTCAGGGGTTGTACTATAGATCAGGCAAGGGTCCAATGGGATCCTAATGATGAGGCCTCGACAACTTGGGATGATGCTGCTAAAGTTAGAGTTCACTATCCTTATTTATTTGTAGGCTTCAAGGAGTAAGCCTAATTCTAGGGGGGAAGATGTAATAACCTCTCAGGTGACTATGCTATTATTTTAGGTTGGACAATTTGGCATGGACTATATGATTTTAGTTGTTTACACTTTGATAGATTTAGATGATATTATGCTTAGCTAGATGTTTTGATATATATATTTATGATTAATGTCTTTATGAAAATAATTATTTATCTTCTACTTGTATATGCAATATGAAATCGAATTCTAATATTTCCCACTTATGATGCTCTATTTTGACTGATGTGTTTTCATGACTCAGGATGAATTCGTAGTTACTCACCTAGCTAAGGTCCACACGATGTATCGATCCTAGTCATCTGTTTGCAATGTCTTATATATGTATATATGCTTATATGTACATGTATCTCTCCTTGCTGATGTAGGATTGTAGGTACTGAGCATTGTCTCCACCTGGAACCATAGGTCTGAGTGTACTCTCTAAATCCTCAATCATTTTTGTGACGGAGATAACACCCGGTCCAACAATACTAAGCCTAGCCCTGATCCCTGCTCTCGCGTTGGGTCTTTTTGGGGTTTGTCCTTTGTTTATGGATTTATGTACATTTGTATATGCTTGGTATTTGATCATTATGGATATTTGTTATAGTCCCTAGGACTAGGTGAATATTGTTTTGTGGTTGGATTATTGGTTAGTCATAATTTGATGGTATGATGGAATTAAATACATGGTAATAAGCCTTTTATTAATGTATTCAGTAATGCATGATTATAATAATAATATTTGCATGGATATATGTACACATAGGCATATGGGTGCACACATATGCATTTTTCTATATATATGGTTATATAAATATGCTTATATAACTATTTTAATATATGCGTGTGTTTATGTATTTATTTATTTATGTGCCTTTTTATTTTTAAGAAAGAAATTAACTATCATGTGAAATTATAACTAGATCTATAATTGTTCCTTTAAAAGAAAAAAGTAACTAATGATTATCTAAGGTGAAAGGTAGAATAAAATAAAAATAATTTATCTAAAGCATGAAATTAAAACAAAAGTAACAAAGGTGGTAATTTAACTAAAGCTTTCTCGGGAAACTACCTACACATTAATTTATCTAAAGGCTATTAATGTCCAAACTAATAACCAGAAGATAGTTGTGGATGGTTGCATCAGTTGAAACTTTCCTTACAACCAATCCTACAACATATTTATGGATGGAGATGTAGAGAGTAAAAATTTAGGAAGAGAAAGGAGAAATTAAATACGGAGAACTATATATTTGAAACTATTAGAAAGATTAGTGGAAGCATTTGGAGCATATATCATTGATTGGAAGGCTTGAGGAGAATAGGCTTGGCTGGAGTTGAATTGGAATATCTTGAAAGGTTTGTCCATAGGAATCCAGGTAGGCTCTACCCGGAAAAAAGAATCTTGTTCATGTGACTGCTATGTTTTGATGTGGTTGTTTTACTGTCTGCTATAGTTGTGTGATCAATAGAAATCTTTTATGACTATTTTTGATATTATGTTGTCTGGTATGAATTAAATAATGAATGTATACCTTATGATGATTGTATTTTTATTTATCTATTCCTCTTTGTGGATTTTCACCTTAGAATGTAATGGCTTTTAGATAGAACCTCTTTTTGTTGATGTTATGCAGACTTCCATCTTGATTAGAATAATGTCTTATGGTGGTCACCTTTCTGCACCTTGCACCTATGGGTAGGACTTAAATAGGTTTACCATGAAGGTAGGATGGTTTGAGGGATGTTTCAAAAGGAGAACTAAGGGCTCTCAACTGGGTATCTCTCTGATTCTACTTTCTAGACCTCCGTCTTATCCAGTTCTACTTGGAAGGTCAAATCTGGAGGTTGTTGTCCGGAGTGCATACACTCCTGACCACCTGTACAGAAAGCCCCACCTGCGCAGGTTGTACCACTTGTGCAGCTTGGGAAACCACCTATGTAGCTTAGGTTACCACCTATGTAGCGTAGGGTTCCACCTGCGTAGGTCTCTTCCAATTTGATTTTTTGGGTTTCTGAAAGGGTTTAGGGTTTGGTTTTGACCTGGGATTGGTCCTAGATGTTGTTCAAACTTGCAAAATTCTTGATTTTAATATGGTATCATGTTTATGTTGGAAAGTTTACTCCTAGAGAGTATATGGCTTATTTTGTGTTGTCATTATGGCAACAAAGTCATATGAAGTTTTCACAGTAAACTATGAAGTGGAAAATTGACTAAGTATAGAAGATAGAACAAAATAGTGACTTGCAGTCGATCAGGGCATCAGCGCATGTGTGTACAATCAACTAAGGATATGCATGTTCAGAATTAATCTCTATGGTATGTTATTATGCTTACCCTACACACACATGGTATGAAATGTCAGTACAGACAACTTATAGAAAGAACAAGTTCACCAGCAGTCCAGAATACAGAGTATGAAGCTGACTTCATTGTTTTGATTAGCGTATAATATTTTTTTATGTAAAGGCTAAGAGCCTATTGTAGAAAGTTTTTAATTTTTTATTAAACATTTTTTTAAACACGCTTAAGCCAATTTGTTTGGAAGCGTTGTGTATTATGTTTTTGGGCCAACTATGGTCTTGTTTTGAGTCGCGTCCATTCAGGCGTAAAGAGATATATATATGTAATGCAAAGATACATTTGAAGCATCATCGAATACATTAGAGAAGATGTATAGTAGAGTAGTATGAAGATATCAGTATGAGAAAGAGCCCTTAAAGAAGTTAAGAGCATAAGAGCATAACTAGAACTGATCAGACATCTGTGTCACATACAACAGTTTATTTTCAAGGATATAGTGCATATCTATTCTCAGGAGGTTGTAGCCTTCTTTCTCTTTGAGAAGTGAGCTCTTGGATAGTGAGTCCCCACCCTTAACAAGGTTAATTGTAAAAGACTCCTAACAGGGTTAGACCCTTAACCAGGTCATTGTACTCATATTGTAAAGACTGCTTCTAATAGGGCAAAGAAACTTTAACAGGTTCATTATACTAGTACAATATTTGTGGGTATTAATTCCCACCAGGGTTTTACGTCTAATCAATGCTTCCCCATAATCATATCAAGTGTTATGTGATCTTGTGTTATGCTTCATTAAATGTATATTTGATTTATGTTTAAGTTGCTGAATTTGAATAATAAGCTAAACATTGATTCACCCCCCCCCCCCTCCCTCTTAGTGTTTCCAACAATTGGTATCAGAGCNAATAAGCTAAACATTGATTCCCCCCCCCCCCCCTCCCTCTTAGTGTTTCCAACAATTGGTATCAGAGCTCTGGTCCTCAGAAAGAAAATTTTAACCACTTGAGGAGATCATGGATTCAGTAGAAGTCAAACATCTGAAAAAGAATCTTGAAGCAGCCCTTGAAAATCTAGATAGATCTGAGAAAGAGAATGAAGAGCTGAAATTAAAATTTGATGGCTCATAAATGCTTATTAAGAAATTAAGGAAAGAATTGAAAGATTTCTCCACCAATGACTTGAAATTGAATGAAGAGAGCAGGTCTCTAAATGATAAGATAGATGAATTAAATGATTAGTTAACTGATATCTTAATAGATATTGAAGAGAAGAAGAAAGAAAACAAACAGTTGGATGATGAACTCATGCAAGCCAATATGAAAATCTTGGAATTGGAAAATATCAAGAACAAAATTGAAATTGAATTATCAGGAGCAAAAGACAAGATTGATAAACTACACACAATCTCTGATCTAATTCAATCGTGGCTCTATGCACAAAAGCTAAAAGGTGACACCACTAGTGTGGGATACAATTTAGCTCAAATTGAGATCAATTCATCACAAGAAATAAAGAAAGCTCAAACAGAATCTTCAGAAGAAAAGAAAATTGAAAATCATGAAGAGACTAAAGCAGAATCACCAAAGGACAAACACAAGGTAGTCAACCATACTTTCTATGCATGTAACAAGCATAAACACTTGGCAAGAGATTGTAGGAATGTAGGACCCTTCAATGGTTATTGCTACACCTGTAATAAGTTTGGTCGTAGGGCTATTCATTGCAGAACTAATCAAAGAAATCAGCCACAACTAAACCAAAGGAATCAAAATCAATTCAATCAGAGAAATCAACCTCAAAGAAACTTGTAGAAAATTACATGTCAGATATGTAACTACAATGGACACACAAAAAAACAATGCAGCATGATGAATAACAACACCAGACCTCCTATCATTTGTCACTCATGTGGAAAAGCAGGACACATCTCAAGATTTTGTAGATCAAGAACAAAGGAACAAGAGAATCCTAAGAAGTCTTTGTTTGAAGAATCAAGAGAAGTTAAATTTTTGGAAGCTAAAGCAAACTCAGATAAAATATGGGTTGAAATAAAGAAGGATAATATAGAGAACAAGATAGTAGATGCATCCTCAGTGGACGCACCTTCTACTTCTGGATAGTTGACCCTCATGGTCTTAGGGGGAGCTATTTTAGCTCTGAACCCCTGTGTGGCTGGTATACTCACCTCTAAGTATGTGCCTATGTATTCATGCATGTGATCACAGATTAAGGCTCTATGCATTCACGCATTTCCCTTACTTCGTTCAGAACAAAGTTTGAAAATCTCTCTATAAACCACTTTATGGCAACGAGAATTAAATGCAATTAACCTTTATATAAATTTGGTAAGAGATCTTAAGACCTTACTTTGCATTTGAGATAGAAGCATTCAAGGAGTAGACAAGTATTGAACATCAAAGCACTACAGTTTAAAGGATCAATTAGTTTGTGAATGGATTATCAATTGGAACAGAACCCTAGTAGTCGTGCCATTTCAGAATCATCGTGAAAACCTATTTAATATAATTACAAGTAAGTATGGCAACCCCTATTATATTCAACATTGTAGAGAGGAAGAGATTTGTTTTTAAGAAGCATCCATTCAAGTCCATACTGGATGATGTCCAGGGAGCATTCTCTAGAACCCCGCTTGGAGTCGTTCATGTGGAAGACATCCATGCATATGTTTATTGCAAGAAGGAAATAGTTGGAGACAACAACATTGCATCTCTCATGGGTTCTATGATAAAACTAGGTTATACATTCAAGAATGAATATGCGCATCTCACTGATAACCCTATCTTTGAGTATTCCAATGCGCATGAGTTTTACAAGCCAGAATGGGTTAAAATCCTATTGAGAAGAATACATGATGACCTCTACTATATTGGTGAAGTTCCTATCTGCATCACTTTTGATCTAATTCATGAGATGACTGGACTACCCAAGACTGGACCAGTTCTTCCAACTGGTAAAGATGTTAAGAAACAAGTTGATAAATCATGCTTATCAAGGAGTGATAGGCGCGGTATGATAGTTGATCCCATCAAGGAAGATGACATAAAGCTAGTTACCATGATATTAGGTTATAAATTTCAGCATGCAAGAAGACTAAATAGTGTATCTGTAGCCACTGTCTTAGTAGAAATAAAAATGGTGAAAGACCACACTCAGTACAACTTATGTGAGATAGTGCGTGCTTAATTGATTGACAACATCCGAGCAATCAAGCATGACAAAAGCAAGATATTCTAGTTTGGTTCACTAATCATATATCTCTACTTCCACATAGTAGGAAAGGTTTCAAATCTCTACTTAGACAGAAGCAAACCCACTATGTCACAAATTTCACTTAAAGTCACATCAGAGAGTAGTGTGAAGGATTCTATGGATATAGACATCAAGACATTCAGAATCAAGATGCAGAAGAGATTCAGGATACCTGAGAAAATAGTTGAGAAGTACAAAGACACCATATGCTTCATGGTGGAGACTGATTTTACTTGTATGGAGGTAGTTGAGCCTAGGACAAAATGGATTCACCCTCTTGGTTATGAAGTTGAAGAACATGTTTTGGAAGGTTATGCACAAGTTCTCCTATCCGCGCCCAAAGATCCCGATGAACCTAGATGGCACACTTATAGGGAAAAGAAAAACCAAGTTGATTCTATCCTATACAGTGCTGAGAACAAAAGGAAGGCACCTAGGATCACTTCAAATATCCTAAAATTTCATGGTGTTACTCAAGAAGATCTTGACAAAGCTAGAGAAGCTAAGATAGCCAAAGAACTTGAGAAGACTCCCACCGAAGTAAAAATTGAAAAGACTGATGATATGCCAAAGAAGAAGAAGAAGAAATCAAATGAAGATACATCTGCACCATCAACCACCATTGAGCTAGATGCATCTCCACCATTAGTACCTAGCAAGAAGACTGGAGGAAGGAAGCAAGCGCCCACTAATCATCCATCATCAAGAACTACAAGGAGAAAGGTAAAGAATACATAAGCTCCTCCTGAAGTAGGTTTCAGACCTATTCTTAAGGTCTTAAGGAATAGAATTGTCAATGAAGGAAGACTAGAATCTCTCAAAAATATATATGACAAATATCAAGAGATAGACAAATCATAGATTCATTCTATGATCATCTCTCATATGATTAAGTTCAAGAGGACTGTATTGGAACTTAAGACTATCATACCAGACAAGG
>MU224251.1:300639-336966 GCA_018584345.1 Thuja plicata | reverse complement strand
TATATATATATATATATATGTTGGATGATATTAGTTTTGGTTACTGATCATGCTATTGATATTCATGTTTTGTCACTACTGTCAACATATATTTCTATGGAGAAGACTAACTGACTACTTAACTGAAACAAGTGTACGGACACTGTACGGATGATTCAAAAGGATCAAAGTTGGATTTATGCAAAAGTCTAAGTTTTGACCTTACTGCTAAGGTTGCTTGACTTTATGTTACATTATCTGGATGTTACAGTTCATTTGGTGAAGACTATTTTTATGGACTGCAACTGTGATTTTGGATAGAGAAGGTCTTTGTGTTTTAGGTATATCTTACTAAGAAATATGTTTCAGAACTTGCAAGCTTACTGATAGAGAGCCAACATATGATAGTGAAATAGGTTGAGTTCAGTTTTTGTTTGGGTACTGATGACGTCAGCTGTGGTGTGTGTTCTGGAGAAGACCGATTTCCTGGCCAACTTCAAACTTGTAACACATGGAAATTAATTATGAGAATGGATTGCAGATTTGGAAGTATTTGTGATGAATTGTAAATGTTGTATACTTTTTATAGGTACCATGTGTATCTTAGCAAGGGCTTATGTAATTATTTTTGTGGTGGGAAACCTTAATTGGCCAACCTAGTTAATTATGTATTAGGAAAATTTAACTGGCCGACCTAATGGGTTATTGTAAAAGGGTATATATGAGTGATCTTTTCATTTGTGAAAAGTGTGGTAAAGAAAGAGAAGAGAAGAGATTTTTTAAGCTACGAAGCTTGACTGTTGGATAGAGAGCAGTGCTGATACTGTGTGTGTGACTTTTGTACCTGTTAAGAGACACAACACTTCAATAAATCATTACATTAGTGAAAACAAAGGGGTTAGCAAACACAACAATCACTAAAATTGATCTATTGCTTCCTATCTAGGAGGAGTATGAAAAATGACATAATAGCCCTTAGATTATGCATATTCCATTGAAAAATACAACCTAAGAACAGAAGATTCAAATGAAAAGTAATCTAAATGATTCAAAAACATGCATGCCAGCTCTAGAAATGGAGATTACAACAATATAACCAAGATTTAAGCTAGAAAGCACTATCAAAGTCCTAAACATGAGCAATATGAGATTGCTTCTTCAATTCTCCAAATATGGGCAGTATAAGGATGCTATTAACTCTTAAAAATTAGGAGCATTACAACAATATATTTCATAAAATGAAGGGCCATTTGAGCTCAAAATCCATCCTATTTATAGGAGAAATGGAGGAAGGGGAGAAGACTCTAGAAGGGCTGCCATTAATGATGTTGTAAGACTCATTAATGAGGTATGGGTTGAAGGAATATGTAAGAGCCATTAATGCTTCATTTATGAAAGAATTAATGAGGTATGGGTGAGAGTTTAAGAAGCATGGTTGAGGGTTTAGAGTCAAGCCTAACAAGGTGGACTTGCGGAAAGGAATCTTGAGATTTCTTGACTTTGTCAAGTGGGCGGAGTTGTTAATCATTCCTTAATGGAATGTGACAACATTAGGAGGTGGGTTTAGGATAGAATTAGAATTAGGATTAGATTAGCATGGGGGGAATAGGTTGAGATGGTTTAGAACCCAGGGTAAAAGTGGTTTAGATAGGTTAGGTTGGGGTTTAAGGGAATATAAATGAAATGAATTAAACTTATTTAATTCATTTTAAATATAGGAATTTAATTATTTTAAGCATTTTATTACTTTTTAATAATTAAGGGGACTATAGCCATTTTAATTAAATTAAATAGGCTAGGGGAATGGGTTATTTGCAAGTGGACAATTGATTTAGGGGTTTATTTAATTCCTTTATAATTAAATAAATAGCCATGTTTGAATTTGTTTTGATTTAAATGGTTTGAATTGATTTGAATTGTATGGCTATAATAGTTAATATAATTCAGTGTTAAAAATCACCTAGGACATTAAATTTGGTTTTAAAAATGAATTATGCCAAAGTAACATGTTCATGACATAATTGGGGGTATGATCACACTTAAGGAAAATAGGGTCTATAGTCAGAACAGACCAAATTCAGGTGGTTACATTTTCCCCTCTTTGAATTGATGTGCGAGCAGTGCATTGATTCAAAGAAAGTTTTTGATTTTTGACTTTAGAAAGATTGAGAATTTTGTTCTTGGTTGTCGAACGAAATGATGATGAGATCAGTCTCACACTTGATCGAACTAAACTGATAGAATTGACCTTGAACCTGGTTGTCGTCCAAATATCAATAAAAGATCTTAAAGATAACAATTCTGAACTTGGTTGTCGTCCAAAGATTTATAATACTGATCCTGAACTTGGTTGTCATCCAAAAGCCTATATGAAGCTGCCAAGAGCTTAATAAGTATCTTTTAAAATGAGGAAACACAAGATATCCAGCTTATGAGAACCAAAGCTTTCTATCTAACAGTTCTGACTTTAGTCAAGGAAAATGTTATGCCCTTAGTTTGTTTGATAACGAAGTCATTTTGATGCTATTTTAAGCAAAAATTTAATTGATGATAGTGTGATCATGCCCCCTCGGGAACAAAATCGAAGGAAAAGAATAAAATCCCTCTATTGAAATGATGTATTACTTGCAGTGATTGGGTAGGGGAATGAAAGAAGGGAGTAGAAGAAGTGAAAAGGTGGTGTGTTTAAGAGTAAATACACGAGTACCAAGTTAATCACACTGAAAAGGTGAGTTTGATTTTGTTCTTGATAGATAAGATATTTTGGGAAACATGGGTATTAGTAATAAACTTGGATTTTAGATGAATTAAAAATAGAAAGGAGTTTGAGCTCAAATCCTTATGTTGTTCTTTCAAAAATGCATCATGCAATCTCTAAATGCAGCTACATGCAGACTCTTAGGACTGTCACTGATTTGCAGATATTGGAATATTTTATCATCATTGGGCACTTTTGGAATGGATGCCATCGGATAGTACAACAATCACTAATTCCCACTAATATTATCAAAGTATGAATACTATGTTTTATTGAAATGTCAGAAATAGACTTAGGCATCAAGGCATAGAAGCCAGGACAACAAAATAGTCACCTTCCTTTTAATATACCAAATCCTGAGTAAGGAAAAATATTGGACCCGCAATGACCTTGAAAATTCATATCCTTGGGTACATTATGATTCGTATACCTTAGTGAGAATTTGGATCAGAAAACAGACAAGGAAATTGTTTCAACCTCGCCATAGTTTACACATAACAAAGATCGAGATATATGTGGCTATCCACCCATAGTGGAAGCTCTTACCATAAACATCTGAGTTAGGTGAAATTTATAGCATAATTTGGAACAATCACCATATGCAGAAAATCAAGAAAACATTATGCCCTCTATCCTTGTGACTCTTTGTCTCTGCACAGATGTCATTGAGCAACTAAGAAGACATAATAAATTATCAATCGAGAATCAATCAAATAAAATTTATAATTACTTAGATGCCCCTAGTTGAGAACATCATCAGGACATGAAAGAATCATAATCAAACCATTATCACACTATGTGTTTAAGTAGTACTTGTTCATTCATCTGTCAAACACAATAAAGATTTGTCAATCAGAAAATTGGAATATAAGCAATATGGTGTTTCCATGCCTGTGCATTGATAGGATAATCTGTTCATGTTTATGATCCAATATAGCCTTGTAGGAACTATGTTAAGGTAAATGTCATGTCTGGATATGTGATGCTTGAAAAGACACCCTTGTTTTGAAAAATGACATTATTTTGCATGTATCAAGAAATATTGTGTTTGTGAGGAAAACCATCCTAGAGCAACCTAGCAACCGCAACCTACCATGCCATCAAAGATGCCCCCAGTGTAGAATGACTTATTCTGAAGACGTAAATGTAGACAAATCCCAAGAGAGGATAAGATAGCCATTTAGGAAATGAAGTCAATGTTTGAACACATGTAAAATTATGAAGGCCTAGTATCAGTAGTGCATTGATAGATGGAGCGCAGAACACAAGTGATGCCTGATTGCTAGGTTTTCACCACTTGGCAAGATCTTTTCTTTCTTTTTTCTACCAAGATGCCTATTTTACCTGTGCTCATCAAGGCACTTTACTTTTTAATTTCAATTTTTTTGCTATTTTTTCTTTTTTTTGAATGTTTTTGTAGTATCAAGGCGCCTGTTTACCAGGTTTTCACCAAGGATACCCTTTCTGTAGGACCTTTTCCATTGTTTTTGGACTTCATTAGGATCAATTTTTTGAATGTTTTTGGTATTTTATGAGAACTATTTTCTGTACAGGCTCTACTAGCTGAACATCAAGCGTAGAACCACTTCAAATGTAGAGTATTGATAGGATCTGGAAGAAAATCTCCCTCAGGTGTAGCTAGTTGATAAGCTCAAGTCCCAAAAGTGGCTGTGATAACATAAGGTCCCAGCCAATTAGGTTCAATCTTTCTTTTTGTTCTCTGTTAGGCTGGTTCTTAGGATTCTCTTTTAGGATGAGATCTCCCACTTCAAATTTGCATGGTTTGACCTTCTTATTGTAGCCTTTTGACATACGTGCTTGGTACACTTTGAGGTGATTGAGCGCTTGTTGTCTGTGCTCATCTAGTAGGTCCATAAAATTCACCCTATCTATGCGGTACTGGTCATTAGTAACAAGACCTTGTAAAGATATCCGCATAGATGGGATTTCAACCTCAATGGGTAGCACTGCTTTAGCACCATAAACTAGAGAAAATGGGGTGGCTCCAGTTGGTGTTTTGATGCTTGTTTTGTAGGCCCATAGTGTCGAATTCAGTTGTAAATGCCAGTCTCTGCTGGACTTAATCATAGTTCTGTGTAGAATCTTGAGAATATTATTGTTAGATGCCTTAGCTTGTCCATTACCTTGAGGGTAATATATTGAGGAGCAATGTTGAGTGATATGGAACTTTTCACAAAGGTCATCAATGTCTTGATTTTTAAATTGGCCCCCATTGTCTGTTAAAAGTGAAGAGGGTATCCCATATCTACAAATAATGTAGTTCAGAATGAACATAGCCACCTATTTTCCAGTGGATTTGATTAGCGGTACAACCTTGACCCACTTTGTGAGATACTCAATGGTTGCAATGATGAACTTATGTCCATTTGAAGAGTTGGGATATATTTCTCCAACCAAGTCAAAGGCCCATTGCTGAAATGGTCAATGTGTGATAAAAGGGATAAGTTCTCTAGCAAGAGCATGGATAAGATTTCCATGTCTTTGGCATTTAAGACATGCTTTTGAAAATTGAATAGCATCTCTCTCCATGGTAGGCCAGTAATAGCCTACTCTAAGCAGTTTCTTTGCTAATGAAAAGTTGTTTGAGTGTGATCCACATACACCTTTGTGGACTTATTTTAATGCCAAATCAGACTCTTCAAGTTCTAAACACCTAAGAAGTGTATTGTAAAGACCCCATCGATATAGGTTTCTAGTTATGAGGATGTAACATGATGTTGTCCTAATCAGGGATCTTTTCTCATTTCTGGATAGATTGTTAGGGATGGTTTGGTCAGAAAGGTAAACAATGATATTGGCATACCGAGATTGGTCTGGGGAATTCAAAGCACATATTACCTGGTATTCAAGAGTATCAAAGGCAGGATAGGATAGTTCTTCCACCAAGAATTCATAGCACAATTGATGTTCTTCTAGTTGTAACATCGATGCCAAGGTAGCCATAGAATCTGCAATTTTATTCTCTGATCTTGGTATCTGCTGGAAGGTGACAAAGATAAAGTACTTCTTTAGGTCGTCAACTAGTTGCTTGTAGGGCATCAAATTCTCATCCTTTATTTGATACTCCCATTGACCTAATTGATAATTTGTTGGGAGTCACCATATACGTGTTAACTTTATAATCTTCCACTCCATAGCTAGCTTAAGACCGTTTACCAATGCTTCATATTCTAAAATATTGTTGGTGCATGGAAACATCAATTTGTAAGATTTGGGAATCTTGTAACCTTGAGGGGTTATGAATAGAACTCTTGCTCCATAGCCTTGTTGAATAAATGAATCGTCAAAGTACATCTTCCATGGAAATTCAATTAGATGCATGATTTTTTCATCAGGGAGTTCAATTATTAAAGGTTCATCATCCTGGAGTGGCGAATCATTCAATTGATCTACAAGGACCTGTCCTTTAATAGCTCTCCTTTCTATGTATTCAATGTCAAACTCACTTAGAATCAGGACCCATTTTTCCAAATGTCCTATTAATGCTGTTCTACTCAAAAGGTACTTTAGAGGATCAATTTTAGCAATGAGCTTCACTCTATGAGAGAGCATGTAGTGCCTCAATTTTTGTGATGCAAAGATGACTGCTAAGCATGCTTTTTCAATAATGTTGTAACCAGTGTTCTACTAGTGTAGTAGATAACTCTTTCTTTCTTTGTTTCATCTTCTTGAGCTAGAAATACTCCTAGGGATGTAGTTGTAGCTAAAATGTATAAGAGTAAGGGCTTTCCATGAATAGGCAACATAAGAATAGGAGGAGTAGCTAGGTATCCTTTCAATTCCATAAAGTTTACTTCATAGTGTTCATCCCATTTGAAGGTAACCCCTTTATGTAGTAATTTAGTAAAGGGTTGTGCCCTATCTACAAGTTGGGACATGAATCTCTTGATGGACTGAAGTCTCCCTTGTAGAGTCCTCATTTGACTAATGTTGCATGGAGGATCCATCTCTAGTATAGCCTTAACCTTTGCAGGATCTACCTCAATTCCCTTCATTGAAAAAAAATAATCCTAGGAGCTTCCCTAATTGGACCCCAAAGGCACATTTCTTTGGGTTGAGCCTGAGTTGGAACTGTTCCATTTGATCTAATATATTTCTTAAGTCAGCAATGTGAATACCTCCTTCTTTGGATTTAGCCAATATGTCATCCATGTAGTCCTCCATGTTCTTGTGCATCATGTCATGGAATATAGTCATCATGGGTCTTTGATATGTTGCACTGGCATTCTTGAGCCCAAATGGCATGACGTTCCAACAAAAGGTGCCCTATGCGCATGTAAATGCAGTTTTCTCTTGATCCTCAAGTGTAATTTTGATTTGATTTTAGCCTGAGAATCCATCCATTAATGAATACATCTAGAAGCCTGCTATAAGGTCTATGATCATGTCAATGTTAGGTAGAGGGAAGTCATCTTTTAGACATTCTTTGTTTAAGTCTTTGAAGTTAGTATAAATCCTGATAGATTTATCAGTTTTAGATATGGGGACCACATTGGAGATCCACCCTGCATAGGCAATGACTCTGATAAATCCAACCTTTAACAACTTCTCTAGTTCTGATTTTACCAATAATGCAACATGAGCATGCATCTTTCTAAGTTTTTGTTTCACAGGTTTGATCCTAGGAGCTATAGATAAGTGGTGCATGATTAGATTAGGATCTAGCCCTGGCATATCAGTATAAGACCATGCAAAGTTGATCTTCTTCTCTTTTAGGAACTCTGTGAACCATGTCTTCTCCTCTTCTGATAAAGATTGTGCAAGGTGGACTATTTGAGGATCTTCAATGGTGCCCAAATTTACTGGCTATGTTGGTTCAATCAGTACTGAAGACCTTTCCTAAAAGTGTTTGGGGAAGATTCTCATCCTTTGGCACCTCTAAGAGGTTTTCACCATTGGATATGTCTCTTTTCTTTACTATTTTGGGAACTGATACTGCCACAAAGTGGTTTTCACCATCAGTCCTCTTTTTCTTTTTAACTTTTAGTTTTTGATTGAGAAACCTAATATCCTCCCGTGACATATTTTCGCTCCTTGCATTGGTGGAAGAAGGGTAAGGTTCACAAGAATTGAGATAACAAGCTAGGGTGTGGTCATTGGGAAAGTCGAGTATAGGAGTAGGATCTATTTTAGTCCAATGAATTGGGTCTGGAAGTAACAATGATAGGGAGTCAGACTCTAGGAAGGACAACATCACGTTAGCATCAAGACCATTAACTGACATGACATGATCTATTAAGTTAATTTCTTTTATATCTAGATCAATAAGAGTGAGATCATGGATAAAAGGGTCATTGTTACTTATATGCAGACCAAACTCTAGTGATTCATCAGTAGAAATCTCATCATCATCTCTCCGTAAAAGGAGGCTTCTTGCTTGTAGCCTATGAAATTCTTCTAGACTTATGTATTCACTAGTTTCTTCATCAATGATCGGGGGAAGGAACTCTTCTTCTTCTTCAGGATTATTAGCATCATTGGGAGTAGTGTTAGACTATTTATGAGGAGTTGAGGGTGCTGCAAACATGTGAATTATATCTATTCCAATATCTTCAGTGGCAACATATAGCTCTTCCCATTCATAATCATGAGAGTACATGACCTCATCATCGCATTTGTTTAAGTATTCAGCAATGGTTATCTAAAGTACCCAGTTAGCTACTTGTGGATCAAAGTGGGGTAGATCAAGAACATGTGAAATTGTGACCAATTGCCCCCAGTTATTATGTAAATCCTATTGCCAGGGTATCTCTTGAGTAATTGTTTCTATTAATGATATCTCTAGACCAATTGCTATGGTGTCTCCTACCTCTTGAATGGGAGGTTGTGCTAACAAGGGGGTGTGAAGATCCTGTGGTACCTCAAAGCTAGGTACATAGTGTTCTCCTTGGTAGTTGGGATATGTTGATGGGGTTTTTATGACCGGGTCCACCAACAGTCATAAGTTGTCACCGGGTACAGGGGGTACCAGCCAACTCCGCTTGCAAAGGCTATCCAGGAAAGTTAGACTCCCCGGGCCTCCCAGCACCTGGGTGTCAGGTCACGACGGTGCAGGGCTCGGTTGGGAGAAGTGACTATTTTTGAGGATGATAGCTAGTTCTTCAACTCATTCTCTCTGGAGATTTAGTACGGTGAGGTTCCTCCAAGCATTCTACATTTAGAAAATAAAATGAAAAAAAGATCCTGCAGGGTCATAAGTACTTCATCTAACTATAGTTATGCTTAAACATTCAAAACATTGATAATGCTCTAATATACTACACTAAATACTGAAGAAATACACAACCATCAGCTAGTATTTTATTAGTAGCAAGGGAAAAGAGGTCGTTAATCTACTTAACATATCAGAGTAGAAGACATAAAGAACATGAAACATAAAATACCATTAACTTATAAGTTTGAATGCCAACAACATCATTGCAAAGAATTATCCCTCCTTCATTAATGTTTCTTCTAGCAAGCACTGGTGCGTGATACAATGGTGGCTCCAGGGGAGCATCTAACTATTGGAAAGTGAAACAATGGAGCATTGAGCTCTACAACTAAAATGAAAAATCACTTTTCTATTACTGTGGATAGAAAAATCATCAATTTTGCCGACCCTTGGAAATGGGTCAGTCTTACTATTTATACACATCTTCATCTAACCCTAACCCTAACCCTATTTTACATCATGTTACAATAGAATACAATATCTAGGGGCTGGTACTACTTGTGCCGCCCTACAAAAGACCTTGAGACGGAATAGGTTTGACATGTTAGAAGAATAATATAAGAATGTAAAGAAAAATAATTGGTCTCAAGAAGAGAGCCAGGAGAGAGAAGGAAGAAATCAGATCCCTGGGGATCGAGGCTACATGCCTCATAAATGGGAAATGCGGTGCCTTGTCTCTAATGTGCCAGGTGTACCCATGAAGTGGCACCTTGAGAAGACCATCTGTCAAAAAACCAACTATTAATCTGACATTTCTTGATGTAGCCAACTACCTTCTGATAGCCTTCAATAATTGCTTCTAAAAGTGACCGGTCAGCCTTGGGGACCGGGACACAGATCACTAGAAAGAATACAAAATTTGGGATTCAGGACTTTGGGATCCAGGAACTTATGTTCTGAAAGAATAAAAAATACAAAATGTTTGAGTTTTCCCTAGCCTCCAGAGAAACATTTATGGTTGCTTGTTGTCATTGAATGTTTGGAGAAGGTGAGAGATCCCATCCTTGTCAATTTCTTTAAGGTAGGACCGCTGGTACTTAGCCACCTCAACTTGCTCTCCAAGCTCTAGAACATTATCTTTGAACTCGTCGGCCATTTTTTCTACATCATGATCACTAAGGACCATGTGAGTTAGCCCCATCATTTGGGTCCCATCCAGTCCCTCTGGGGATCGGTATTTAGATTCCATTAATTCGTCAAATTTTCCCAGGATGTATTCCTCCAGGGTGCACGTATTGGTGCTGAATGGGTCTGCTCTGGAGACCTTTGCCACAAATTCCTTGTACATATTTGTAGAATATTGCACTGTGTTGACTTTGTCATGAAGATCCCCTACCAGTTGCTTGAGTACCTCCAATGTGAGGTCAAGTTTGGAGTGTTGGGTCCTCACAAAATCAAATGATTCTTCTCCCAGAATCCCAGATTCGGAGACCATCTCTTCCCCGAGGTTGAGGAGCTCTTCCAACTCTACCTTCCAAGCCTCATAATTTTCCATGTCACCCTCCCATATATTAAGAATAGTTTTTTCCTAATGCAGAACATGTGATGCCGTGTACAAATCTGGGAGGGTGGACACTAGGAAACGCTGGGTGTTTCCTACTTACAAAGTGACCCACTCATCGACCGCTTGGGCCTTTTTCTTCATTGCTCGGAGGGAGTTAATGTCTCTTTGCGGTAATGGTGCATCAGACATGGAGACCTCCAGAGGAATGGCCCTAATGGGCCGGGCCAGCTCAGTAAGCAACCCCATGAGGTTCACTATCTTTTCCTTCTCTGCTTTGAGCCTTTGGGCCTCTTTTTTCATATCTGGCCTCCACCACCTTGGCTGCCTCTTTTAACAGGTCCACTTCAACCTATTTACCTCTCTTTCCCAGTGATATCTCTATGATATCATAATCTCTAGCCTCTTCTATCACCGCATCAGTGTCTGGGGGAGGTGTTGCAACAACGACAACTATTTCTTCTCCCGACTTGGTTCAAAGAGTATGAACCGCCCGGGCTTTCTTGGCCTTTGGTGGTTCTTGGACCTAGGCCATCATCTCAGCTAGAGAGAGATGAGCTCTTGGGGTGGACAAAGCCTTTCTCTTCTTTCTCTCCACTAACCACTGAAGTGGCAGGGGTGGCTTTTTTTCCAAAGCCTATTCTTTTGGTTCTTCCCCGGTGCCTTGTTGTTGTTCCTCCTTAGTGGCGTGGGTCTCACCTGCCCCCTTTTCTTTATTCTCGGCCTTATCAGGAACATTTCCCCTGGTGACATCTATCTCTTCTGCCCTGTCCTCTGTATCTCCAGCCCTATCTGGACCTTTGTCAGTTGTCCTGGGGGTTTCCTCCTCTTGTTGTTCTTGAATTTCTTCGGCCTCAGTTGCTAGGAATTATTCTTCTTATGATATATCTTTTGGAAGTAGGGGAGGTACCAGGCCAAGATTCAGCGTTTGCGTCACGGTTATTAACTTCCCAAAGGTTGCTTTGGGGAGTGGCGCTTGGAACATGATGGCTGAGGTTATTGTTGCTCCTGTAGGTCTGGTTCCCTCAACAGGTGTTGCTTATTCATTTTTCCCTTGTTGGTCCATCTCCACATCTTGCATTTCCAGAGCCTTAGAGGCGATCTCCAGCTCTGCTTCCTTCTCTTCTTCCACTGGCTCCTATTCCTGCGCAGCTATTTATTCCTTAGCTTCCTCTTGTGCTGGGACCTCAACCTCCTACTCGATGCCCCCTGTAAGTTATCAAATTCATTGGTTGTAAAGACATTTTCAAACTCATCCTGTGGGGGTGGGTTGTCAAGGATATCGGTGGGTTCTGCTTCCTTCTCTAGCTCTAGGGAGTTGGAAGAGAGGATTTCAACTTGTGGAGCCTAGGACATCCCCAGCTCTAGCTCCTTTTTAGGCTTAGGTTCAAACCTCCTTCTTCTCTAGATAATCAAGGGTGGGCCCACATCCCTTACTGCTGCTTGCTCCACCGGATCCACCCCTGTCACCTTAACCATTAAGGCTACTAGTGAAGGGGAGGATGGAGGGTGAATAGGTCCGGCCATGAGCACCAGGGTAGCCAGCCGTGTGATTAGATTCTCCCTCATTTTTTGAGAGGCTGCTACTGATTGCCTTATCTATTCTTTAATGGGGACTTCTTGTATAGGAGGAGTTGTATCGATTCCTTTTCATTTATCTACTCTCTGTGAAGAAGTCCCAGCTCCTGAAGTTTCTTTTGGTACTGGCTGGGCTGCTCTTCGGACACTCCCGGGGCACATCCTTTTGAAGTAAGTGTGGCTGCACTCAACCACCTCATGGGTGAAGTCCTCAATAGTGGACCCCTCCTAGGCATCCCAATTTACTGGTGGGAGAGCCATTGTATTGATCCCCTTTGCTTTGTACTGGGGATCGATCGTGGGACCGACATCTGAGAAGTCCTCTGGGAACCTCCAAAGTTTCAATCTTTCCATCATGCCTGCCATCATCCTGAGGTAGTGCCAGCTCTAGACCTCCACATTGTCTTGGAAATCTTCCCAAAATTCCTCCATATGGTATTGATGGGGCTCTGAAGCCCGGGGAACTGCCACTGCAATCTAGCCGTGCGGATCAAAATTCTTTCGCGTCAATTAGAACTCCGCCAAGTTATAGTTTTTAGCTCATTGTCTGCTTCTTTGGCGGTGGCCAGGCTGCATGAATAATTCCCACAAGTGATTGGGAATGGAATATTGGTCACCTTCTTCAGGGAAAAGAAGGCATGCAGCTCCATTATCTTCCTACAAAATACCAGCAAGACTATCTTGTCCCCGCAGTGCTTGGGTAACAAGTAGGGTTTCCGGGAGAAGCCGGTCACCCTTATATATGTATGCTGCTGGTATTGAATATAGTAGTGTCCATAAACCTGGACCAAATTCATTGCCTCTATGGATAGGTGATATCCTACATCCCAGGTGGGTGTGAGCAGGTGGTAGTAAACGAACGCGTCATTTACTCTGCAAAAGCTGGGGAAACTGGCTTCCCATTGAATCTGTGGGAAGTAGTCCCATGGGGCCTTTTGATCTGAGCCAAGCTTGAGTATGCCATCTATGAGTAACCCATGGGCGTGGGGCCTTTACTATGCTAGAGCCCAAAAAATATAAGAAGTCATGTAAAATCTCTTCTTCTTGGCCAGTTGGAGGAACTGGGAGTCGACATGGTTTGAAATTATAGCTGCCCAGTTGAAAAACTCCCCGGCTGTACTTATGCTGAGCAAGAAGTAGTACATGCACCTAGAGAATTCTCAGGCATGCTATTTCCTGAAGACCTAAAATAGTTCTATTATCCCCATCTGGATGCTCTCCTTGAATTTGGACCTGGGGATCTCTAGCTTCATTCTCTTGGGGTCCCTCTTCGGGACTTTGAGCCAATTGTTGTTCATATAAATGCGGGTTGCCTCCTCCAATTTCTTGAATTGGGCCAAGGCATCAGACTAGGTGACCATGGTCAGCTTGGTGAATTATGGGATTCCCAAACCCCTCTAGAAGGTATCAGGGTCAAGAGACACTAGAGGAGTGGGGTACCCCGTTTGCTCTGGTGGTGTGAGCATAACAGCTCGAACAGATGGGTTGTAAAGAGTTGAGAGTGTGAGAATAAGCTCTGGTGACTACACTGAGCACAGGAAGCAAGCTGCCTTTAGGATCCTGGAGTTTCCAATTTTAATGGCCAAAGGGTCTCCAGCCTGTCATTGAATGTAAATGACTTTGACCAAAGCCTGCATTTTGGGCCATATTCCGATGCTAGTG
The DNA here is from genome assembly GCA_018584345.1 of Thuja plicata. Classification (NCBI taxonomy): domain Eukaryota; kingdom Viridiplantae; phylum Streptophyta; class Pinopsida; order Cupressales; family Cupressaceae; genus Thuja; species Thuja plicata. Next base: position 323,253 of record MU224251.1, on the reverse strand, counting down.
TTGGTGAAAATTTGCACCTTATACTCAATCTTTGAGCCCATGATGACTCTATCCTTGACGTATTTTAGGCTTAAAGGCATCTTCTCCAAATCCTTCTCCATTTTGGATTTCACTGACGCCCTGGTGCTTGTTGTAGATGGAAGTTCTGGAATTCTAGGTGGTGAGGATGCAGATGCTTCAGACATGTTTGAGAGTGTACTCTGGAAACCTGCAAGGCAAAGTGACCATCAGAATGCATTACTAAATAAATACTTTAGGGTCCAGAGATCTTACCACCATGATGTCTGCTTTCCCTGAAAAGTTAGTTTCATTCAAAAACTCTAGAAATCATGCATACATATTATGAACTTAGGAATTTGATCGACCATCTGGGTCTGGGAATCTTATCACACTTGGTAAGAAGGACATGGGATGGATGATGGCAGGAGACCCAGAGCCCAGAGAAGTAATCATTGGTAAAGATGTGCAAAAAAGCAAACTGCCAGGCCCATGTGGGCGCCACATGGGTAGGTAATAAATAGGAGTTATGGCGATGATGGCGGAGCCAACTATCTGAATGCACAAAAAGTGAAGGCCACTTGGATAGATTTAAATGCACACATGGGACATAAATGAGGGCCAGGCTGGTTTTACAGAGGAGAGATAAAATTGCCTATTTGAAACTGATCAAGAGCCGAGTTTCAAACAGGTGGTATTCTGCTTAGAATGAGCTTATAGGCAAAAAAACTAGTGACATGGGTGACTCAGCGAGCTTGCTAAGCTACCTAGAAGGATATACATTGGAGCTAAGGGATATATACATGGGGACTAGAGGGATATACAATAAATATACACTAAATTTACACATATATACATCGCAGAACAAACATTTATGGGAAACCATGCAAAGCATGGAATATATACATCTTTCTACACTATTTACATACTAACTACACCTGCACAGAGGGCCGACAACCCTCTGGCAGAGCTGGCCCACCAACGGGCGGCAAAACTAGAAAGAAACAAAAATGAACAAAATAGAAGAAAGAGGCAAAGACAACCAAAAATAGAAAGAAAACAACACCAGATAGAAGGAAAATCGAAGGGAAAAGAGGAACCAACCTGAGAACATAGAAAAGAGAAGGAAAGAAGCCTCCATGGAAGCTCTGTAATAGCTACAACCTTCAAACGATCACAATCAGCCACCACAAACCACTCACAATCACTCGAAAATTCTAGAAATACTTAGCACTAGATTAACGTTAAATCTCTGCAAATCGCTCTAAAATTGCTCTGATTGCTTGAGTGTTTAAATCATGATAAATGTGAAAATGATAGGTAACTTCTATTTATACCCGTGGTAAAAAGAAAGCCACCTCTCCATCAGAAAACTCCGGACAGACAGACCTCTGGACTCTGGGCCTGGGGATTCCCTGCTACGATATCACCTTAAGGAAAGAGAACATCATGGTGAAGAATCCCAGAGTCTAAAATCTGGCTCCCGACAAAGGATGAAAAACTCTGGGACTGGGGTCCCGGAGGCACGAGAAACTAACAAAACAAAACAAAACCGTAGGGAAGAAAACTCCAGAGAAAGAAAATAAAAGGAGACAAAAAGACAAGGCAAGAACCAAAAGCAAAAACAAAAAAAAGGGGGGACCCAACATTTTGCCCACAAAATGTAGGGACGGGGATGTAGGGAATAACAGGATCCTCTATGCCAACATGTAATAATCTCTCGTAGGACCACTACTCTAGTTCATCTGTTTCATCACTCCCTTTATCTAAGTGTGGACTCCCTTTTGAAGCGGGTTTATCAGTTTTAGTATTAAAACTCAGTCATGTTTTGTCTCTGGTATTCTAGAACTCCATGGGTATAGGTTCAATAATCCCTCATCCTGTGTTGTTTAGAGGCCCTTTTACTTTGTATCCCATTTGTTTGAGGAAATCATATCCCTTGCCATACTATTCTGGGGATATCTTTACATGTTTGACCTCAGTTTCTATCGGTTCTCCTTTGTAAAGCCAGTCCAAGACTTCCTATTCTTTTGTATTATCTGAAGAAGATGTGGATGCCTTTACCATGCTAGTTTCTTCGTGTACTTCTAGCTCTTTGGATTTTGTAGGTGTGAATGCTAAGGAAGTTTTTCCATAGGATCTCGGTGATACTGGAAGTTCTATTAGTAATGGAGTCAAGTCCAGCTTGTACTCTCCCATACCTGTTTCTTGAAGTTTAAGGTTTTGCCAAAACTTTTGATGACCATGTCCTTGGTAGTTTCAGGAGAAACTACATCCATAGCCTCCTTGTTATATGGGATCATGCTACCAGCTTTGATATTATTACAAGTGTAGTTAGCATCTGCAGGAATTGTCACCTTCACCCCATTATGTGGGAACTTTATGCACTGGTGGTAAGTAGATGGTACAGCTTGCATTTCATGAATCCATGGTCTCCCCAACAGGATATTGTAGGCTAGGGGTAGATCCAGAACTTGACATGTGACGTTCCTCTCAATTGGGCCAACTCTGATAGGTAGAACAATAAGACCTCTGGAGGATCTTTCTTCCACATCATAGGCCTTGATAGTTATTTTGCTTCTATAGTCAATTGTCTATTTTGAGAGACCCAGTCTCTTGATTAGATCAAGTGTACAGATATTCAATCCTGCACCTCCATCTATCAACATGAATCTAACACAGGATTTATGAATAAGGACTTCAATATGGGGGGTTGATTATGTGGATGTGTCAATGACTTATCATCCTCTTTAGAAAAGGAGAGGTAATGTGGCACAGAGATGTGATTGACCATCGCTTGGAATTTGTCTATATCAATATCCTTTGGGATGTTAGCAACATGTAGAGCCTGTTCTAGGATTTCCCTATGTACTGTAGATATTTTGAGCAACTCAAAAATGGAAATTTTGGTAGAGGTTCATTGCATTTGGTCTACCAAGTCATACTTTTCTCTAGGGATAGTAATGACGTGTTTTGCTGCTGGTTTAGGAATAGTAATGATAGGAACCTTGGACGTCGATGTTGGTTTTGGAGGTCCTTTGATTGTGACTTGTGCTTGGCTCCATGTTACAACATTTGAGTGGAATGAGACACCTTTAATTGTGACCACATTGATTAACTCAGTCTTAATTTTGAGCATATTGATCACATTGTCATTGTTGGAATAGGTGTAGTTGACTTCATTACCTTTCCCTTTAGATGTTTTTCCTTTTTCATAGTTAGGAAAGGGTTTTTTGAATGTTGTATGATCCTCATTGGTAGTATGTCTATCTAGTTTGATCTTACCTCCTTAAATGAGGTCTTGGATGACATGCTTAAGCTTAAGGCAATTATTAGTCTTGTGGCCTTTTTTTTTATGAAAGACATAGTAGGAGTTATCATCCCACCATCTTGGTTTGACCATTGGTTCCCACAGTTTGGAATCAGGAATAGTAAGAACTTTGTTATCCAATAGTGTTTTTAAGACGGTCTCAAGAGGTTCTCCTAAAGGAGTGAATGTTCTATGAGGTTTGGAAATCCATGATCGTCCCTTGTCATTATCATTGTTTATTTTTGGTATGGGAGTTTTTACCTTGGAATCCTTGCTTGCTTGCATACTGTTGGTTAGATTGAATACTTTAGGTTTAGGACCAACATTGGATGCGTCTACTATGCCATCATTGACAACATTATTGTTTTTCTTCCACCATTTAGGATTTGAGTTGGAGTTGTTTGATTTTTTTTCACCTTGAAGAGTGATCTCCCCTCTTTTGACCATGACTTCCTCAATACGGAGGGCATTTTTAATCATTCTTCCAAATATTGGTGAGTCTTGCATTTGTAATGTGTAGTTGAATTCTGGTACCAAGTTATTAACGAAGATTTCCATCTTCTTAGATTTAGGAATAGCTCTTGAATATTGTGCAAAGATCTTCCTCCATCTTTGTAGAAAGTGTGTAAATGATTCACCAGTATTCTATATAGTATTACACAGATCCATCATGGTCACATCATGTTGTATGTTATAAGAGTAATGCTGGATAAAGTGTTGAATTATCTCTTCAAATGTTTTGACCTTAGGGTTCAGTTTTGAGAACCACTCCATGGCATTACCTCCTAGACTTCCTAGAAAGATTTGCATGAGGTATGTAGGTTCATGCATGTATTCTATGCTCAAAGCACAAAATTCTCTTACATGATTGTGTGGGTCAGTTTCTCCTATGTACTTGTTGTACTTCAGTCTTTCCATGTTGGGAGGAAATGGAACCATAGTAATACTCTTATCAAAAGGGAATAGACAAATGGAGCCCAAAGAGTATGGTGATTTTGGTTTAGCCTTCTCTTGTTTGAGGTTTGTAAGCTCTGTTTACATCAATGTTAGCTATTTGGCAAGGATAGATATAGGAGTTGGTACTTCATTTTATTTGAGTTGTTCCACATCCTAATCCTTAGGTAATTTGACACTCGTGGATGCTAGATGGAGGAAGTATTTCTCTTTAGTGTCATCAATTATCCTTTCCAATATTTTGTGGAACCTCTTACTCTGTTTGAGTTTTTCATACTCATCTTCAGGGATCTCCCCCTCACTGTCTGATCCAAACAGATCACATTCAAAGGTGGTTTCTTCATTCTCATCTAGATCTTTGTGCTTTTTATTCTTTGTATTGTCATATTCTTCAAAAGCTACACTCCATTCGCGAGTGTTTCTATCCATTTGTGGAGAGTCTAGATCAAGAAGGGAACTATGAGATGTTTCTCCTAGAAAGTGTGTTGATTTAGGAGGTACTTCCAATCCTTTAGACGTGTACTTGTTGCATCTTGTGTTAACCATGTGGTTATGTCTCAACTTTCATCAAGGTTTTCCAATAGTGTCAGGTAGAGTCTCAAATCGTTCAAGTGAGTGTGTCTAGGTAGAAGTGTTGTTTGTGTTTGGGTGGAAGTAAACGATTCCAACATCAGAGGGTTAGAATGCCCTGATAGTGAGTTGGGAACCAAGTTGTTTTAAAAAGTGGGTAGACCACACATATTTGAGACAGATTACAAGAGTCTAATGGGACATGCCAGATAGATGTCTGAATTTTTTTTTGATATAGCCACAGTGAGACCAAAAGAAGCAATAAGGACATACTAAAGAGTCAAAAAGGGAATCTGAAATAAACTATGTTCCTCTGAGAGGCAATGATGCAAGTTCCCATTGTTCAAATGTTGTCAGTTTTGTTTTGAAAGTGCGTGAAGTTTGAAGATCGCATTTTTGAGATTTTTCAATGATTGAAAAACACATGTAGACCAAGGTTTGAATTTTGTTGCTTGTTTGAAGAGTTTATCTTTTTAGTGATTTTACAAGCACATCAAACAGATTTGTATTGTTTAAGAGGGTGAAACAAACACTCATCTTTTTCCTATTCTCTAGGTGGAGGATAAAAATCTTTGCTCATTGACTCAGGTACACACTCAAATGCTAATTAGAATACAACCATCACCAAGAACACAATGGCTCCAGTCATGATGATGTATTAGCCGAATCCAAATGCAAGTGAGGGTACAATATGATGAGTGTCTTGGGGCAATTAATTTTTGCCTTGCACAAATATTATCACCCTTTTGGGGGTGAATCAGGAATTCTTTCTGTTGAATTTGTTATAGATTATTGGGCAATCCGTTCAAAACCGTCCCCCATAGAATTGCTCAAGGCAAAATTAATGCATATAGCCCTATGAGTACCTAAATATATGCAATCTCACAAGAAATATTCAAGCAGCTCTGCTCTACATATACCCAAGCATGTTCAAGGAATGATATCAAAATTCCATGAAGAAAAATGGCTCCGTCTTTCAAGGCTCTAGCCTATGATGAAGCAATTATCTATAGTGAGTTGGAAGGGTTGGTGTAAAACCTGTCGTCACTTGGGTCATTCCTGAGAGATTTTTTCCTCAACTGGCAGGCCCTCTACTGTTTTAAATAAACGTACAAAGGATTCGCGAGCTTAGGATGTCTAGATTTTTTATTCTTTGAAAGAAGAAGAGCATACTCTCCTAATCCATGTCATTTTCTCCCAAAATACGCAAATCAATGTTCTTTCCTTCAAGCTATATTGAGCTTGATTTAGGTTGTTCCTATTTAAGAAAAATAGGATGCTTGAAGGTAAATTTTGCCTTTTTCAATTGACCACAATTTTTAGTGCTTTGCTTGTTTAATTTCTATGTCCCAAAAATGAATTGTACAATTCAACTTGTTCTTTGATCCACAAGATTTAGTGATTTGTGTTTGTTCATTTACTAATCCAAAAATAAATTATACAATGTAGTTGTTCATTGAACCATAAGATTTAGTGATTTGTGTTGTTCATTTACTGATCCCAAAATTAGACGATGGGGTTTGCTTTGTTCAATTACTCCAAATTCTTTTCAAATCATAAATTGACTTGTGAGTTTTTGATTTTCCTTAAAAAGGAAAAGAGCATATTCCTCTGGTCAATTTAGCATAAGATTGGAAAATGTTTTTAGTTTCAAAAGCATAAGAAAAGAATATAATTCAATATAAGGGGTCAACAATCTGTAAAACCATAAGTTAATATCTTCTTTTCGCTCTCTTAGCTCTGACAACAATCTGAAAACACAAGTTAGGCTAAAAATAGGATGACCACCATGGAAACAACCAAGTTAGCAAGTTAGAAATCAAATTTGCAAATGTTAAAACCCTATATTTCTGCCCCCTGGACGACAGACGATATTTCAGAAACCCAAAACAATAAACCCTGAAAATGATAAAAGATTGACCCCAAAAGATAAAATGTACCCAGGATGATATTCCTTTTACGTGAAATGATATTTCATACAAAAAATGCAAAAATGATTACTAGAAATGATTTTAAGGCCAAATTTTACCTTCCAGAAGTGCAATGACAGACGATATTAAAACTCCCAAAAATGATAACAAATTTACCGAAAATGACAATTTGCTCCTAGAAGCAATAGAAGAATGACCGAAAATGATAAGTTGCTCCCATAAACGATAAGATGCTCCTAGAAACAATAAAGTACCTGCAAATTTTGAAAATGTTAATGGTAGAGAGAAAAATTTGGTGAAATTTTGAGCTATCTTGCCCCACGGTGGGCGCCAGAGATATGTGTGTGATTTTTGTACCTGTTAAGAGACACAGCACTTCAATAAATCATTACATTAGTGAAAACAAAAGGGTTAGCAAACATAGAAATCACTAAAATTGATCTATTGCTTCCTATCTAGGAGGAGTATGAAAAATGACATAATAGCCCTCAGATTATGCATATTCCAGTGACAAATACAACCTAAGAATGGAAGATTCAAATGAAAATTAATATAAATGATTCAAAAACATGCATGCTAGCTCTATAAATGGAGATTACAACAATATAACTAAGATTTAAGATAGAAAGCACTATGAAAGTCCTAAACATGAGTAATATGAGATTGCTTCTTCAATTCTCCAAATATGGGCAGCATAAGGATGTTATTAGCTCTTAAAAATTAGGAGCATTACAACAATATATTTCAAAAAATAAGGGCCATTTGAGATCAAAATCCATCCTATTTATAGGAGAAATGGAGGAAGGGGAGAAGACTCTAGAAGGGCTGCCATTAATGAGGGTGTAAGAATCATTAATGAGGTATGGGTGGAAGGAATATGTAAGAGCCATTAATGCTTCATTTATGAAAGCATTAATGAGGTATGGGTGAGGGTTTAAGAATCATGGCTGAGGGTTTAGAGTCAAGCCTAACAAGGTAAACTTGAGGAAAGGAATCTTGAGATTCCTTGACTTTGTCAAGTGGGTGGAGTTGTTAATCATTCCTTAATGGAATGTGACAACATTAGGAGGTGGGTTTAGGATAGAATTAGAATTAGGATTAGATTAGCATGGAGGGAATAGGTTGAGATGGGTTAGAACCTAGGGTAAAAGTGGTTGAGATAGGCTAGGTTAGATTTTAAGGGAATATAAATGAAATGAATTAAACTTATTTAATTCATTTAAAATATAGGAATTTAATTATTTTAAGCATTTTATTGCTTTTTAATAATTAAGGGGACTATAGCCATTTTAATTAAATTAAATAGGCTAGAGGAATGGGTTATTTGCAAGTGGACAATTGATTTAGGGGTATTTAATTCCTTTATAATTAAATAAATAGCCATGTTTGAATTTGTTTTGATTTAAATGGTTTGAATTGATTTGAATTATATGGCTATAATAGTTAATATAATTCAGTGATAAAAATCACCTAGGACATTAAATTTGATTTAAAAAATGAATTATGCCAAAGTAACATTGTCATGACATAATTGGGGGTATGATCACACTTAGGGAAAATGGGGTTTATATTCAGAACAGACCAAATTCAGGTGGTTACAGATACTTCATTGGAATTGATCAAGAAAAGATAGTTGCTATGAGACAGTTCACTGGATTGTGTATTTTCTATATACACTTGATGTAGATTGTAAATACTTGAGGGTGGCTTTAACCTTCTTTGGGTAGTGTGCCTTGGAAGTTAGCCTACTATTTCCTTTGACTCCTAATAGAGTTTATCTCCTAACAGGGACTGTGTACTGTAATGTTGTAACAAGCTCCTAACAAGGCTAATATCTTTTAACAGAGATACTATACTCTCAGTACATTTTTTTGTGGGTGTTAATTCCCACTGAGGTTTTACCTTTAACAAGGTTTCCTCGTCAACAAATCTTTTGTTACTATATTTTCTATTACTGTGTTATTATTTACATTTTCTAATATGGCTAATAAATTTTAAAGTTTAGTAATCTATACTACAATTGATTCACCCTCCCTCTCAGTTGTCTTGTGGATGGTTATTTGTAACAATTAGTTTTAGAGTTACTGGTCCTCAGAGAGAAATTTTAACAGCCTGAGGTGATCCTAAAGATGACTTACTATAGGAAGGATATTCCGATGTTTGATCCTGAAAACTTTGACAATTGGCAGAACAAGATGAGAACACATCTGATGTGTCTAGGACTTGACTACTGGATGATCATAAAGAAGAAATAAATTTTAGCGACTGAGGATGAATTAGAGAAGGCCAATAAAGATGAAAATAAGATATTTCCATGTAATATGGTTTCAAGGGAATCTTTAATTAGTGCTCTATCAGAAGGAGGATTCACTGAAGTAAAGGACTTGGATTCTGTACACAAAATCTGGACAAGACTGGAAGCACTATATGTTGGAGACAGATTTATAAAGCAAGCAAAGTTACAGAACTGGAAGACAAAGATGGAATCATTAGAGATGAGAGAAGATGAGAACATTAGAGCATATGCACAAATAATTACTGAGGTGGTGACTGGTATTAGGAACTTTGGAGGAACTTATAGTGAAGAAGAAGTAATTGCAAAGATACTAAGATCTTTGACATCTGCATACAGAACCAAGGTTCGGGATATAAAGGAGATCATACCTTTGACACCAAACATCATTAGTGAGATGTTGATTTGAAACTAACTACATTTGAGGCCTCAGAATTGGGAGACAATTTACCTAAAGTTGAGTCATCATTCAAAACAACCATGCACTAGAACATGAATACCTTAGCTGGAAATGCAAGCACAAGTAGTAATGATCTGAGAGAAGCACTTGGAGCCTATGCTAATGAATGGGAACAAATATAGGAACAAGAAATGAAGCTAGATGAAATTTTTGCACTAATTGACAGAAGAGAAAAGAGAGGTAAGCATAAGTTTGAAGGAAAACTACCTTTGAAATGTTTTTCATGTAATAAGATCGATCATTTTGCATCTAGATGTCCTCCAAGAATTCCAAAGCACAAACCTAATTTTTTTAAGTCTAAAAATTGAAAGGATAAGGAATGCTATTATGCTAGTGAAGGAATATCTGATGATGAGGATGATAACTTTGATGAAATTGGATTCATTTCTATTAAGGATGATGAACCTATGCATGAGGAAAAAGAATTAGTATCTTGAGTTGAAAATAAATTTGAATGGGTCATAGATAGTGGTTGTTCACATCATATGACTGGAGATAAAAATAAATTTGTATGTTTGAAGAAGCATGATGGTGGTGTCATTAGATATGGTGACAATAATCCTAAATTTATTATTGGGGTTGGATGGTAATACTAACACTGACAATGTACTACTTTTTGATGGACTCAAGCATAATTTGTTGAGTGTTGGACAACTAGTGGAAAAGGGTTATCAACTGAACTTCATCAATGGGAAATGTTCTATCAAGAGTAAAATAGGAGACTTTATAGCATCTGGTACTAAATCCAGAGGTAATGTATTTGAACTAAACATACCTGAAGCTACTTTTTTTATTGGAAAGATTGATGACAGCTGGTTATGGCACTGAAGATTTTGTCATGTTAATTTTGACAACATTGCGAAGGCAAGTATGACAAAAGCAGTAAGAGATCTACCTAAAATTGTTAAGCCATCTAACACTATGTGTAGAGAATGTGTAATGGGGAAATAGACTAGAAGCACTTTCAAGAGCAAAGCCTATTCAACAAAAGGGAAGTTGGATCTGGTGCATACAGATCTGTGTAGCCCTACAAGAACAAGATAATACTATGGTGAAAGGTATTTTATACTCTTTATTGATGACTTTTCTAGAATGATGTGGGTTACATATTTGAGAGAGAAATCTGAGGCATTTGACAAATTCAAGTTGTTCAAAGCAAAAGTTGAGAATGAATCTAAAATGTTTGAGATCAGATAGAGGAGGAGAATTTACATTAGAACTATTTAACACATATTGTGAAGAAAATGGAATACATAGATAGACTTTAGCTCCTAGAACTCCACAACAGAATGGGATAATAGAGAGAAGAAACATAACTATATTAGATGTTTCTAGGACTATGTTTCTTGAAGGAAATGTATCACATGTTCATTAGAGAGAAGCAGTTGGCACTGTTATGTACACACTAAACAAAATTCAGATCAGAGAAGGTACAAATAAAACCCATTATGAATTATGGTTTGATCATACACCTACTATGAAATATTTCATAATATTTGGTAGTAAATGCTATATCAAGAGAGATGATGAGATAGGAAAGTTTGATGCTAGAAGTGATGAAGGAATCTTTCTTAGTTATTCTAATAAGAGTAAAGCATATAAATGTTTCAATCTGAGATTGAGAAAACTAATTGAACGCGCCAATGTGCAGATAGATGAGAAATTTCAAATTCAGGAAAGAATGTATAATTGTGGCCAGATAACAGAAATAAGAGAATTTGATGCTAAACCTGAAGAACCATTAATGATTGAGTATGAGATTGAAGAAGAAGAACATGCAGAAGCTACTAAGACATTGAAGACTCCAAGGTATGTCAAGAAAAACCATCCTGAAGATAAAATTATTGGTGATGCAAGCAAAGGCATGAGGAATAGATCTAAAGTTAGAGATGAGATTTGTTTGATTTCTCAAGCTGACCCCAAGACTACTGATGAAGCATGTAAAGATGAATCTTGGACTAAATCCATGGAAGAAGAACTAAGCAGATGAAGAAGAACAATACTTGGAAGTTGGTTCCAAGACCTAAAACTAAGAATGTGATTGGAACTAAGTGGGTTTTCAAAAACAAAATGGATGAGGAAGGCACAGTGGTAAGAAAAAAGGCTAGAATGGTATGTAAAGGCTACTCACAACAAGAAGGCATAGACTATGAAGAAAAATTCACACCTATTGCTAGACTGGAAGCTATGAGACTATTCCTTGCTTATGCTTCACATAAAGACTTCAAAGTGTATCAATTGGATGTGAAATATGCATTCTTGAATGGTGACCTAGAAGAAGAAGTGTACATTGAGTAACCTGATGGTTTTCCTATGACAGATGATGAAAACATGGTTTGCAGACTTAAGAAGGCACTGTATGGACTGAAACAAGCATCGAGGGCATGGTATGCAAGACTGAATAAACATCTACTTCATCTTGGTTTCAGAAAAGGTAATGCAAATAGTAATTTGTATTTAAGAATTGATGAAGATGGAATCTTAATTATAGAATTTTTTTTTGATGATATCATTTTTGGAGGAAATGACAAAATGAGTAAGAATTTTGCTAAAGAAATGGAGAATGAGTTTGAGATGTCAATGATTGGTGAGATGAAATTTTTTCTTGGTTTGCAAATTTATCAGAGTAAAAATGGCATATTTATATCTCAGACCAAGTACATTAAGGAAATGTTGAAGAAATTTGGAATGGACGATTGTAAACCTTTTGGTACAACCATGATAATAGGGAACAAACTAACTAAAAGTGATGAGACTCAAAGTGTCAGGCAGACTAAGTACAGGTCAATGATTGGAGGTATACAATATTTGACACACACTAGATGAGATATTACCAATGCAGTTGGAATTGTGGCTAGATATTAGGCAGATCCTAAAGAAACACACTTTGCTGCTATGAAAAGAATTTTCAGATATCTGAAAGGAACAGTAGAGTATGGATTATGGTATAAAAAATATGATGAATTTACTTTGTAGGCTTTTACTAATGCTGATTGGGCAGGTAATGTGGATGATAGAGTGAGCACAAGTGGTGGTGCAATTTTTCTTTGGAAGAGATTGGTTTCCTAGTTAAGCAAGAAGAAGAATTGTATTGTTCAATCTATTGTTGAATCAGAATATGTAGCTGCTACAATTAATTGCACACAAGTTGTTTGGATGAAACAAATGCTGGAAGATATTGGAATAATTTTCAAGGAGCCAGTGGTTATTCATTGTGATAACACAAGTACAGTAAACATGTTAAAGAATCCTTTAATGCACTCAAAGACTAAACATATTTCTATCAAGTATCATTTCTTGATGGAGAAGGTAGCTGCTAAGGAGATTAAACTGGAGTACATAAGCACAAAGGAATAGATAGCAGATATATTTACTAAACCTTTGCCAAAAGATGCTTTTGAATACCTTAGAGGCATGCTTGGGGTGATGGCCCCTCCCAGTGGTAATTAAAATGGTGTAGATATGCATCAGTCCAGTGGATCTCAGAGCTATATTATTCTCTGGACTTGATGTATGGATCTACTCCTTAGGGGGAGTGATCGCAAGAGAACACTATGGAGCACCTTTGGGTGATCTTGCACCTAATCAAAAATGAAGATTTGAAAAAGCTACTGAAGACTATAGATGAGTTATGGCACCCTTTTCCATTGCTGCCAAAGGGGGAAGGAATCTATGAGAAAATGCCTAGTGTTTTGGGAAATTTATGTTGAGGATATTGAGAAGATTGTATTGAGTGAGAGTACTTTTGGGTTGATACATATGTATTTTCCCATATGTTTCCATCAATGCCAAAGGGGGAGATTGTTGGATGATATTAGTTTTGGTTATTGATCATGCTTTTGATATTCATGTTTTGTCACTAATGTCAACATATATTTCTATGGAGAAGACAAACTGACTACTTAACTGGAAAGAGTGTACGGACACTATACGAATGATTTAGAAGGATTGAAGTTAGATTTATGCCGAAGGCTAAGTTAAAACCTTACTCCTAAGGTCACTTGACTTTATGTTACATTATGTGGATGTTATAGTTCATTTGGTGAAGGCTATTTTTCTGGACTACAACTGTGATTCTGGACATAGAAGGTTTCTGTGTTTCAGGTATATCTTACTGAGGAATATGTTTCAGAACTTGTGATAGAGAACCTACATATGATAGTGAAATGGATTGAATTTGATTTCTATTTTGGTATTGATGATGTCAGCTATGGCGTGTGTTCTAGAGAAGACCTATTTCCTGGCCGACTTCAGACTTGTAACGTGTGGAAATTAATTATGAGAGTGGATTGTGGATCTGGAAGTATTTGTGATGAATTAAAAATGTTGTATACTTGCTATAGGTACTGTGTGTATCTTAGCAAGCGATTATATAATTATTTGTATGATGGGAAGCCTTAATTGGCTGACCTATTTAATTATGTATTAGGAAAGCTTAACTAGCCGACCTAAAGGGTTATTGTAAAAGGGTATATATGAGTGATCCTTTCATTTGTGAAAAGTGTGGTAGAGAAAGAGAAGAGAAGAGATTTGTGAAGATACAAAGCTTGACTGCTAGATAGAGAGCAGTGTTGATACTTCATTGGAACTGATCAAGCAAAGATAGTTTCTATCAGATAGTTCACTAGATTGTGTATTTGATGTATACACTTGATGCGGATTGTAAATCCTTGAGGGTGGCTTTACCCTTCTTTGGGCAGTGTACCCTAGAAGTGAGCCTACTATTTCCTTTGACTCCTAATAGGGTTTATCTCCTAACAGTGACTATATACTGTAATTTTGTAACAAGATCCTAATAGGGCTAATATCTTTTAACAGGGATACTATACTCTCAATACATGTTTTGTGGGTGTTAATTCCCACCACGGTTTTACCTTTAACATGCAGGTTTCCTTGTCAAAAAATCTTGTGTTATGGTGTTGTCTATTACTGTGTTATTATTTACATTTTCTGATATGGTTAATAAAGTTTATATTTTAATAATTTATACTAAAAATAATTCACCCCCCCTCTAAGTTGTCTTGTGGACAATTATTCCTAACAATATATACATTATGTGAGTCTACAAATGACTTTCTTGCACAATCTCCTAAGAAGATCTTCTTTATCTTCTTCAAGGATCCTAATCTCCTCTAGGTCCTTATTAGGCTCAGCTCATTAACTAATTCCTAATCCTAATCTTCCCTAAGAGTCTCCACCTTGTGCTTCACCTTTGAAATACTAACACCCTAGTAGTTACTTCACTTCCTCACTTCTACTACTTACACTTAGAAGTGTCTAAATGCCAATTTTCACTCTAACACTCATGAATAACTTGCAGGGGTGTCCATCACCATGTAGACATTACGTTTGATCACATTTGAATCCATCTTGAGGGATCTCATACACCATTTCAATCGAGTCCAAGATTTTATCTTTAGGAGGCCTAATTGAGCTTACTTCCTTGTAGCCCTTGTCAGTGTGATTTTCTCAATTCTTTAAAAAAAATTCCAAAGAACTTGGAAATCTAAGACCATATCCAAATACCCTTTTCCATTTCATAAAGGATTTTGTAGGTTTTATTTTCATAAGTCCTCCGTACATAGGATTTCTACAAACTAGGGTCAATAGGGCTAATATGCCTAATTTCTAGGACAATCTGCAACAGTATGCAAAACTTGTTTAAAACTTGGTCTCAATGATGGGTATAAACTTGACCATCTTAGGATGTTAAGGTAACACTAAAACCTAGCTTAAAATTTACTTTGACCATACATTACTTCACTACCCTGCATGTGAATGCTCACTGTTTCACCTCCAAACCACTAACCAGACATGGCATGCTCGCCTAGGGCTTGGATCTAAAAATAGAAAATTGACTTTCCTTGAATCCTAACTCTACAAATATGTACAATAATGACTCCCCTAACATATCCATCTAGCCTTAGGTGTTTCCCATGGTTAGATTTAATGGGGCAGCCATGACTTGACTGACTGCTCAGGACAGGACCAGTGAGTCCCCTAAACACAAAACAATTTGAGCTAGACCTTAAACTACGTCAGAAAAACTAACTTACTAAATGAACAATGTTAAAAACTATCTTAAGAACACTAAACAATCATCATCTCGAAGCTTTCAATCCATGCAATGGCACTATTTCAATGAAATTCTTGAGATTCTCAGAAAACCAGAATTGCAGAGCTCTATTCCAACTTCACACTTGTTAAGTGACTGACTAACTAGATGATTCAAGCCTTTTCATCCATTATATTCCTTCTTCCTTCATTCTAGGCCATTTTGGTCGATTCCCCACTCCTAGTTTCTAGGAGAATCCAAGGTAACTCTGTTGCATGCAACATTTGCAATAATTGCAAATGTTGTCATGACAACAATTTAGAAACTTTTGGCATCTTTTCCATTATGTCTTCTCCCTACATTATAGGATCTGTAACCTCTCCATTTTGAGGATCCAAGATCACTTAAGGCCTCAAAACATCTCTATGTCCACATTTAAGATTTTAGGACACATTCATGACTCCAATCCCACATTTAACAACTAAGCCAAATAAATTGAAAAACTACTAACAATGGCTATTGTTGTGACCTTAGTCCTAATGACTAACTCACTTAGCCCACATTGCAATAACCTACTAAGTTTTAAACACAAACTAACCTATCTTGACTTGGCCAATGTCAAGTACAAACCAAATTTTCTAAAACATGGAGGTTAGCCTAGGTGTGCTCCTGCACCATCCTCCCCAAACAAAAAGTTCAATCCACCCTTGGATTGAGGATGCTTGGATCAATCCCCATCTTGTTGAACTATGATTCTTTGACCCATACTGCATCAACATTGGTTTGATCATGCCTTTTGATCAAGTTCTCCTTATACTCTTTAGTTCTAGTCTTCTTGTATACTCTTGTATCTAGTAGGCTGTCAGCTCCTATGACTGTAGTAGAGGGTAATTGTAGATCTAGCACATCTCTGATCACTTCTTGGAGACTCTGATCCATGTCTTGTTGTGGTCCTTTGTAATGGACTAAGTCTGCAATGTTGAAAATAGGTGACAGTCCACTGTCTTCCGGGAGCTCAACTTTGAAAGCATTTTCACCATACTTAGCCAAGATAGGACAGGGGCCTATCCTTCTCATTTGCAACTTGTGATGGAATCCCTTCTAAAGTATGGATTTTTTAAGATGCACCATGACCATGTCACCCACATTGAACTGAACTGTTCTTCTACTTTCATCAATCTTTGCTTTATGTTTCAAGGTGTTCTTTGTCATAGTTTTATGGACTGTATCATTTATTTCTTCCATTGCACAAGCAAATTCATCTTCATATCCACTTGCCTTCACTCCATCCTTTAAGTCTCTCAACTCATATACACCTCTAGGGTGTAATCCATACACTATCTCAAAGGGGCTCTTCCCTGTTGATTTATTTATGGTGTCATTGTAGGCATACTCAGCCTGTCCAATCAATTAATCAGATTGTTGTCCTTACTCCTTTTTCAAGCACCTTAGTATATTTCCAAGGCTTCTATTCACCACTTTGGTCTAACCATCAGTTTGGGGATGGTAGGAAGAACTAAAGGATAAATTAGTGCCTAATCTTTTCCAAAGAGTCTTCCAAAAATGACTCATAAATTTGGTGTCTCTATCAGACACAATGCTCTTAGGTAGCCCATGGATTCTTACTATCTCTTTGAAGAAGACAGTGGCTATTTGTCTGGAAAAATTAGTGGTCTTGCATGGCACAAAGTGAGCCATTTTACTACACCTATCCACAAATACATAAACACTATCCATGCCTTGTCTTGTTTTGGGTAACCCAACTACAAAATCCATGCTCAAGCAATCCCAAGGCCTAGTAGGAATGGGTAGTGGTTGGTAAAGGCTAGCATTTGAAGAAGTGCCCTTGGCTCTCTGACATACAATGCAATTCTCCACATACCTCTTAACATCAAGGTTCATTCTTGGCCAATAGTAGAACCTTTGAACTAGTTCTTATGTCTTAGTGATCCCAAAGTGAACACTCAATGCACCATTGTGCTTTTCTTGTATCATATTCTCCCTAATAGAGCCTCTAGGGACACATAACTGATTTCCCTTAAACAAAAGGTTACTTTGCAAAGTGTATTCAGCATACTTGCTATGAAAATGGTTCTTTTATTCAACACATACCTTGTAAACGTCTGCAAAGTCCTCATCGTCAGCATATAGATCCTTGAAGTGATCTATTCCCATGCTCTTCAACTGAATCTCTTAGATAGTGAGAGCTCTTCTAGACAATGCATCTGCAACTTTATTCAGGACACCTTTCTTGTCTTTGATGTTAAAGGTGTAAGCTTTCAGATATTCCACCCATTTCATGTGCTTGTGGCTCAACTTGTCTTGAGAATTCAGAAAACTTAAGGCTTGATTGTCTGAATAGACAATGAACTCCTTGGGTAACAAATAGGGTCTCCACTTTCTCAAAGCTTGAACCAATGCATACAACTCAAGGTCATAAGAAGAATACTTCTTCTTTTCTTCACTCAACTTCTCTGAGTGAAATGCTACTGGTCTACCCTCTTGGCTTAGGATAGCCACAATAGCTATGATGCTTGCATCACATTCAATTGTGAAAAGCTTCTCAAATCTTGGCAAGACTAACATAGGTTGAGTAGAAATATTTTTCTTCAATAAATCAAAGCTTTTGTTGGCTTTTTCACTCCATGCAAACTTGGTCTTCATCCCTCCTTTGATTGTGTCCAACATAGGAGCACAAATAGCACTAAATTTCCTTATGAACTTCCTATAATACTGAGCAAGGCCATGAAAAATTCTTACCTTGGTTTTTGTCCTTGGAGTAGGCCAATTCATGATGGCTTCCACTTTACTCTTGTCCATTTTTAGATTACCATGAGATAGAAAAAATCCTAGGTACACTAGCTCTGTTTTGATGAGCTCACACTTCTCCAAGTTAATCATTAACATTTCTTCATGTAGCTTCTTGAGTACTAATTCCACATGCTTGAGGTGTTCCTCTCTTGTCTTACTAAAGATGAGTATATCATCCAAGTATACCACTACAAACTTGCCAATGTGGTCCTTGAGTACTTCATTCATCAACCTCATAAAATTTGATGGAGCATTTGATAGGACAAATGGCATGACTAGCCATTCATACAGCCCTTTAGTAGTCTTGAAGGCTGTCTTCTATTCATCTCCTTCATTCACCCTTATCTGATGATATCAACTTTTTAAATCTATCATTGTGAAGTACATTTCACCTCCTAGATAATCCATCAAGTCTTCTATCCTAGGTATAGGGAACCTATGTCTGATAGTGATCCTATTAATGGCTCTGGAGTCAGTACATAATCTCCAATTACCTCCTTTCTTAGGAGCTAGGATTGTGGGTACAACACAAGGACTAATACTCTTCCTTATAAGACCTTGTTCTAGTAACTCTTGAATTTTCCTAGCTATTTCCTCATTCTATTGAGGGGTCATCTTGTAGGATGCCTTATTGGGTAGGGTATCTCCAATAATAAGGTCAATCTTATGGCTTATGGGTCTTTTAGGGGGTAAGGTTTATGGCTATCCATCACTTACAATACCTTCATAATTCTTCAATATTTCTTGTATCTCTTGTGGTAGCTCTGTCCTCTTCATCATTTTGTCTTCCAATTCCTTGGGCTTCAACATTAGTTCAAAGCCAACTCCTTATCCTTCCTCTATGGCTTCCAAGAAATCCTTCTCACTCACAATTAGTACATTAGGACCTACTATCTTCACCTCTATATCTTCTAACAATGACTGGATTTTGAAAGTCATGTTATCCTTCTTGAAAGTATAGGAGTACTTCAATCCATCATGGGTAGCTTGGCGGTCAAATTGCCATGGCCTACCTAGGAGAAAAAGGCATGCATCCATGGGTAGTACATCACATAGAACCTTTTCCTTATATCTCCCTATAGATAACTCTACCCATTCTTTCTCATTGACTAAGACATGTTGTCCCTTATTGAACCATGTGACCTTGTAAGGATGGGTATGAGGTATCCTTGTCATGCCTAACTTGTTGATTGCTTCCTCTGACACAATATTGTTAGTAGACCCTCAGTCTACAATGAATCTACATACTTTTCCCATCACCTTACATTTGATTCTAAATAGAGACCTCATTTGGCTTGGCTCCTCCTTGACTTGTTCCTTGATCAATGTTCTCCTCATCATGAGGTTCTCACCTTCTTCTAAATTTAATGGAACCTCAAGGTGTTTATCAACTATATTTGTGTCTTCTTGGACTAGATTAGCCCTCTTGTTACCTCCTTGAGAAGTACTACCCTTCTCTGGATACCTATAGGCAGGGTGTCCCATTTGGTTGCAATGGTAACATTTCTTATTAGCAAAGTAATTTCCTCTTCCTTGTCCACCACTCCTACCTCTAAAACTTGAGTTCCTTCCTCTTCCACCTCTACTAGAAATTTCTTCTTGTTTCTCATTGTATTTAACTTCTCCTTGTGTCCTTAATTCTGAACTCCTTCCTCCATAGCCACCTCTTGGTCCTCTACTATCTCTTCCTCTACCTCTTCCTTTAGAACTTTGTTCTTGCTTCCTTTTTCCTTTCTCCTCTATCTTCAAGGACATTTGATAGCATTGGTGGATGGTTTTGAATTTCACAAGACTGATGTCTTCTTGAATAGACCATTTGAGTCCATCCAAATACCTAGCTAGCTTGATTCTTTCATCTTCAACCACTTGTGACCTTAAGCACAACTTTTGGAACTCTTTGGTGTAGTATTGGACATCCAAGCCTTTTTTTCTAAGATTATGTCTCCTCCTATGTAGCTACACTTCATAATCATTAGGAAAATTGGTTTTCTTCATCTTAGTCACCATGCCCTTCCATGTGGCTATAGGAATCTTTCCTTCTTTCTCTCTTTCAGTTTGAACAAACTTCCACCATGTGAGAGCTGAACCTCTCAATCTTGACTTGGACACATTTAATTTTTGGACCTCTATGATACCATCACATTCAAAATGGTTCTCTATGTTTTCTATCCAATCCACAACTGAATCTAGATCCATTTGTCTACTAAATAGTGGCACACCCTCCAAAGCTTTACCACTTAAAGCCTTCAATGCCTTTAAGAAGGGTTCTTGGTCACTGATAGGGTCAGGGGTTAGAGCTTCCTCTTCTAGATCCACTCCTTTCTCCCTTGCTTCTTCTTCTTCTTTCTGATATATCTTATCTTTCATCTTCTCAGCTTTGTCTTGGACTTCTCCCAAGAGTTGCTCCATTTGAGACAATCTTTATCTTAACAACTTGTTGTCTTCTTCTTGATCTTCTACCTTTTTGGATAACTCAGCGTTAGTCACCATGGTTTTACCTTTCTCTAAAATTCTAGGTGTATTCTCTCCCACTGATTTAGTAGGTTGAAACATCCACCACAAGCCTAATCTTTAATCAAGCTCTGATACCAATATGATGTGAGTCTCTAAATGGCTTGCTTGCACAATCTCCTAAGGAGATCTTCTTTATCTTCTTCAAGGATCCTAATCTCCTCTAGGTCCTTATTAGGCTTAGATCATTAACTAAGTCCTAATCCTACTCTTCCCTAAGAGTCTCCACCTTTTGCTTCACCTTTGAAAGACTAACACCCTAGTAGTTACTTCACTTCCTCACTTCTCGTACTTACACTTAGAAGTGTCTAAGTGCCAATTTCCACTCTAACACTCATGAATCACTTGTAGGGGTGTCCATAACCATGTAGAAATTTTATTTGATCACATTTGAATCCATCTTGAGGGATCTCATACCCCTTTTCAATCGAGTCCAAGTTTTTGTCTTTAGGAGGCCAAATTGAGCTTTCTTTCTTGTAGCCCTTGTCAGTGTATTTTTCTCAGTTCTTTCAAAACTTTTCCAAAGAACTTGGAAATATAAGACCATATCTAGATACCCTTTTCAATTTCATAAAGGATTTTTTAGGTTTTATTTTCATATGTCCTCCGTACATAGGATTCCTACAAACTAGGGTCAATAGGGCTAATAGGCCTAATTTCTAGGATAGTCTACAACACTATGCAAAACTTGTTTAAAACTTGGTCTCCATGATGCGTATGAACTTGACCATCTCAGGATGTTAAGGTAACACTAAACCCTAACTAAAAATGTACTTTGACTGTACATTACTTCACTACCCTACATGTGAATGCTCGCTGTTTCACCTCCAAACCACTAACCGGACAGTGTATGCTCACCTAGGGCTTGGATCTAAAAATAGAAAATTGACTCTCCCTGACTCATAAATCTACACATATGTACACTACTGAGTCCCTTAACATATCCATCTACCCTTAGGTGTTTCCCATGGTTAGATTTCATGGGGGAGCCATGACTTGACTGACTGGTCAGGATAGGACCAGTGAGTCCCCTAAACACAAAACAATTTGAACTAGACCTTAAACTACCTCAAAAAAACTAACTTACTGAATGAACAATGTTACAAGCTATCTTAAGATCACCAAACAATTATTAGCTCAAAGCTTTCAATCCATACATTGGCACTGTTTCAATGAAATGCTCTGGATTCTCAGAAAACCAAAATTGCAGAGCTCTATTCCAACTTCACACTTGTTACAATGATTGACTAACTGGATGATTCGAGTCTTTTCATCCATTATATGCCTTCTTCCTTCATTCTAGTCCTTGTTGGTCGATTCCCCACTCCTAGTTTCAAGGAGAATCCAAGGTAACTGTGTTGCATGCAACATTTGCAATAATTGCAAATGTTGCCATGGCAACAATTTAGCAACTTTTGGCATCTTTGCCATTATGCCTTCTCCCTACATTTTAGGACCTTTAACCTCTCCATTTCGAGGATCCAAGATCATTTAAGGCCTCAAAGAATCTCTATGTCCACATTTAAGAGTTTAGGACACATTCATGACTCCAATCCCACATTTAGCAACTAAGCCTAATAAATTGAAAAACTACTAACAATGGCTATTGTTGTGACCTTAGTCCTAATGACTAACTCACTTAGCCCACATTGCAATGACCTACTAAGGTCTAAACACAAACTAACCTATCTTGACTTGGCCAATGTCAAGTACAAGCCAAAA
>MU224251.1:256422-300139 GCA_018584345.1 Thuja plicata | reverse complement strand
TGTGTGTGTGTATTACTTTGATTTCACTTTTCAATAAAAGAAGTATTGGTTACAATGATCTAGTTTATATGTAAATATAGAAATTAATGTTGATATTCTTCATGCATTCATTTATTAGAATATTTTTATTTATATATAAATATAGAAATTAATGTTGATATTCTTAGTGCAATTATCTCTTAGAAGCTTTTTACAGAAATTAATGTTTGTACTCCTAATGCATTCATCTCTTAGAAAAGTTTTCTATTGACTAGTGCATATATGTTTTTGTGATCCTAAGCTCAAATTTAACTCTTCAATTTAGCCAAACCATATTTATGATGTATTATTTTGAACATATAATAAAATATAGACATAAATGTTACAATTCAAACAAATAACTATATTGATCTTAAAATCCACATCAAACTTTAAAATTCTATATATACAAAATTAAATAAATTACAAGTCAAACTTTAGAAATTCTACATCCTTGTGAACAAGTGAACATGATATACTTTGAAAAGATAATTGATAGCTATTTTTACATATATTTAGAAAAATGGTCTATTTTAAAGTGCTAATAACTACGTTTTTATGAAATAATTATATATTTGATAGACAAAAAATGGTCATTGTCTCATCATTTCTTTCCTATAATAATCAAATCAATATCCATTTCCAGTACAGGTACTTTTAATATCTAAACTTAGCTTATTTCTAACATTACACATGATTAAAAATAGTAAGGAAATGACCAAAGATAGAACTCCATTTTTTAGCTGATAAAAATTCCAAAAAATGTGTTGTAAGCTTTAATTGCATTAACAATAACTGCACTTGGTTGACTGAATGTTTAAAAATTTCAATCTATCATTCATAGTAAGCATGTACTAGAAGATTTTTGAAGCCAAAATTTGAGGATTAGACTCAACTATGAACTTTCAAATTTGAGTTCTCAAGTTCATCCACTTCTTTTCTTGAAAGCCACCCTCCATTTTAAATCAAGTCTTGAATTAAGAGGCATAATTGAAAGGATATTTTAATTAAAGTCTATGATTTCCAAATAGAAGCAAAACCCTTGGTACTTTTTGGCAAGCCACAATGAGTGTGTGAAAAAATTGTATTGTATAGGAGAACACAATTTTATAAGTAAATCCACATGAACTAGTAATTTCTTAAAAATGGGACACCCTTGGTTCTAAATCTTAAACGAAATGAGATTTTGGAGCTTTTCTAGTTTGCCTCATTAAGGTTATTGAAACATCATATGTCATCGAACAAATGCACCCTAATTTAAAATATAATGATTTTGGTATGATAAAGAAACAACTAGAGGTTGATAATTGTGAAATTTGTCAAGCTTGTTCCACCAAATAGATGAACTCACAAAACTAAAACCATGTTGCATAGAATCATTATGCTAATTTAGTAATTTGTAAAATTATTGTCAAGCCTTCAAAATGGATTGTAAATGAAATGATGCTTCTATATGAAAGAAAGGGGCAAGTATAATTTTTTCCAATCACCTAACACCATTCCATTTGACATCAGAAGTAATGATACTAATATGGGGAAAAATAAGAATTTTCCAATATCCTTCTCCTAACACTAGTATAATTATCCATGTAGCTAATCAACAAGCCCCTAATATCTTTACATCCAAAATATCCAATACAATATTTTCTTTTGTATACAATGATAAGATGAATTAAAAATGAAATGATATCTGTCGTCCCAATTAGTCCATAATAATGTTTTAATGATCTTATTTAAATCATTATAAAAATCTTGTAGGGTATCCAAAATGGTGATTAACAAAATTTTGAAGCCAAGAATATTTGATTCACAACCCAAATTATTCCATCTAGTAATAAAAAAAATTTCCCCGTGTGTTGAGTTTATTTTTCAACTCAATTATGCTCCAAGTTTTTGTATTCGAAGTGTGATACCCAATCCAAAGGGAATACCCAAGAACTTTGTAATTTTACCATTCTTCATTAGCTTCCATTTTTTAGCAATCTAATATGGAACAAAGTTAGATTGTTTCATGGAAATTTTAGTTTTATGATGTGGTAGCTTGGAGCTCAAAGAAGAACAATATAAGGTTTAAAACTCCACAACATTTGTTGTTTCATATTTGAAATTTTGAATGAAGAGTGTAGTATCATCTATTGGAATTAATCAGAGGTAGTACTGAGAGGGGAGGGGTGAATCAGTACTTCTAAAAATTTTAACACCTTTCACAATTCATCATTAGTAATCATTCAATTCTGTATTAGCAACCGTTACTGTTATTCTTTCTTATACATGTATTGTTTGTTCACAATATTTAATAGTTTTCAGCAGTCATAGAAACATTCATGAAAATGATAAACACATAACACAAGATATGGTATTGCAGAAAACTCCTGTTAGGAAGTAAAAACTATGGTGGGGATGGCACCCACAAAATTTAACTATCCGTAGAATGGAAGGGATCCAGTTAAGGCTTACAATTTGATCACTTCTGATGATCTACCCTATTAGGAGTATTAAGGTGGAGACCTATTAATATATACTCTATTAAGAGCTTTAGTAGCACTGATTTAAGTGTGCACTCAGTTATGAGATTTACAATAGGATGGTTAAGCCCACCTTTCTTGAAAGGATTTCATTAGTGTACTACACTTGTTAGAATCAGTACAAATGTTGACCTGAATGTATGCAATCTACTATTCCTAATTTAAAGATCCATTAAAGCTCTTACAATAATAATATCACCTTAAGTGATTGATGAATACCTTTTCTATGCTTGTCGATAGCCTCTATTCTGTTCTTGAAAAATTATTTGATTCTGTTTGTGTCCTTCTGCATGAAATCTCTGTCTGGTCTCTAGTTGCTCTCTGTGGCTACTATCTTTATTGATCAACAACTATTCTCAATGGATTGAGCACCTATTTATACAAGTATTTGACCTATCTTGGAATTCATGCATTACAATGTTAACTCTTAGATCCAAGGTTTACAACTTGACCTTGATCTTTAGTTTGCATGTTTTAAAATAGTAAAACTAATTAAAACAATAGTAAATACATTTCTTCCTCCACACATAATGGATTTAAAAGAAAATCAAGAAGAAAATAAATACAACTTCAGTGATTTATCTGACATGGAAAGTTAGATCCACTTCTTGCGGGATGTAACTGACTATCAATTCTTGGTCGTCAATTTGAACTTGAAGTCTGTCAGAGTTCCTTGACTGAATTGTTCGTCGGGTTCCCTATATCTATCAGTTTTCTCTCTTTGTTGTTCCATCGGGTAGCACTGTTGTTACTCATCAGGTTTCTTTTACCTTTTTGTCATTGGATAACACTTAATAGTGTTTGTTAGGTGACCTAGGCATTGGATAGTGTTGTGCCCTATCTGTCCATGTAGATTAAACCCATGGTGCAGATCATGTTTTTCTCTAAGTATACTAATGGAAAAATATAATGCCTTCAATCTCCCCCTTTGACATTAGTATCAAAAACTTATATGTGCATAATAGTAAAGTGTTTTAGTATGTAGACACCATGTTTATATCCTTGTCATAATATGACTCCCCCTAACTGTGTGTACCAGTATAGTATATGTACATGTATATTATTCATTCTCTGTATGTACATCATTTCCCCTTTCTTCTACTATACATATGATTTCCTCCTTTTAACTGAGGTGAGTGAACATATCAAATTCCCCCTTTCTTTGATACTGATGATAAAAATGTACAACTTATAATATGCCAAAATTGTATTAGAATGGGTTGTTTTGATATCTTCAAGCAGTTTCTCCCATTTTTCTTTTAGCTGTTGTAGTGCCATGTGTTGCAGCTCTAGCCTTGCATGCATATCATAAATGTTGTCTAGGACAAACATTACTGGGGTAGCAATTAGAGTATTTTCCTGTGTCATATTTTGTTTCAAGAGTGTAAGTTTTGGTAAGAGATTAACTTGGAGCTCATTTACCTCATCTTTGTACTTCATCTTTGAAAACTATATGTCTTGTCTCTATTTCCTAGCCTGTATGATTTGTTCATTGTGCAATTTAAGTGCTTCTTCCATGTTGGTGAGACTTTGTGCATTGGACTTAAGATCAACATCTATTTTTGCTATCTTGTCGGTATACTCCTAAGTAATTTGATCTAAAGTTCACAATTTCTTTATTAAGGTAACAACTCCTGATAAAATTGGATCAATTGTACTTACAAATTCAGACAGCTTGACCTTTTTTAGTGCCACTTCTTGGCTTATTTTCTCGGCTAGCTCGAACTCATAATTTTGTTCAAGTCTCTCTTCCATAACCTTGTCAACATCAATATTCTGAGATGTTATTACATATATGAGTATGACCAGTTGATCAAGCATCAAAGGTTTTTGATCAATATCTATGTCAGGTACATTCTGTTGAAGTATTCCTGTTGCTACTTCTAGTACCTTGGCCTCTATTTATGCTCTCTTCAGTTTGTCTTGAATAGCTTTTCTTTCATAGAGATTAGCATATTTTGTCAATGCAGTTGGATCCAATGTTCTTGGATCACAGACTAGAATCTCAATGATTTCATCAGGAGTTACTGGATTGTTATTCTTTCCTTTCTTCTTCTTTGAGATTTGAGGGGATGCAGATGTATGAACTACCATAACTAGTTCATTTGTTCTTTCTAAATGACTTGGTGAAGGCTTTGTAGATGATGCTTCTTGTGTCTTCTGCTAAGGTGGCACCTGTTAGTTATGTGAAGACATCTCTTCATTAACTTTGGGTGTTTCTATAGAATGTGCTTCTGATTTCTTCTCTAGTTCATCCTTCTTTCCCTCTTCGCCTTTATCTGCTGGTTTGTCCCCTGTTTCCTTTTGAGTTTCTTTCTTATTTAGATCAGTAGAAGTATCTTTCTAATCATCAGTTGTAGCTTGCTTTGGAGTTGTATCAGTGGTTTCTTTAGCTTCTCCACCACCCCTGTCCTCGGGTGTGGTTATTTCCTTTCCAGTAGATCCATCATTTCCCTCAAGTATGTTTATTGCCTTCATTAAGATAGGCATGTTACTTTGAGTTCTCACTTCAGATTTGTTAATAGTGGTGTCCTAATCATTATTTTGAGCCTTGTCAGTAGTGACATCCTCATCTTTTTGTATGTCTTTGGTAAGTTCTGGTACTTTTGAGTCCATGATTGAAGTGTCCTGCACTTGTTCATCAACAATGTTGACTATTTTACCATCTACTATCTGCAATACTTGATGGATTTGTTGATCCTTCAGTGTTAAAAATATGACATCATCTTACTTTTGTGGATATTTGTCTGAGTCATAGTTAGTGATGTCTTGGATAATGTCATCCATGACTGTGTCTACGTTTATAGGCTCATTGTCACTTTGAGTATTGTCCAGAGCAATGTGTTGAGGACTTGCATTGTCTAACTCTTCCTCTCTATGAGGTGTGTTTGTGAGAAGTAACTATTTCTCACCACTTGTTGACTCTACTGGTAGATCGAGGAGTTGTCTCCATTTAGTTTCTGTCATTGAATCCAGTTCTATAAACTTGTTCCCTACTACTTTGTATACCCTTATTTTGGCTACAAATTTACTTGAGTGTTTCTTTAGTACTTCTTTTATTTTTTCAACTTTGGATTCAGGAGGCATCAGTCTCACAAGTACCCTTTCTCTTGCTTCTCTCTCTATTTGCACGACATATGACCATTGTTGGTATACTCTTTTACCTAGCTCGTTAGGTATTTGATTTACAAATTCTGTAGGTGCATACTTGTTCTTGATCATTGAATTTATGACTGCCTCTTGTATTTTATTTTGATCCTCTGGGTTTAGTGTATCCCATTGTCTAATCTTCTTATCAGTCATTGTACCATGTGTAGCAATAGATTTGGCAGCTTCATCAACTGTTTGATTTCTGAAGTTCTTCTTCAGTACATCAAGCTCATCATATTTAGTGTCATCCAAGTCAGCCTTTGTCCAAACCAACCTTTTCCTCTTCTTTGGTGGTATGGTTTTGACAGTTTTTTGTCTAGCTCTTTTAGCTGGCTTCTTCCTCATATAGTTCCTAACTTGACCTTTCTTAAGCGGTGTGGTATCGGTTGTAGCAGTTTGACTCCTTGTCCTTTTCTTTTTTGTAGGAGGTGGAGATGGATGTGTATCAGATTTAGTCACCTCTATATCTGATTTCTTTTCTTCTTGTTCTTCACCAATGGTTCCCTATTCATCGATTTCCTCTTGTTGATCATGTTCTTCCTCTATAACCGATATAATCTTCTTGAGACTATTAACCATTTTATCCTTTTTTTTTATAGTATTCTTGACTTCTAGGCCTTGTTTTATATTATATTTGGCCTCTTCATATGTTCCAAACCTTGGTTGTTTCTTATCAATGGGCTCATTAATTATTGCCTCAATTACACTTGTAGCTTGATCAATATTGATCTCATAGTCTAATGGTGCTAAGAAAGCTGTTCTTGGTACAACCGGTTTGATATGGGTGTAATCTGTGTCTGCCATAAAACATATCTCATCTTTATGTTTTTCAACTAGCTATTCAGGAATACTAGTTCTTTCCATCATCTTTTCCCTGAAGTCAAGGAAGTACGTAGACATAACAGACTCAAAATTATCTCCTAGTTACTTAATCAATTCACTAATCTGATGTGTTACATGTTTGGTAGTGTCCCATACTACTTTTCCTACTGAAGGAAAGTATTCTTGAAAGTAGAAAAAGATACACATGATAAGTGATCCAAACTTACATGCGTTGGTCTTTGCAGACCTGATTTTGATAATGTTCTTATCAAGTTGTTTTAATAGGATCTCACACAGATCCATCCGAATTCCTTTTGTTACCATCTTGTAAGATGTGCTTACTGTTGTTGTAGAAATGTTGTTCAGTCTTCTAGCCTGAAAGATTTTATACCCAATAACACATGCACCAAATTTTAGCTCTTCATCGGTGATTGTGTTCACTTTGACACCTATGTTGTCTCCTTCTACATTGGTGAGATTTTCAGCTTCTTTCATGGATGGATGCTTGTCTACCCTAGGCTTGTTGATTATCGAATAACCAGTGACAGCATGAAGAACATCCTTGGTTATTTTCTTGGCTTGGTCTAGTCATAGCTTGTTGTCATGCATTCTGCTCAAGACTAACCTTATCCATTTTGTTTTGAATTCCCTTAGGAAATGTAAGGAATTAGTTAACCCTTTGACCTCCAAGTGTTTATTCTCTTCCTTTAGGTTTCCTTTGGCATCACACAACTTCTTAAAAGCTTCATCCATTTCAAGATCACCTATCTCTATGATCTTGCAGTGAATATAAGACCTAACATCTTCTATGAGAAAAACCCTAGGTGGAATTTTTGAAAATGCACTGGCTTCATCGGGTTTTGATGCAATTTCTGGGCAGATTTTATACTTCAATTCCACACATGTACTATTCTTGATCAGTTTCACCATATTCCTCTTATCATTCTTCATCTTAGCAGTTCTTGAGGTGGTTGCCATTGTATTTCAAGTTTTTAGGGTATTCTCAAAATTAGGGCTTTCTTGATAAAACAATAACAGAGATCTTTAAGTGCTTTTGTTACTCAATTCACAATAGTGATGAAAGATCTACTTGTTGTGCACTAAATTGATTTGTGGATGATTTTTCTTTCTTCTCTTCAATCGCTTGTTTTTCTCTCTATTTTCTCTTCAAATCGTGAGTGAAAAATGAAGTTGTCCTATCAACTATTTATAGAATTTTTGACCTAAGTCTTTGCAATAAATGCTCAATGACTCATCGGGACTTGAAGACAGGTTTCGTTAGGAGAAAATTTCAAATCATCATCGGTGAAGACATGATGCTTTGGGAATTTGTTAACCATTTCTCTTTTACTGATGGATATCGATATTCTATCATGACAACTTCTGAACTTTTATTTCTTACCGACGGGCGTCGGGTTATATTGGTAATTTAGCATTTTTACTAGTTGACCAACAATTTCTGGTAAGTGTAAACAACTCATTATTATGTTCACTACTCATTTTTGGTAAGTGTTTACCCACGGTGTTGCATTCTTAGATTTGTAACAAGTAAAGTAATATGCATATTTGGTTTATGCATATTTTGACTATCTATCAATTTGTATAATGGAACTGATGTAAAATATAAATTGGTATAGTGCAGTTTCATACTTACTTATTCAGCTCAAGTGGGGTCGGTGGTGTCACCAGATCCATTGGATGAGGTGTCACCATTTGCATTGCTTGGTCTAGCTTCATCATCGTTTGAAGCTTTTATACATATTTTTTCTCTTTCCCTCCAGATATCTTCAATGGTATTTCCATTGGGATATGTGCTTGTTTTTGTCAATCAGTCCTTGCAATATTCCTTGAGATGACCAACTTTATGACAGTGTAAGCATGCCATTCCAGGGTTTAACCAGCCTCTAGACCTTTTGGTCCATGCTCTCATGCAGTTTGCAGCAATGTGACCATATCTACCACATGTTGTACAGTTTGTCCAAGTGTTGTAATCCCATACATATTGATTACCGATTCTCTTTGGTTGATAAGGAACTTCTTTACCTTTTGGCTTCCATGCTTGATTTTTATTTTTCCAAAATTCTTTAGATGTCTTCCCATTCATCTTGCATGTAGGAAAATATTTTTCCATGTAGGTTTCCTTCTTTGGGTGTTCTATCTTGATCTTGCAATCATGAGCCTTATGTCCTTTCTTGTTACATTTATAACAGAATCCTATGAATGAAGATTTAGGTGTAGATTTAGGAATACCTTTCATTTTACCTTTGCATACATTTTATGTGCGCCCTTGCTTTCCACAGTGCTTACATGTCAGATTTGTTGGTCTTGGATTTTCATATACAATTTTTGAGCTTGCTTGATTTGATGGTTCTCTATTTTGGGTAAAGCCTATATCATTGTTGCTGTTGAATCTTCGTTGTCCTTCAAGGAAGTCATCTATTCTTTTATTTCTTTCTTCATCCTTTCTAATAATCTCATTATGTTGTTGTTGAATTCTAACCTCATGTTTTAGCTTTTCATTTTCTTCTCTTAGTTCACCGATAATCTATATTCTTTGAATGAGTTCCACATTTATTCTGTTTGCTTCTTGACTCATAATTTGAATTTCCATTTATTTTTCATGTATTTTCTCTATAATCTTCCTTCTGTCATCAATACCAAGTTTCCTTTCCATTTTAGCTTGTCTAGCAGAACTCATCACATCAATCATTCTTACCATCTGGCTCTCATGACCGATTTACAACATCTTTATTTTCTCTGTCAGGTGTTGATTGATCTCCTTTAGATTTGTGATGTTCTCTTCTGATGTATCTGATGTATTACTTTCAATTGATCCTGAAGATTCAAAGAAATTTGGAATCTCTTCTTTTTGATAGTTTTTTTCATTGTTCCGGGTAGCCATTCCTTTTCTCTCATCCAACAACTCTCTCATCTTGATTCTAGCTTCTTTATATTGTTCATAGAACATTTGTATCTCAAGATTTTTGTTCTCAATATTCTTACCAAGTTTGTACTTCTCCATTGTATGATCTTTATTCTTAAGCCTTTAAACTTTCCAAGAAGAGACTATGCTCTGATACCAATTGTTAGAAATAATGGAAAGTAGTACTGAGAGGGGAGGGGTGAATTAGTACTTCTAAAACTTTTAACACCTTTCACAATTCATCATTAGTAATCATTGAATTCTATATTACCAATCATTACTGTTATTCTTTCTTATGCATGTATTATTTATTCACAATCTTTAATAGTTTTCAATATTCATAGAAACATTCATGAAAATGATAAACACATAACACAAGATATGGTATCGCAGAAAAGTCCTGCTAGGAAGTAAAAACTATGGTGGGGATGGCACCCACAAAACTTTACTATCTTCAGAATGGAAGGGAGCCGGTTAAAGCTTACAATTTGATCACTTCTGATGATCTACCTGTTATGCCCTGCATACCCATCCCTACATTTTGTGTGCAAAATGTTGGGTCCCCTTTTTTTTTATTTTGGCTCTTGCCTTGTTTTCTTTGCCTTTGCTTCTTTTGTTTCTTTCTTTGGGTTTTCTTTCCCACGGTGTTGGTTTTTTTTTTTTTTTTGTCCTTCGTATCTCTGGGACTCAGTCCTGGAGTTGGTGGTTTGCTTTCTAGAAGCCAGATTCCAGACTCCAGGATTCTTTGCCACAATGTCTCCTTCTTGTAAGAAGACATGGTTGTTTATAATCCCTAGGCCCGGAGTCTGGAGGTTCACCTATTCCAAAGTTTGTGGAGGGAAGGTAACTTGCTTTTACCTCAGGTATAAATAAGATTTACCTGTTATTCTCATAGTTACCGTGATTAAAACACTTAGATTTTTTAGAGTGATTCATAGGTGATTTGAGTGTGAATTAAGTGCAAGCTTCTATGATCTTAGTGGGTAACAAGGATTTGATTTTCGCTAGCTTTTCTTTGTGTTGGAGGTGAAAGTTGTTGCAGAGAAGTCTAGTGTTTCTTCCCTTTGTCATTCTTCAGATTCCAGGTTGGTGTTTCTGGTTCCTTCCTTTGTTTTCTGCTTTTGTTTCATTTTTGTTTTGCTTTCATTTTTATTTCTACTTTGTGTATTTATCATCTAGTTCACCACCCGTTGGTGGGTCAGCTCTACCAGAGGGTAGTCCTCCCTTTGTGGAGGTGTAGGATAGTGTATACTAGGTACATTTTTTGCACTCTCCTATTAGGTAGTCACTCTGAGTTTTGGTTTTGATGTATATTGTCATAAATATGGTGTATATTCTTTGTAAACTTATGTATATACACTTCATCCCTTGGCCCTCCCATACATCTTGTGTATATCATGTATATATGTGTTGTGTATATCCTTAGGAGCATCGAGTTCTTCGCGCCCTATCATGAATTTCAAACCAACGTGACAGAGCTCATCAAGACAGAGTCACCATGGTTTGAACTCGGCACCTCACTAGTTCGAACCATGGTGGCTTTCTCTCTCCCCTATCTTGTCATATTAATGGCGGGATTAATTCCCCACGTATGACATTTAAAGCATGTCCAATCTGGCATTCATTTTTGCCCCGTGTCGGCCCACTTGTCCTAATCAATACCATAGCTTCCTTTATGTTGCCTGCCATTTTCCCATGTGCCAACGCACATCAACTAGTGTACAGCTTGGTTTCCAGTCTCATCAGCAATGACTAGTTTGTCCAGACTCTGAACTCCTAGCAAGATCTTATCTCCTGCCTTTTTCTTGTCACCATGTCAGCACATTCTGGAATGCTTAAGTCATGTTCATTTTTTAGAAAGTCTAGAAATTTTGGATATATATGCTCTAACATTTGCTTGACAGGTGCGGGCTAGTAGAAAATATCACAGAGTTTTCCATATCCTTGTATGTTCTAACAGTTTTCGGGTCTTGCAGGTGGTTGTTAAGCTTGTTAAAGATGTCTGACAATTTTGTGCCTCGTGATAGCCTGAAATTACCAACTACTTCCACCTGGGCAGCCACAAAATCAAAGCTGGAAAGAATGTTGGTGATGTTTCCATTAACCTCCAAATATCCAATGGAGGGAGGTATTGCGGGGTCTAAAATAGACTCCAAGGTTCAAGAAATGACAGATCTGGACCCTGGGAGTTGGGCCAAACTACAAGGTCTAATCCAGACCATTTACAGGTTGAAAGAACAAGGGGAGAAAATATCAACTTACTTAGCTGCCTCCGGCATCATCAAGGCCATGAATTTTACATGCATGGTGCAGTCCCCTGAACTTATCAGGCAGCTGGCAGTATTATATAATTTGGCCACTCTTTTAGCATTGCTTCTAGATCCCCAGCCACTGCAATATCCTGCCACATTCATCACATTAGACACTCCCACCTTTATTTCTGGGTTGGGAATTCCATAATTCAAAGGGTTCGTACTAATCACCAGGGCCAACTCACTAAAGGAATTCAGTGAGGCCGAAACCATTTTCCGGTAGCATCTCAATAATCATTGGTTATAGTCTCCGAAGTGGAACTATAAGAGAATGAAATTGGAAATTCCCCACAGGAATTTCAAGGAGCCCATTCAAGCGAGCATAATATTTTTATGCAGAATCTTCGGATGGCCCCACGCCTGGGAATTCTCAGTGTGGATGTATTGTTTCTTATACTGCATAACAACACATAGCAGGGATTTCAACTGGGTGGTGATTATATCCAATCATGTGGATACACAAATGCAGACCATTGCCCAACATTCACAATTTTATATGACCTCGTATGTATTGTGGGCATTGGCACAACAAAGGCCAGCTTTTCAGGGCCTTGGAACAGTTGGAGAGCTCAAAAATGGTCTGAGAAAGGTTACACCTTGGGATCATTATCCCCAGTTACATTGGGAGCTAAGCTTCCAGAATTGTTTCCAGGTAAATGATGCCTTCATTTACCATAACATTCTTACACTTACTCGAGATTCTGGGTACTGCCTCTCATAGGAGGCAATGGCATTGGTCAACTCCTATGGTCGATATTTCATTCAATTTAGGCCTCACACTTACATCAGGGTGACAAGCTTCAACAGGAAGCCCTACCTCCTTCCCTGGTATTGCAGGAATAGGATTATTCTTTTGGAATTCTACAGGCAGATGATGGATCTACACGCCCTCTTCATAGTGAAGAAGGTTGCTAATGTCACATTACCCTTTTCTTATAGGGATTATACATGCAGCATCGTCGTGGCCTGGGAGGCGGATAATGAGTTAAAAGGGTTGGGGCTAGTTGAATTCAACCACAACCAGAAGAACTATGACCCCCGTGGAAAAATTGCCATCGCACTACCAAGGGCATCCCCCCACATGAAGATGACATTGAAGATTTCTGGGTGGATTTCCAGGACAAATTTGATCTCAGAGCCTGGCAATATACGAGAATGAGCAAAGGACATGGAGGTGTTAGAACTTCAGACGTTCCCAAAAGGTTTCAATGATGGTAAGATGCTGGAGGATCCAACGTACAAAGGATAGGGGCTAGACAAATTGGACCTCCCTCCAGTGGATTGGGCCACTCCAGAGGATTTTATGATTGAGGGGGTATGCCACCCCATCATAGAAGCAAGCCATAAGTATTTTGCCTGTGTGTTCCCCAAAAGAACCCGTAAGAAAGCAGCGGTCAAGAAGACCATCCCTTCTTTAGCTGGCGCTGGACCTTCTTCATCCACCGCGCCCGCTGAAGCAAGTGTGAGTAAAGGAAAAGAAAAGGAGGGGGTCCTGGTGATTAAGGCATCTCTTCAAATCCCCACACTCTTAGTGGAAAAATTACATGATCAGATGGAGTCAGTGAAGTTGGCTAGCCAACAAATTAGCATGCAGGTGGCCGTCGGCCTCCCGATCATTCTAGTGACCTATGCTCGCCCAATGGGACCTCCCTCATTGGAAGCTATGATGAGTAGATAGAATTTTTCTGAGGTAGAGTCTTCCAGTATTCTAGACACTGAGGCTTCTCTCGTAAGGAAAAAGAAAATAGCAGTGATCCCCATACCAATTTCTCCTCTTGGTATGCCCGAGAAGCCCCCCATAGATGTAAGTTTGAATTCTCCCAAACCTGAAAATATCTTCGACTCCTCTCCACCACATGATGAATTTGATGACACCTTCTCGGTGAAGGAGCTTCTAGAGATCTGGTAGGGTGTAAATACTGTAGTGGAAGAAATCAAGGCTCAAGAAAAGGAGGCCCCTGCAGAAGAAGAACTCCCCATAGAAAAGGACATATTAGAGAAAGAGGCTCAGGAGGAAAATGCTTAGCCCAAATAGGAAGAACCATAGGTCCAAAGGAAAATAGATATGCCAAGGCAACCTATAGATGAGCCCCTTGTGGGAGGAGAACTCGGACCCCAAGGAACAACTGTACCTTCGACCATCACACTCCAGGTGCCTTTGGAGACTTTGGGTGACCAGGTGTCCCCAAGAACTTTTGGTGAGGTCGTGAAAGTTGTCGCCCTGTTAAAATTTGGCCAGTGACCTCATCCACCACTAGAGGATGTCCCATTGGAGGAAGAAAATTTTGAAGTAGATGAGACGAATAAAGCCCAAGAATAGCAGCAGCCAATAGACTAGGAGGTCCTGAAAAAGGAGAATGAACAAGCTGCCAGTGACACCAGGGAAGATGAGGTCCCTGAGAATGGAGAAATGGAAACTGGGGAAAGGATTTCAGATGATTTTGTAATAGATGCCAACATGGAAGAAAATATAGAGGGTTCCAGAGAACAGGAAATAGAAAAAGAGCAGGAAGCAAGAAAGGGACCGGAACAAGAACAGGGAAAGGAGCCAAAAGAAAATATAAACTCAGCGAATGTGCCGCCAGATTCAGAAGTGAATCTCAGTGAGAAAGAATTGGTAGCAAGGCCACCCCAGCTACCTCAATGGCTAGTGGAAACAAAGAAAATAAAATCTTTGGTAGTGCCTACAAGCACTCCTTTGTCATTGGCCCAAATGATGGCCAAAAATTACAAAACAAAGAAGCCCAAGAGGGCACAGGTGGTCCATACTCTCCAGACCAACCTAGTAGGTAGTACAGTTGTGGTCATTGCAACACCCCCAGAAAATATAGATGCAGTGGCTGCAAGGCCTAAAGACTATAGTATAATAGAGTTTGAGATGGGGAAAAGGGACAAGCAAGGAGAACTTGACTTGCTCAAGGAAGCTACCAAGGCTATAGAGGCCTGGTATGAAAATAGGGGAAGAAGCTGCAGGAGGAAAGAGAGACAAATGCTAATCTCCTTGCACTTCTGATAGAACTAACATGGCCCTTGACCAAAGTCCACCCTGGGACCCCTTCATTTGGATTGACGCTTGTACAGGGCGACATGGACTCACTGTGCATGATGAAGAAAAAAGGTGCAAGAAGTGGAGGTGGGTAGCCGAGAAAATAACGACAATGAGATAATTTTTGGCGGCTTCCCTTCCAAAATTTTACAAGGTAGATCTCACCCTTAGCCATGCGAGAAGCTCTACTCAGGTATGGGAGTGTGACTTAGAGAAATATGAAAAATGGAAGGCCGAGTTGGAAGAGATATACAGTATTGGCGAAGAGGTTTCCACACACTCTGGCATTTTGGGAGAAGAATCGTATAATTCCCTCGAGGTCTAGTACTCCATACTTACCCTCAAAATTAAGGTTTGCAAGGAACTGGTTAAGACCCTAAAAGAGAAATTGATAGCTACACAATATCCCTTAGATTTATTCAAAACATTCATGGCTGGGGTATCAAAAGTTGATCCCTTCACCACCAAAATGTGTACCCCAAAGGACTATGTCCTTAGTAAGTTCGACAAAAGGATGGAATCCCCGTATCCATCGGGTGGAGATTTTGATCAAGGCAGGTTGTCCCAGTTGTTCAAGACTATGATTTGGTCGCATGACACCATCAAGATGGTGAACAAATCCTGGAACGGGGCTAGAGAGGTTGAGGAGGCAATGGAGGCTATCCATAGAAGATGGGGTAGCATCTGAAGCATAGATGAGGAGAGCATTAGCCAAGTGTTAGAGGCTTGGGAGAAAATATAAGTCAATAAAGTTCTCCGGATCTAGGAGAATCTAGCCCGACACCATATTTTGTATTCTTTATTCTTTTGGAACACAAGTTCCTAGATCCCAGAGTTTTAGGTCCCGCATTTTTGAATTCTTAAAGTGACCCGTGTCTCGGTTCCCAATGCCGATCGCTCACTTTCAAGATAGAAATAAAGGTTGTTAGAAGATGGGGAACTGCAACAAGACACGTCATCTTGACAGGAGGTTTCTGACAGATGGTCTTCCCAAGGTGTCACTTTACAGATACACCTAGCGCATCAGAGATAGGGCACTACTCTCCCATTTATTAGGCATGTAGCCTCGACTCCCAGGGGAACAAATTTCTTCTTTCTCCTTCTTGACTCTCTTCTCGAGGCTGATTCTTTCAATCTGTCTTTCTTGTCTCATTCTTCTAACATGTTAGGCCTTTTTGTCTTGAGGCTTTTTGTAACATGGTGCAGGTAGTACTGGCCATTGGATAATGTATTTTATTGTAAAAATTTAAAATAAGTTAGGGTTAGGTTTTTTTCAAAAGATGTGTATAAATAATAAGTCCGACCTCATTCCAAGGGTCAGTGAAATTGATGATTTTATAGTCCACCGTTAATAGCAAAGTAGTTTTTCTCATTTCTTAGTTGTAGAGCTCAATGCTCCATAGTTTTTAAGCTTTAAGTAGTTAAATGCTCCCTGGGAGTTATCTTTGTACCACGCACCAGTGCTTGCTGGAAGGATGTTAATGAAGAAGAGAGGGTTCTCTGAATGATGTTGTTGGCACTCTATCTTCTGGGTTGATGGTATTTTTATGCTTTATGTTCATGTCCTTTTCCCTAATGCTTAAAAGTAGATTAACGACCTCCTTTCTTTGCTACTAATAAAACATAAGCTGATGGTTGTATGTTTCTTTGATATTTAGTGTAGTGTGTTAGAGCAATGTCGATGTTTTGAATGTTAGCATAACTATAAGTAGATGAAATATTTCTAACTCTGCAAGATCTTTTTAAGTTTATTTGTTAAGTAAAAGCGTGCTTGGAGAAAACCCCACTCACCTGAATCCCCAGAGTTGACGAGTTGAAGTTAACCAGCTATCCCCCTCAAAAAATAGTCACATCTCCCAACCGAGCCCCACACTATTGAGACCCAACTCTCATGTGCTTGGAGGCCCGAGGAATCTCATTTCCCCTAACAACCTTTATAGGCAAAGTTGGTTGGTACCCCGGTACCGGATGACAACTTATATCTGTTGGCAGACCCAGTCACAAAGACTCGTCAATAGAAACTAGTGCTAGAAGGAGGGCATGAACTCATCCCCCTCTCAGGATTCTAATTTTACACCGCCCAAGGGTTCCCCAAGCCATAGTTTTAGCAGTCAATCCTTCAATGGGATTGGGTCTTTCTCCACAATAAGATTTGAAATAGTCCTTAGATTAGCCCCCAATCTTGGAAGGTTTGTTGAACTTGAGCCCTCTGCTCGAAAGAAATAGACCCCGAAAGTCAAACCAGCCATCATTGTTATGGGATCAAGCATGCCAAATAATATCCAAACTTCCTACACAATCCCAGTAATCAACGTTCAACCTACTCAAAATTCAACTCCCCCAATGTCTACTTATTTTGGAAATACTCCAATGGGAACTTTTCCAGGTGCAGCCAACAATTTACCCCTACACCCCGAAAAGATTTGCCCCTGATATGAGCACTTAGCCTCATAAACCACAAAAGAGCATCTGCAGGCATACCAAGATTCCATGAACTGACATGGGATCCAACATCAAGACGTTGTGACTTAGATGTTCCCTCTATCCCTAGGACATAAAAAACTAAACTAGTACCTTAACCTTCCCGCCAATTCTATCAATAGTTCGCAGGACATAAAGGACACTTTTCTGGCTGCCTTTCACATACACGTAGACCCAGCTTGGTCCCACAGCTAGTTCATTTCTATCAGGAAGGAACCAAATGAACCCCTCGCAGCATTCAATCACCGGTTCCAACATGTCCTAAAGTGGTGCACGGGTCCCTTCATCCCATCCATAGAAGTGACCATACAGACCTATCTCAACACAATGGATCCCTTCTTTGTCACTCTCCTTTGGAAAACTACCATCTTGGGTGATCGGGATACTCTAGCAAAAGTCTACAACCTAGCCTTAGAGTTTTTCCGTGGCCTCAACAAATCCCCAAGCAGGATTGGGCAGAGCACCCCATTTAACATGATTCCCAGTGAAACTCCTTATAGTGGGGGATATAACCTCAATCTGGCAATGGGTGCCCCCGTGATGGCCATGACTCCCCCACCACCGCCAATTGACCAGTAGGCCTGGTACATATATCCATCGCAGACTCAGACAATACTGGGTCTGGAATCTTTCCTTGGAACCAGCCGTAGCAAACACAAAAACCATAGACACAACCACCTGGAGTGCCCTTCTTTCAGTTATCCGCAGCTGGAGGACTGCCGCCCTTGACTCTGGAAAATGCTACTGCCTTCCCAAGGAACCAACAACAACAACCTTCACACTGTGACACAAACACTCAGTTGACCACCGAAGTTGAATCCCTCCCATGAATGATGTCTTCCCTTACTATGGACATGAATCAACTAAAAGTGGGGTCCTACACACCCCACAGTTCCAATTCCCAACGAGGGAATATTTTCTTCGGCCAATGAAACAACAATGCCGGGGTAAGAAATTTCAACAACGGGCCTCAGCCCAACCAGCAACAATGGAACAACAATGCAAACACCAGAGGTCCACCTCTGAACCATAATGCCAATCAGAATGGTGCTGGACCACCCCATTTTATGCCAGTCATAGACATCCAGTCCATGACCAATTGGTGTAGATTGCATGACACAGGCTCCCACAACAAGGTAAACTGTGCCATGCTGGAGAATTTCATCATGATCTTCTAGTTGGAAAGACAACAAGCATCTAACCCTACTCCCCCAGAGCCTCCTGTACAAGAGCCAACTCATGATGCATTCACCTGTGAGACCATCTTCTTCGGATCCACCAAAGAAAATAATGAAGAATCTGAACTACAAGGATTCTTTGATGAGTCAATTCTCACCTTTAAGGCCAATGCCTTCACTAACCCATGGGCTCCTTACAACACTTAGATCCAGGTTGGTAAAGGATCGGTTTACACGCTAATGCCTCCCAAGAACACTCATCCCTGGGACAATATAACTGACCGGCCAGTCCCTCTAAAAGGTTCTAGCTCTAACAAAGCAAAGGACCAGGCCAAGGGAAGCCACCATTTCCTGGAAGGAAGGTTTGACATCACAAAGGTGTTATAACAAACCACCACCTCTATGACCTTGATGGAGGTTTTGCTAAATTGTCCCGAGTAGAAGAAGTCTCTTCTGAAACTCTTAGGAAACCCAGAAGCAATAAGCCGCCCGCCCAAGACTGTCTCTTTTGAGGATGCCAATGCAGCTTTCTTCCAGGGAAATAATGAAGATCCTCCATTCCTACTAGGCCTGAACTACAAGGCAAAAACATATACAACTACCTATTAGATTCCAGAGCTTCGAGAGACATCATGCCCCTATCCACATGCCAGAAGCTTAGATTCTGACCCACCCCATCTAATGGTGCAGTAATCCTGTTGGATAAAACTGCTATGAAAATAGTGGGTGAGTTGAAGAATGTATGGATACAGCTCATCCAAGACCCTAGAATAGCCAGTATAATCGATATCCAAGTGGTGGACATACCAGAGACGTATGGGATGTTATTAAGTTAGAACTGGTCTAAGTCCTCGAATGGATACTTTTCAACTGAATTTTCACACTTATGGCTCCCTTGGGAAGGAGAATCAAACAAGATCTAGGTTGAAAGTGAGCCCTAGATGAAGTAGGCCCTTACCAAAGTTGGGAGGGTTAACGAGGTCTTATTCTCTCAGACTTCTCCCGGGGTGTACCAACCCTTTGAAATCTTAATGTTTGCTTTCACCCTGGGAGAAGATCCCATAGTTCTACAGAGAACCCAAGACCTAGAAGAAAAGATGAGGGTTGAGGTTAACTCTCAGGGTGCCACACCAACCCCTGCTACACTATTGTTTGGCACTTGGTGCTGGGTACATTATCAGAAACATTCAGAACTAGAGTGTGAGCCTTGTCTTTTCATCGCTATCTGGTACATTGACACCCTCTAGAACAAAGAACATGAGCATACTCCCCCGGAGCCTAGTGTCCCTATTGGAAGTACTTCTTCAGTGCCATTTCTCTGGGGATATCAACCCCAAACCCCTCTGAAGATAGACCTCACCCACACACCATCAGCGCGGGAGGACACTCCTCCTAAGTCTCCCAAAAATAATCCAAAGACTAATCCATCTCCGAAGCACCAGACAACAAATGATGATTTCTGGACCCTTAAGTTTGATGGGTCCCGATCCAAACAAGGCTATGGGGCCAGAGTAGAACTAATCAACCCATGAGGGAAATCCTTCCTCACGTCCTACAGGCTGCAGTTTAACTACACAAAAAACGTTACTGAGTACGAGGCCTTAGTCCTTGGACTCCTAATTGCATTAAGGAAAGGAATCACTCAGCTTCGAGCCCTAGGTGATTTAGAGTTGATTGTCAAACAAGTTCAGAGTCAATACACATGTCATGATAAGAGGCTGGCTGCATACCATAATCGGGCATGGAGCCTTATTGAGGATTTTGAAGCCTTCAACATTGATCTTATTACCTGGTGACACAATTATGTCTCAAATGCCCTTGCCATTTCTGCTAGCACACTTGAGCCTATGGCCGGATCATGACTCCAAATATTTTCTGTTGAGATGATCCCCACCTCATCCATTCCAGATAATGTCACCCACTTTCAGGTTTTTGAGGATGATCAGCATATCCTAGCTTTCATGGCCAATGTTGGTGTTTTCGAAGACTAGATAGTGGAGGAATGAGACCACAATGACACTGGGTAGGGTGATGAAGATGATGGGATCATGGACCTACCTACCAACACCATCCTAAAGGGGATGGTCACATTTGAATGAATCTTCAACTCAGACCCTTGGGGCCGGGAAAAGATATCATCCTCCTTTAAGGGAGAAAAATTTGAGAAAGTGAACATCAGCCAGCTTGGTGAAGAAAAAATGATACACATTGGTACCTCCTTCTCCCCTGAGGAGAAGGAGAAGATTCTCACGGTCCTCAAAGAATACATAGATGTGATCATGTGGGGGTATGAGGATTTGAAAATATATGACACATACATTATGGCTCATACCATCCCACTGAAACCTGATGCTAAGCCTTTCTGGAAAAAGAAATGGCTAGTCAACCCACTAATCAAGCCTCTGATTTGTTAAGAGGTGGAAAAACTGTTGTCAGCCTGAATAATCTTTCCAATCTGACATACTACATGGATTGCTAACTTAGTCACTGTTAGAAAGAAGAGTGGTGAAATTTGCCTTTGCATGGATTTTTGAAATTTGAATAGAGCCTCCAAGAGAGATAATCACCCTCTCCCCTCATTGGATGAGGTGTTGCAGATAGTGAATGGATCCCAAATGATGTCTTTCTTGGACGGATACTGTAGCTATAACCAAGTCATAGTTAAGTATGAAGATAGAGACAAAACAGTGTTCACCACTAAGTGGGGGATGTTTGCATATTGAAGAATGCCCTTTGGCTTGATTAACACAGGGGCCACATATCAGAAGGCCATGGACATCGTAATTGAGGGCCTTGTGAACGGGTGCATAATCATCTATATGGATGATTTGACCATCTTTTCCTAGGACAGGTGTGACCATTCCGCCCACCTCGCCCAGATTTACAAGAGATGTCGCCGATACGGAATACCCCTCAACCCCAAGAAGTGCATATTCAGGGTCACTAAAGGGAAGTTGCTCGGGCATATTGTCTCCTAGAAGGGTATATCCATTGACCCCGAGAGAGTTGAAGCACTGCTAAATATACAAGAAAGAGATGCGATCTTTCTTTGGAAAGATCAACTTTTTTCTACGATTCATCACTAGATTCGCCAAAATTGTGAAGCCACTCAATGAGATGATGAAGAAAGACACCAAAATTGAGTGGATTCCAGAAGCAAAGAATTTGTTCACCTAGATTAAATAGACAATAATGGAGGCACTGGTCTTGGCTAGTCCAGACTACTCCCTCTCGTTTTACATTTACTCCTTTGCTTCACCGCATTCCGCCACAGTATTATTGACCCAAAAGGTCAAAGGGGAAGAATAACCAGTAGCTTTCATGAGCTCCCCCTTTAAGAACACTGAAGTTTGGTATTCATCATTGGAAAAGTAGGCCTTTTATCTTGTTCACACCATGAAGAAATTCCGGCAT
This sequence comes from Thuja plicata, assembly GCA_018584345.1. Lineage (NCBI taxonomy): Eukaryota > Viridiplantae > Streptophyta > Pinopsida > Cupressales > Cupressaceae > Thuja > Thuja plicata. The sequence goes on along the minus strand of MU224251.1, from coordinate 278,270 downwards.
TACATTCTCTGGAGCAAGGTGCATGCTATCATCCTGGACCAAGCTGTAAAATCTCTGCTGATGCAGAGTGAATTGAGTGAAAGGTGGGGGAAATGGATGGCCATCCTCCAGGAATACGATTTAGAAATGCAACCCATGAAGATAGTCTAAGGCTAGGAACTAAGTCAAACTATGGTGGAAGAGACTCACCATATAGAATGTTAAACATATACAGTAGAGTCCATTACTCGAGACCCGTGGTACATCAATTTGGTGTACTTATTGTTAAATAATAAATGCTCAAAGGGGTTTCCTCCCAAAAAATGTCATGCCCTACAGACGAAAAATTCCCACTTAATGATCAAAAACTCCACGCTTTACCATAGGAATTATGAGAGAGTGTACCTTCGGTGCATCGACAGGGACCAAGCTACAAAAATTATTGAAGAATTTCATGAGAAATTTGGGACTAGGCATGGCTCAGCCGATGCCACCGCCCATCAAATCCTTTAGGCCAGATACTATTGTCCCTACATATTTAAAGATGTCTACACTCACATACGGAAGTGTCATACTTGCCAAATCGTGACACATCATGAGCATAACCTGGCTATGCCCTTACAACCGGTGTTCAAAGCTAGAACTTTCGCCCAATGGGCATTTGAACTTATTGGGGAAATCAACCCCAACTCATCTACCAACCATTGATACATCCTAACCGCAACTGATTACTACACTCGGTGGTCTAAAGCCATACCTTGCAAAAATAATACGACAAACGTGGTTATTAAATTCCTAGAAGAAAACATTGTCACAAGATTCAGAATGCCCTTCGCTATAGTGTGTGACAATGGTCTGGTGTTTTCTTTGGTACTACTACCTGAATGGACCTATTACTAGAAGATCACTTTGAATTTCTCCAGCAACTATTACCCCCAGGGGAATGGTGTTGCTGAATCAACGAACAAAAATCTACTTGAAGTGATCAAACACCTACTAGAGCAAAATCCCTAAGACTGGCACCAAAAGCTGAGATTTTCCCTCTAGGCAGATCATATTCAAATTAAGGCCACCCTAGGAATGTCCCAATTCCATCTGGTTTACGGCTAGAATCCAGTGTTCCCAATTAACTTACAGATCCCAGTTTTACAATTTATGCAGGAATTCACCAGCCGGGATAATATTATGGAGGTTTGGCTCCTGAATCTGGTGCGAATGGAAGAACAATGCGACACATCCCTTAAACATTTCACACATCACCAATCAATGGTAAAACAATGGTTTGACCAGAGAGCCCAATACAAGGCCTTTCAGATTTTAGACTTGGTCCTTTTGTGAGACAAGGCCCGGGAAAAGAAAGGAAAGCACACCAAGTTCCAACGACTCTAGCTCAGACCATACCTAATCTCAGAGATCTGCGGGGATAATACCTATCACCTTGTTACCATGACTAGAGAACCTGTCTCATTTCCCGTCAATGGACAGGTCCTCAAACATTACATCGAATGAGGTCAATTTTCCCAGAGTTGTATTTTATGTAAATTTTCTTGATTGTAAATATTTCTTTCCCGATGTCCCTGTTTGGGGGTGCCTCGTTTGTAAATAGTTTTGTTGGCCATCCTCTAGGACCACCCCTTCTTTTTGGTTTTGTTTCTGGTTTTGTTTTGTGCTTTTTTATGGTTTCCAGTGTTTTTCCCCCCTTTCGTAGGCTAGAATGCTTCACATAACACCTAGTCTCTGGGATGAGGCCTTTGGCATGCCGATGAACTTTGAATATTTTGTTAGCATGGGGAAATTGGTCTGGTCTCCAGAGTTATTTTGCAAGTTTGGTAGAAAATTATGAGTAATCTTCATCGGATTTATCCTTGAAAGTCTGGTAATCAGTGAAATAAAAAATTTAAGGAACAAGTAATCGGACACACCTAGGGTAGATCAGTCGCACTAGTTAATTGACCCAAGTCTGAAGTTTTAAAGATTATTTTTGGGTTTGGAGTTTTCCTTCCTCATTCAGCAAATTAAGGTTTGTGGAAGGGTGAAAGAAGTAACGCCATTGAATTTAGCTAAGCTTAAGCTCAACGGTGAAAGAAGTACCACCATCCCACCCAAAAGAGAATAAAATAACAAGGAAAAATGGGACGAGACTCTGGTATCTAGGAGAAATGAGCTAAATCGATGACTTTGGGTTTAATATACTTAGTGCCCCTTCTCTGCTTCTCCCAAAGGTCATCAACTTAACTTCCTTCCAAAGCACACACTTCGCAACTAATGAAAGGATCATGAATTGAATCGCGTATGGCTAGATTTTCTCAGACGTTTCACACCTTGCAAGCAAGATGCTTCGAGTAACAATTTATTTTGGTTTTTCTAACCAAAGATTCTATGGTTCTCAAATGCGCTAAGGCATTCATCCCAGATAGTTTCCATTTGTTATGCCCTGCATTACCCATCCCTACATTTTTTGTGCAAAATGTGGGGTCCCCCTTTTTTTTTTTTCTTTTGGCTCTTGCCTTGTTTTCTTTGCCTTTTCTTCTTTTGTTTCTTTTTCCAGGTTTTATTTCCCATGGTGTTGGTTTTGTTTTGTGTTTTTGTCCTTCGTGTCTCCGGGACCTGGTCCTGGAGTTGGTGGTTTTCTTTCCAGAAGCCAGATTCTAGACTCCGGGATTCTTTGCCACAATGTCTCCTTCTCATAAGAAGACATGGTTGTTTGGAATCCCCGGGCTTGGAGTCCAGAGGTTTACCTATTCTGAAGTTTGTGGAAGGAAGGTAACTTGCTTTTACCTCAGGTACAAATAAGATTTACCTATCATTCTCACAGTTACCGCGATTAAAACACTTAGAGTTTTCAAAGCGATTCATAGGTGATTTGAGTGCGAATTAAGTGCAAGCTTCTCTGATCTTAGTGGGTAACAAGGATTTGATTTTTGGTAGTTGTTCTTGGCGTTGGAGGTGAAAGTTGTTGCAGAGTAGTCTAGTGTTTCTTCCCTTTATCGTTCTTCAGATTCTAGGTTGGTGTTTCTGGTTCTTTCCTTCATTTTCTTCTTTTGTTTCATTTCTTCTTTGTGTCTTTGTTGTCTGGTTCACCACCCATTGGTGGGTCAGCTCTACCAAAGGGTAATCTACCCTCTATGTAGGTGTAGGATAGTGTCTACTATGTACATTTTCTTCTCTCTCCTATTAGGTAGTCACTCTACATTTTTGTTTTGATGTATATTATCATAAATATGGTGTATATTCTCTGTAAACTTATGTATATATGCTTCAGCCGTCAGCCCTCCTGTATGTCTTGTGTATATCATGTATATATTTGATATGTATATCCTTTAGAGGGTCAAGTTCTTCACTCTTTGTCATGAATTTCAAACAGACATGATAGAGCTCGTCGAGACAAAGTCACCACGGTTCAAACTCAGAACCTCGCTAGTTCAAACCATGGTGGCTTTCTCTCTCCCCTATCTCATCATATTAATGGCGGGATTAATTCCCCATGTATGGCATTTAAAATGTGTCCAATCTGGCATTCATTTTTGCCCTGTGTCAGCCCACTTGTCCTAATCAATGTCATAACTGCCTTTACGCCTCCTGCCATTTTCCCATGTGCTAGCACATGTCAACTAGTGTACATCTTGGTTGCCAATCTCATGGCAATGGCTAGTTTGTCCAGACTTCGGACTCCTAGTAGGATCTTGTCTCCTACCTTTTTCTCGTCACCGTGTCAGCACATTCTGGAATGCTTAAGTCATGTTCATTTTTTAGAAACTCTAGAAATTTTGGATATATATGTGCTAATGTTTGCTTGACAGGTGCGAGCTAGTAGAAAATATCCTAGAGTTTTCCATATCCTTGTATGTTCTGATAGTTTTCTAGTCTTGCAGGTGGTTGTTAAGCTTGTTCAAGATGTCTAACAATTTTGTGCCTCCTAATAGCCTGGAATTACCAACTACTTCCACCCGGGCAGCCACAAAATCGAAGCTAGAAAGAATGTTGGTGAAGTTGCCATTAACCTCCAAATATCCGATGGAGGGAGGTATTGCGGGGTCTAAAATAAACTCTAAGTTTCAAGAAATGACAAATTTAGACCCTGGGAGTTTGGCCAAACTACAAGGTCTAATCCAGACCATTTACAGGTTGAAAGAACAAGGGGAGAAAATATCAACTTAGCTGCCTCCGGCATCATCAAGGCCACAAATTTTCCATGCCCGGTGTAGTCCCCTGAACTTATCAGGCAGCTAGCAGTATTATATAATCTGGCCACTCGTTCAGTATTGCTTCCAGATCCCCAACCACTGCAATATCCTGCCACAATCATCACATTAGATGCTCCCACCTTTGCTTCTGGGTTGAGAATTCCACAATTCAAAGGGTCCATAGTAATCACCAGGGCCAATTCACTAAAGGAATTTGGTAAGGCCAAAACCATTTCCTGGCAGCATCTCAATAATCACTGGTTAAAGTTCCTGAAGCAGGACTATAAGAGAATGAAATTGGAAATTCCCCGCAGGGATTTCAAGGAGCCCATTCAAGTGGGCATAATATTTTTATGTAGAATCTTCAGATGGCCCCACACCTGGGAATTATCGGTATGGATGTATTATTTCTTACACTGCATAACAAAACATAGCAGGGCTTTCAACTGGGTGGAAATTATATCCAATCATGTGGATACACAGAAGCAGACCATTGCCCAACATTCACAATTTTATATGACCTCGTATGTACTATGGGCATTGGCATAGCAAAGGCCAACTTTTCAGGGCCTTGGAATTGTTGGAGAGATTGGAAACGGTCCACGAAAGGTTACACCTTGGGATCATTATCCCCAGTTACAGTGGGAGCTAAGCTGCCATAATTTTTGTCGGGTAAATGATGCCTTCATTTACCATAACATTCTTACACTTACCTGAGATGCTGGGTACCGCCTCTCATAGGCGGAAATAACATTGGTCAACTCCTATGGCTGATATTTCATTCAATTTAGGCATCACACTTGCATCAGGGTGACAGGATTCAACGAGAAGCCCTACCTCCCCAGGTATTGCAGGGATTGGATTATTCTTTTGGAATTCTGCAGGTAGATGATGGATCTGCCTGCCCTCTTCACAGTGAAAAAGGTTGCTAATGTCCCATTCCCCTTTTCTTGCGGGGGTTATACATGCAGCCTCGCTGCGGCATGGGAGGCAAATAATGAGTTAAAAGGGCTAGGGCTAGTTGAATTCAACCACACCCAGAAGAACTATGACCCCTGTGGAAAAATTTCCATCGCACTACTAAGGGCATCCCCCCACATGAAGATGACATTGAAGATTTCTGGGCAGATTTCCACGATAGCTTTGATCTCAGGGCTGGGCAATATACAAGAATGAGAAAAGGACTCATGGAGGCACTAGACCTTCAGACCTTCCCAAAAGGTTTCGACGACGGTGGGCAGTTGGAGGATCCAGTGTACAAAGGACAGGGGCTAGACAAATTGGACCTCCCTCCAGTGGATTGGGCCACTTCAGAGGATTTTATGATTGAGGAGGTATGTCACCCCATCATATAAGAAATCCATAAGTATTTCACCCGGGTGTGCCCCAAAAGCACCCGTAAGAATGTAGCAGTCAAGAAGACCATCCCTTCTTCAGTTGGCGCGGGACCTTCTTTGTCCACCGCGCTCACTGAAGAAAGTGTGAGAAAAGGACAAGAAAAGGAGGGAGTCCCAATGCTTAAGGTGTCCCCTAAAATCCTCGCACTCCTAATAGAAAAATTACATGATTAGATGGAGTCGGTAAAGTTGGCTAGCCAACAAATCAGCATGTAGGTGGCTGTCAGCCTCCCAGTCACTCCAGTGACCTCTGCTCGCCCAATGAGACCTCCCTTGTTGGCAGCTATGATGATTAGACATACTTTTGCTGAGGCAGAGTCTTCCAGTATTCTGGACACCGGGGCTTCTCTCGTAAGGAAAAAGAAAACAATGGCGATCCCCGTACCAATTGCTCCTCTTGGTATGCCCGAGAAGCCCCCGATAGATGTAAGTTTAGATTCTCCTAAACTAGAAGATATCTCTAACTCCTCTCTACCACATGATGACTTCGATGATAGCTTCTCTGTGGAGGAGCTTCAAGAGATCCGGCAGGGTGTAAATACTGCAGTGGAAGAAATCAAGGCTTAAGAAAAGGAGGCCCTTGCAGAAGAAGAACTCCCCATAGAAAAGGATATTAGAGTAAGAGGCTCAAGAGGAAAATGCTGAGCCCAAACAAGAAGAACCACAGGTCTAAAGGACCATAGATATGCAAAGGCAACCTATAGATGAGCCCCTGGTGGGAGGAGAACCTGGACCCCAAGGAACAACCGTACCTCTGACCATCACACTCCAGGTGCCTTTGGAGACTTCGGGTGACCAAGTGCCCTGAAGCACTTTTGGTGAGGTTGTGAAAGCTGCCACCTTGTTAAACTTTGGCCAGCGACCTCATCCACCTCTGGAGGATGTCCTAATGGAGGAAGAAAATGTTGAAGTAGATGAAGATGATAAAGCCCAAGAACAACAGTAGCCAATGAACCAGGAGGTCCCGAAAGAGGAGAATGAACAAGCTGCCAGTGACACTAGGGAGGATGAGGTCCCTGAGAATGCAAAAATGGAAACTGGGGAAAAGATTCTAGATGATTTTTCAAAAGACTCCAACATGGAAGAAAATATAGAGTGTTCCAGAGAACAGTGAACATAAAAAGAGCAGGAAGCAAGAAAGGGACTAGAACAAGAACAGGGAAAGGAGATAGAAGAAAATATAAACTCAGGGAATGCACCACCAGATTCAGAAATGAATCTCAATGAGCAGGAATTGGCAATAAGGCCACCCCAGCCGCCTCAATGGCTGGTGGAAACAAAGAAAAGAAAAGCTTTGGCGATGCCTACGGGTGCTCCTTTGTCATTGGCCAAAATGATGGCCAAAAATGTCAAAACAAAGAAGCCCAAGAGGGCACAGGTGGTCCATACACTCCAGACCAACCTAGTAGGTAGTACAGTTGTGGTCATCGTGACACCCCCAAAAAATATAGATGCAACGGCCACAAGGCCTGAAGACTATAGTATAACAAATGTCGAGCTGGGGAAAAGGGACAAGCAAGGAGAACTTGACTCGCTCAAGGAAGCTACCAAGGCTATAGAGGCGCAATATGCAAAATAGGGGCAAAATCTATAGGAGGAAAGAGAGATAAATGCTAATCTCCTCGCACTTCTGAAAGAACTAACATGGCCCTTCGCCGAAGTCCAACCCGGGACCCCTTCTTCCAGATTGTCGCTTGCACAAGGCGACGTGGACTCACTGTGCATGATGAAGAAAAAGGCACAAGTAGTGGACGGGTGGGTAGCCGAGCAAATAACGGTGATGAGAGAATTTTTGGTGGTGTCCCTCCCAGACTTTTACAAGGTAAATCTCACCCTTAGCCATGCGAGAAGCTCCGCTCAAGTATGGGAGTTAGACTTAGAGAAATATAAAAAATGGAAGGTCGGGTTGGAAGAGATCCACAGCATTAGCGAAGAGGTTGCCACAGAATCTAGCATTTTGGGAGAAGAATCATATGATTCCCTCCAGGTCCAATACTCTAGACTTGCCCTCAAAATTGAGGTTTGCAAGGAACTGGTTAAGATCCTAAAAGAGAAATTGATAGCTGCACAATATCTCTTAAATTTATTCAAAACATTCATGGTCAGGGTATCGCAAGTTGATCCCTTCACCACCAAAATGTGTACCTAAGAGGATTATGTCCTCAGTTGTTTGACGAAAGGATGGAATCCCTGTATCCACCAGGTGGAGATTTTGATCAAGACAGGTTGTCCCGATTGTCGAAGACTATGATTCGGTCGCATGACACCATCAAGATGGTGAACGAATTTCGAAATGGGGATGGAGAGGTTGAGGAGGCAATGGAGGTTGTCCGTAGAAGATGGGGTAGCATCTGGAGCATAGATGAGGAGAGCATTAGCCAAGTGTTAGAGGCTTGGGAGAAAATATAAGTCAATAAAGTTCTCCGGATCTGGGAGAATCCAACCCGACACCATATTTTGTATTCTTTATTCTTTTGGAACGCAAGTTCCCAGATCCTGGAGTTTCAGGTCCCACATTTTTTAATTCTTCAAGTGACCCGTGTCTCGGTTTCCAATGGCGACTAGTCAGTTTCAAGACAGTAATAAAGGTTTTGAGAAGATGGGGAACTGCAATAAGGCACATCAGCTCGATGAGAGGTTTCTGGAAGATGGTCTTCCCAAGGCGTCGCTTCAGAGATACACCTGGTGCATCAGAGACAGGGTGCTGCTCTCTCATTTATTAAGCATGTAGCCTCAATCCCCGGGGGATCAGAATTCTTCTTTCTCCTTCTCAGCTCTCTTCTCGAGGTCGATTCTTCCACTCCATCTTTCTTATTTTATTCTTCTGACATGTCAAGCCTTTCCATCTTGAGGCCTTTTGTAACATGGTGCAGATAGTACCGGCCACCAGATAATGTATTTTATTGTAAAAATCTAAAATAAGTTAGGGTTAGGGTTTTGTCAAAAGATGTGTATAAATAATAAGTCTGACCTCATTCTAAGGGTCGGTGAAATTGATGATTTTGCAGTCCACAGTTAATAGCAAAGCCATTTTTCTCATTTCTTAGTTGTAGGGCTCAATGCTCCATAGTTTTTAAGCTTTCAGTAGTTAAATGCTCCCTGGGAGTTATCTTTGTATCACGCACCAGTGCTTGCTGGAAGGATGTTAATGAAGAAGAAAGGGTTCTCTCAATGATGTTGTTGGCACTCTATCTTCTGGGTTGACGGTATTTTTATGCTTTATGTTCTTCATGTCCTTTTCTCTAATGCTTAAACGTAGATTAATGACCTCCTTTCTTTGCTACTGATAAAACATAAGCTAATGGTTGTATGTTTCTCCAGTATTTAGTATAGTGTGTTAGAGTAATTTTGATGTTTTGAATGTTAGCATAACTGTAAGTAGATGAAATCTTTCTAACTCTACAAGATCTTTTTAAGTTTATTTGTTAAGTAAAAGCATGCTTGGACAAAACCCCACTCACCCGAATCCCCAGAGTTGACGAGTTGAAGATAACCAGCTATCCCCCTCAAAAAAAAGTCACATCTCCCAACCGAGCCCCGCCCTATCGAGACCCAACTCTCACGTGCTTGGAGGCTCGAGGAATCTCATTTCCCCAGACAACCTTTACAGGTGAAGTTGGCTGGTACCCTGGTACCCAGGGACAACTTACATCTGTTGGTGGACCCGGTCATAAAGCCTCATCAACACTAGCTTGTTAGGATTATTAAGGTGGAGACATGTTAATATCTACTATGTTAAGAGATTTAGCAACACTGATTTAAGTGTGCACTCGGTTATGAGAATTACAATAGGACGGTTAAGCCCACCTTTCTTGAAAGGATTTTATTAGTGTACTACACTTGTTAGAATGAGTACAAATGTTGACCTAACTGTACGCAATCTACTATTTCTGATTTATAGATCCATTAAAGCTCTTACAATAATAATATCACCTTAAGTGATTGATGAATACCTTTTCTCTGCTTGTCGGTAGCCTCTGTTCTATTCTTGAAAAATGATTTGATTCTACTTGTGTCCTTCTGCATGAATTCTCTGTCTGGTCTCTAGTTGCTCTCCATGGCTACTATCTTTATTAGTCAACAAATATTCTCAATGGATTGAGCACCTATTTATACAAGTATTTGACCTATCTTAGAATTCACACATTACAATGTTAACTCTTAGATCCAAGGTTTACAACTTGACCTTGATCTTTAGTTTGCATGTTTTAAAACAATAAAACTAATTAAAACAATAGTAAATACATTTATTCCTCCACACATAATGGATTTAAAAGAAAATCAAGAAGCTATAATTACAACTTTAGTGATTTATTTGACATGGAAAGTCAGATCCACTTTTTGTGGGATGTAACTGACTGTCAGTTCTTGGTCGTCAGTTTGAACTTGAAGTCTCTTGGCGTTCCTTGACTAAACTGTTCATCGGGTTCCCTGTATCTATTGGGTTCCTCTCTTTGTTGTTCCGTCGGGTAGCACTGTTGTTACTCATTGGGTTTCTTTTACCTTTTTGTCATCAGATAATACTTAACAGTATTTGTCGGGTAACCTTGGCGTCAGATAGTGATGTGCCCTGTCTGTCGGTGTAGATTAAAATGATGGTGCAGATCATGTTTTTCTCTAAGTATACTAATGGCAAAATATAATTCCTTCATCATCAACAAAATAAGAACTAAGAACAACCACCTTGTTGGGGATGAAAATGTCTTTGATTACATTTTTTATTTTTTGTTTGCAGTAAACAACACAGTGCATCAATAGCATGCACATAGAGCAATGGTGATGAAGGGAAACCTTTCCTAATAGAGAATTGTAGAGGAAATTTGTCCAAAAAGGAATTACTAATAAATAATTATGCATTAGGACATTTAAATAATAGTTAAATTTAATTTTTAAAATTTGAGCCCAAACCCAAATATTGTAGAATCTTGAGGATAAAGCACCATGAACTTCTACCATATACTTAGTAAAAATCTATCTTAACTAACAAAACATGTTGTCCTAATTGCTTAGCCCATTAAATAGTTTTCTTGCTAAGATTAAATTATCAGGAATAGATCTTCCACTATGGAATCTATCTATTCAATTGTAGCTATCACTTTTTTCATTGGTATAATCCTTCTAGGTGAGGCTTTGATAATAATTTTCTAAAAGGTGTTAATAAAAGTAGGAGGATTCTATCCAAAGATAGAATCGATGTTTTTGAAACAATATTGATTCTAACCAACCTCGCTTTAAATCTCCCAAATATAAGGGAGAAAAATATTCCTTAACTTGTTTTTGAAAAAATAGCATGCTCCAAGCCATCAATAGTTAAGTTCTGGTCTCAAAACCAACTAAATTCAAAATTAAGCCTTTTGGCACGATTTCATTAATTAAATTTTTTATTATTAATTGTGTATTATACCATTGATGTTCCTCTATAAAAAAATTACCACAATATTTTTGAAATATTATTTAATTTTTTTTAATCTTGGCTTGCTTGAATATAGTTATTTTTATATTCATAATTTAAATAATTTGAAGTATGTAGAACATTTATTTCTATCCTTGAGCCAATATAGTCTAGCCTTTATTTTGGCTCCTTGTCACCTATACACAAAGTTTCTGGCCTTCAAAAGTGACTATGGAAGTTTTAATGTCAATGTTTTAGTTTTTAGGATTTAAATTAATTAGTTTTCTATTTAGATTTAGTTCCACTTGAAGATAATTTTGTTTATAACTTTTATTTAAATCTTATCTTTTACCAAACAATCATAAAAAATCGACACAAAGAATTGTACAACCTCTTTGTATAAGATTCCCATTCTTTTGGCTTGGGGATAGGATTCCAAATACTAATGATTGTTAATATTCAAAGGAATGCATATTCCCTTCAAGAAAAAGTGATCGTATTATGACCTCCTATTGTCATTAATTTATGTAAACTTATTATTATTATTATTATTATTATTACTATTGGACCATTAAACTTTTTATTATATAAACTTCTTCAAAAAGGCCATGGGGAAAGAAGCATGAAGAAAACCCCCCTTCTCAGCCAAATACAACCGAATTACAAGAAAAACCTATCCACTTGAAACCCATTACAAGATTCCAAGCCCAACTTGGAAAACCCACATGAGATAAACAATATAGAACGCCTAAGCCCTATGAGATATTAAAAATAGATAATGCCTTATCTCTGAATACTACCTTCTGATATCCATCATGTGCAGAAGAAAAACACGACCGAGTATTTACATAGCTGAGCAAAAACTACCGAAATGCCCAAAACCCCAATGCAGTCAGCTTCTCAGTTTGATTTTCCCACTGCAGTGGCATGGGCATCTGTAGTTGGTTGAAAGGTTGCCTGGGGAGTTGTGAGACTCGGAGCAAGCCATGGTCATTGGCGTAGAGGAAGTCGCTACGCCATCTACCCCTACAAAATCTAGGAGGGTCATAATGTTGTCGAATAGGAAAAAGGTGTCCACCACCACCGTGCTCGAAAGAACGTTCGACAGGGACGACATTTCCTTTCTGAAGAAAAGTGGGTTGCGCCTCTCCCTTCCTATCTTGAAAATGTTATATAGCTTGACGTATTCAATATTGGAGTCAAACAGATTAGGCAAGAACAAACCCCCCACCCAAGCTTTGGATGGACAAAGGTGGTACTGCTTTGATAGCCCTATGGTTGCCTTCTACCGAAGCAAATTCCTCCTTTAGGAGCTTTGCCACCATCCCCATGAAGGGGATGTAATCCTAAAGCATGTCGTAAGCGTTTGACAAAAAAATGCCAACACTTGGGAGTGAAAAATGCTCCTAGGTGACGAAGGAATGAGCATATTGTAGCCAATGACCTTGCGAACATAATCTTCTATTTTCTATGTATTTTCTAGGAATTATTATTATTATATATATTCCTATTATTATTATATATGTATTTTTTATTTTCTTGTAATGTCTATCTAGGTAAGTAATAATAAGTAATGTCTATCTAGGTAAGTAATAATAAGTAATTAAATATCATGTGACAATTGGGTTGTTAACATAATTCTACACTGCAAGCTATAACAATAAATATGAACTCATGGGATTGGGGAATGAATCAATTGACAAGAGCTTCTTGTTGTAGGCAAACGATCACAAAGTCCAGTTTGTCCATGTGGTACCAAAGGGCATGGTGTCAATGATCATGTTGGAAATTTTATCTAACAAAGTATTGTTTATAGGAGGATTGTCTATTCCTTTAAATCTAAAACAATAAACCTAAAGACATACATAAGTAACTAATTAATTCCTTCACTTATTGTTAAATATGACATGTTAGACAATGTCCCTTTTAAACAGTTTCAAATGTATATGGAAGAATCCTCAATTTGAAACCAAGTCCACTTCTACACCTTGTTGTGGTAGGGGAAATGGCCCAGTCAACATGGTCCATTAATTAATTGTTTAAACACTTTTTGCTTTAATTCCTAATATTTTTCTCAATGTTGAACCAATACTTGTGACTTTAAAATTGTTAATGTTGATGATAACTACCCATGATTGAATGCAATTTATTCCTTAGATCTAAAAATAATTCAAGCATGTGATTCCATATTGTACAAACAAAACACAAATTAGTGCACATGTATAGGTCTCACTTTTTTGGGGGCCTTGTGGATACCTTGACAAAAAGAATATTGATGTGGCATCATATTTGATGATGTGTCCCTAAAACCTTAGTTATATTCAAGGGACTTTTCAAATACACTACTTAAAAATGAGATTGATTTGAAATTTTTATGTACTATTTTCAAAAGCCCAAAGTTAGGATGCTCAACTACTGAATTATCTCATCTACCCTATGAATAAAGACAATGTAAACTTAGAAACCCACATTTTCTTACATTAACAAAGTTGTATGAGAAGAACTCACCACATCATCCAGAGGGATTTAAGGAAATATAACTTATGTTATAATGGCCTTCGCAAAAAACTTGAGCCATTTTTATACTCTTCTAAGTGGTTGATAGCATAGTAGATTGCAGTCAAATTGGTTAATAGTAGGATATCGACTTTGTATCAAGAAACAACAAGAGATCAATGATATTGGTCAACATCAACTAGGGATTTCTTTCTAGAACAAGTCACTATAAAAATCTTAGTGGATTGTAATTATAGAGATATGTATGTAAACTATTTTCAAATTTATAAGGCTAATTATGCTCCTAACCATATCATATCTCTATATTCAACCCTAGTTAATATCCATTTTTGGAAGCTATTAAATGACCAAAACATTAGCTACAAACATATTTTCTGTAAACAATAAGATAATTCAATAAATGGAATTATTTTAGAAGATACAAGTGTTAGATTGTATCTTCCTTGAAATAAATTTTATGTTTTTGATAGAAAAAAGCAGCAAGAGGGTGCTGGCCCGTGGAACAAAGGACTAGAAGCACATTAACAACATATTAATGGAACTAGTCAAAGCATGTATAACAGATTGACAACATAGACACCATATTACCTCTACCTCTATCAAAAACATAAGTCTCGGTTCTGAGCCACCGAATTAAACCAAAAATCTTAAGACAACCAATAGCATAAAAAGTATCAGTTTTAAGCCACATAGGGCTACACAAAAATAAACAAAAACTACCAATGTTACGAATAGAAAAACAGGGGAACCGAGGGCCTAGCCCAGCCAAAATTAACCAGCACATGATCACCAGAGACTAGTTCTTCCCACCTAGTTGTTTGGACAACAGAGCCCTAGCCCACTCCTCCTGCAGAAACAAGAACACGTCTTTGTTGTCCTCGTCAGCTTCTAGCTTGCCACGCGCTAGCTTTTCCTGCACATTGTGGAGGGTCATAGCCGAAGCATGCATAACCTTCAGGGAAAATTTGTTGGTCCTCATACAATGGTTCATCAGGTCCTACATGTTCTTCTTAATCTCCCTAATGTCCTTGTCTAAGTTCAAGAACCTTCTTTTTAGGGTGCTAGTAAATTTATCTTTGTCCTCCATGGCCGCGGTATGTGGCTTGTCCTTAGGTTCCTGAGTGGGGCTCGGGGCTGGGTTAGGGTTGTTGGGGGTTTCCATGGTTTGTTGGGGGTTAGGCAGAGGACTCATATAACCATTTGAGGAACCATTCTTGGAATTAGTGGAGTGGGAGTCATTTTTAGACAGGGAGAGCTCTTTGGAGGCCGTTTCCATCATCCTAATTTTACATTGCTCCTTGGCAATTCTATTTGACCTCCGATGACCTGAGCCTTTCAAATCCACCTCCAAATTAACCTGGCTCTCCATAATATTTATTTTTTTGGGCCTATAGTCCATCTCAGGGGTACTATTAGCCTCTTTCCCCTCAATGTACTCCATAGACTCAGAGACATACGACTCATCCTAACCTTCCTTCCTACTGGGAGGGTTTTTTACACTTTTTTTGCAGGTTGTAGCTTTTTTATCGGCCATCACAGGATCCTGTTTGATACGGATGGACTTGGAGGAGGAAAGGGTGATATTTTTAGTTTTGGCTATGGGCTCCTCCTGGGGCAACATCTGGATAATCAGAGGGGGTTGGGGTGCCAAGCAGATAGCTTTATGAAACTGGTAAAGGAAGAGGAGGAGGCCCTGATGAAGGATAACTCTATTAGGGTTGGCTTGAATATCGAGGAAATTGTTCTCAATGGAGTGCAGGAGATAGAAAGGAATGGAGATTAAATCTTTGTTCCTAATATGATTCAAGAATGAAAAGTGGTAGCTGTAAAACACAATGAAATTACCTTCCAGCGTGAAGTACTTCATCACGATGAGATAGATTTTTGGCCAAAAATCTGGCAGCTCCTCCCTTTTGAAACACTGATGTTTTCTCACCGGAAGCTCACCGTCCTTGAAAAATTGTTTGAGGCTGGTAGGGTTGGCAGTATGGCTGGTCTTTTTGTATTTCCTCCCCACCATAGGGAGCCCCGTTGCCTTGGATATGACCTCTTCATTCAGATGGAAGTGAATGCCCCCAACTGAAACACTCTTGTTGTTCAAGGATTTGATGAATTGCTTGGAGATTCGCCCATCATGTCCACCTTTCATTCTTTCCATGAAACCCCAAATGCTAGTTTCTTTGCAGTAATGAGTCACCAACGCATCAGAAGTGAAAGTCTCATTGATGTTATCAGGCTCAATGTGGAGAATTTTTCCTCCCATCTCGAGGGTCTTCTCTTCCTGTGCCAGAATATCTTTGAGGTCTAAGAGACGAGCATTTTTGCAGGCCATAAAAAACCACTTGTAATCATAAACCCTTTTCGATGAAAGCTTATACATAAAAAGCTGGTTTTGAAAATTTTAGAAACTAGGCTCCGTACCGCCAGATCTAACAGATCTCCAGGTGTCATTAAAAGAAATAATAGCATTAATATCAAGGATAGAAAAAAAAAACCCTTTGATTCAGATAGCTCTTACTCCACACGTTCAAAAAGTAATGATAATTCTTTATGGGAATTTGAGTTTTTCTTTTCATAATAGCAAAATTTGCCCAAACATGCCAGCATGCGATCGAGTAAGAATCCGTAATGAATATGACAACCTAGCACATTTAAACTATAGTATTTGTTTCTCCCACAATGAGTTCCTGAGTCACCAGAGGTAAGTCACTAATCACCCTCCAACTATTGAGTTTGATTTGTTTTAGGCCAATTGCAGCCATTGAGTTGGCAACCAAATTCCCCTCCCTGTATGTGTGGCCTATAGTCGTGCATTGGAAGTTGTTGAGAAGTTCGCATATTTCCAAAATGATAGGTCTAGCACGCCATCCTGCACTAGCACCACTATTGATGGCCTCAACAACCACTTTGGAATCCCCCTCGATTTCTAGCTGTCTGAGGTTCATTTGTTTCATGAATTTAATCCCCTAGAGAAGGGTCATTCCTTCCGCCTGGCTAAGAGTGCAGTTATTTATAGGACCAACATAAGCCGGCAGACAAGTTCCATTATGATCTCTTATCACTCCTCCCCCACCATGACCAAGGTTGTTAACCGCCCCATCAAAATTTAATTTGGTCCATCCTCTGGGAGAGGCGGTCCATCTTGTAGTATTCCTAGCTATCCTTTTTGCATCATCAAACCTGGTGAACCCATCCAGGAGGTTCTAGTTGTCGGTAATTCTAACTTCCCAGGTAGCAGGAGGATAGGCAGGGAGCTTCCAATTAGCCATTTTGGCATTCTCACATAGGAGTTTAGTTCCAATATGGAGACATGTCTCAAGCTGGTTACTATTCTCTCTGAAAATCCTGTTGTTCCTTTCCTTCCAAATGGTCTAGCATATGTGAGGGGGAAGAATACGCTAGAGGATTTGGAGTAGGGGGTGATTGGAAGGGGATCTCAAATTGTTAAATTGATGAACATCTCTGTCCAAGGCCCACAAGGTACCCAATTTACCAATGATCCCTTGCCAGATGCTGGTGGCATATTCACAGTGGATGAAGAGGTGGTTTACCATTTCTTCCTCCTTCTTACATAGGACACATCTGTTAGCCATGGAGAATCCTCTTTTTATGAGATTATCTTGGGTCAGGACCTTACTGTGCATTAGAGTCCACCAAAAGAAATTAATTTTTGGCGTGAGCTGGGGGATCCACACCAACTTCCAATCTTCTGGGTTACTCTCCTCCTTCAGAATTAGATTGTACGCAAATTTAACAGAGAAAGTACTTGCCTGGGTGGGGGCCCAGATAATAGAGTCATCATTCCCTAAAATTCTACCATTAGTCAGGTTATCCATGAGGTCCTTGGCCAAGTGTTGCAGGTCTGGCCTATCCCTTGTCCAATTAGGAATATCCACCCAGTCTCTACCATTGATGTAGTTGGAGGCTCTATTACCCAGGTTCAGTCTGAGATAGTCCATAAGGGGTTTGAATTTGTGGCCCAGGTTAGGTTGATTCATGATCCAGTGGTCATTCCAAAATCTGATGGATCTCCCATTTCCAATTTGCCATAAAGCTCCTTTAGACAGAAGGGTATTACATTTACATATGTCCATCCATAGTTTGGATCCACTAGGGAGGTCACGGTTGTGGAATATCCTCCCGTAGGGATGTCCTTGGAGGTACTTAGCTTCCATTAATCTGCACCAATTCACTTTTCCCTCTATGAGCTTCCATGCCACCTTCGTAGAAAGGGCCTTATTCATCAGACCTATTTTCCTTAGGCCCGGTCCCCCCACTTTTTTCGGGAGGCAAACAGTGTCCCAATTGACAAGAAAAATATGCCTCTTTTCTTCAGACCCCACCCACAGAAAGGTTCTCTGAATATTTTCCAGTTTATCAACCATGTTGCTTATGATTTTGAAAAGGGAAAGGAAGTAAACAGGGATCCCTTGGAGATTGGAGGCCACCAACTAAAGTTTTCCAGCATTGCTTAAAACCTTCCCCTTCCAACCAGCTAGTTTCCTCTGGGTTCTTTCAAGGATGGAATTCCAGAAATCTTAGGACACCTCTTTGACTGTGAGGGGGAGGCCAAGGTAGGTAGAGGGGAGCGAAGCTGCTAGACAACCCAAAATTTGAAGCACCTTATTTTGTAACTCCACAAGGGTATTGAAGAAGAACAGCTGACTCTTTTGATAGTTAAT
This sequence comes from Thuja plicata, assembly GCA_018584345.1. NCBI lineage: Eukaryota > Viridiplantae > Streptophyta > Pinopsida > Cupressales > Cupressaceae > Thuja > Thuja plicata. The sequence goes on along the minus strand of MU224251.1, from coordinate 260,119 downwards.
ACACTGTCCAGAAGCCCAAGCATAGCTTTCCAGAATTTGTTTCCATTGTCTAGCCTCAATCACAGAGGAATACCGAAAGAGGAAAGTGTCATCAACAAATTGTTCCAACACCACCTGAGGGAGGGTATAAGCTAGTTTGATGCCTTTGATTCTTCCTGTAGCGGACATCATACATAGGTTCCTACTAAGCACATCAACCACCATAATAAAGAGGTAGGGGGAGAGAGGGTCTCCCTGTCTAAGACACTTCTCCAGAATAAAATAGCCACCAAGGGAACCATTGACAAGAATAGAGAAGCTAACAGTTTGAGTACATTCTTGTATAATTTGGATAACCTTCTCATTAAAGCCCATTTTAGCAGGGATTTTAAGTAGAAAAGACCAGTTAACTTTTTCATAAGCTTTAGAGATATCCAGTTTAAAAGCCATACCTGGGATTTTTCTTTTGTCCATAGAATGGAATTTCATGGGTGGCAATGGCCACATCCAGGATTTGTCTACCCAACACAAAACCTTTATGAGTATTATAGATGATTTTATTAAGAAGAGGCTTGATTTTTCCAATCAGGATTTAGGTAAGGATCTTGTAGAAGGCATTGCATAGGCTAATGGGTCTGAAATCCATCATAGTAGTAGGATTTTCATGCTTAGGGACCAACACAATGTAGGTTTGGTTATGCTGTTTGAGGAGGCACCCAGTCCTGAAGAAGTCTCTGGCAGCTCTGGTAACATCCATCCCCACGATTTCCCCTTATTCCTGAAAAAATGCCAGAGGGAAGCCGTCAGGTTTGGGGGCTTTGTAAGCTCCCATAGAAAAGACCGCCTTCTTGACCTCATCGTCAGAGACCCGCTTCGTAAGCATGTCATTGTCACTAAGAGTAATAGCACTTTGGATATGGTCCAAGAGCTGGTTTTGGATGTTGTTTGGACACGTAGGGCCTTTTTCAGAGTACAACCCCTTAAAGTAGTTAACCACAGCCTGGTTAATTTTATCCTTTTCCTTAACTTCATTACCTCCTTCATGAATAAGAGAATAGATGGTATTTCTTCTTTTATGGATGCTGGCAGACCTATGGAAGAAGGCAGTGTTTCTGTCCCCTTCAGCAAGCCACTGGATTCTGGATCTTTGCTTCCAATAGATTTCTTCTTTTTTAGGGTTTCCTGCCACTTGTGCCTAGTCAATTCCTCCTCCACCTGAATCTGGGGTAGGTAGCTTCCAGATGCTAGTTGGGCCTGAAGAGAGTCTAAGGTTTTAGAGAGATCCAATTTCTCTTTGCGGAAGTCACCGAAGTTGTGTTTTCTCCATGCTTTAACCTCCCTTCTGATGATTTCAAGCTTTTGGGCTATTCTGAACATAGTAGTACCCATGACATTGGTCTTCCACCAGAAATTCACTTGATCTCTGAAAGATGGGTGAGAACACCACATAATTTTAAATCTGAAGGGCGTTAGGCTGGCCTTAGGAGTGTCAAGATAGCATAGCAAGAGGGGGTTATGATCTGAAGTATTTCTAGGGAGGGAAGACAAGGAAGAATTCAGGCAAAGGTTCCATGAAGAGGAGGCCAAGACCCAATCAAGCCTCACCTAGATTAGGTGGGCACCCTTCCTATTATTGGACCAAGTGAAGGGGTTTCCCTTCAGAGTGATGTCCAAAAGACTAGTGGAAGATATAAAATCAGCCAGCTCCCCCATGCTATCCGAGTAATCCATAAGGCCACCACACTTTTCTGAAGGATAAAGGGGGGTGTTGAAGTCCGTTGCCAAAAGGAAGTTCACTGAACTATCCTGATTCAGCCAATGGCCAAGATCAACCCACAGGGAAGCTCTACCATACCTGGTGTTAGGTGCATAGATATTGAAGGTGGTCCATTCAGTTCCATTCTTCCTGAAGGTGACAACAAGAAATTTAGGGGAGGAAGTAGCCAGCTGACCTATTATTTTGTTAGGTTTCTAGAGCGTAGCAATACCACCAGACGCACCCGTAGCTTCAGAGTAAAGGAAAGAAGCCCCCGGCCAAAGATAAGGCACTAGGGTAGTGAAATTACTAGCAGACATCTTAACCTCTTTAAAGAGTAGGACATCTAGCTTGAGATCAAAGATGTAGTGTTTGATAGCATTTTGTTTCAGGGAGCGGTTCAAACCCCTCACATTCCAAGAGAGACAATTCATCTTTTATTTTTAAAACTAGATTCCAGGGTTTGTTGCCTACCGGCCGCAACATCCCTTGTGGACCCTCTCGGTCTCCTTTCCCATTCTGGGTGTTTCCATACCTACATCGACCTTTTTGAAATTTTTTTTCTTTTTCTATGTTTTCCATTCCCCATCCTCATCCTCCGAACCATCTAGGGAGCTAGAGGGGTTCTTCTTCACAGCCTTTTGGGGGGGGGGTTTAGCAGCCAGTTTTGGGGCTTGTAACTCGAGAGCAATCACAATGGAAGGTTGTTCCTCCTTAGTGGGATTAGTCCTCCTCCCCTCAGGGGAGGCGTCATGGGGGATGTTATCGGTGCCGCCAAAGGCTGGGGACCAGGTTCCATTGTAGACAGATCAGGAGCAAAGCACCCCATATCTAACTCCCGGAGGGGGATGATCTCACCTTCCTCAGGTGCTAAATCATCCAAGTCTATTTCGGTAGCCACCGAGGGTGGCCTCAACTCCAGCTTTTCCTCTTCACCTAAGTAGGGAGGAACCTCATCTATTCCTTTGGGAGGAACCTCAGATATTCCTTTGTCCTTGCTCCCTTTTCTTTCTCCTGACTTGGGGTACTTGCAAGTCTCACTAGTGTGGCCTCTGCTATTGCAATTCTAGAAGAAAAGGGTAGCATTTTCATACACTAGCGCTTGGGTTCATTTACCCAGTTTAGATTTCAAAATAACAAAGTTGGGTAGGATTTTATTCATAGAGACATTCACACAGAATATAGCAAACACCAACCTGGATTTAGAGCGGGTCACCTGGTCTGCTTTGATGAAAGAACCAAAGGAGTCACCTATCCATCAGAAGACTTGCTCATCCCAATATTCAAGTGGGAGGCCAGGGAGACGGACCCAAACCGAAGCCGTTCTAGTTAGATCCATCGCCGGATTGAATCCAGGTTTCCATTTCGCAAGGGCCAGGAAGTGCTTCCCATAAACCCATGAGCCCAACTGCACACTGGACAGGTCCTCAAGAGTGGTAAACTTAACAAGAAGAGTCTACCCGACATAGTAGAAACCAGGACAAAACCCTTGATATTCCACTGGTTAGACACCCATTTCCTAACCATTTCTATGGTAGGTCGAAAGTTGAAGAATCGACCGACCAGGGCTAGCTGAAAGTCAGCCATCGTGCGATTCACCACTAAGTCCGGGAGCGACAGTTTAGCGCCTTCCTCAGTCTGAATGAAATCCACAAGAAGATCCACCAAAGATTGTTGAGCTTCTCCAACAAGGGCTCCTTTCCAGTTAGGTTTAGGAGACAACTAGGAATCAGTCAATGAGGACGCTTTTTGAGATTCCTCTATTGAGTCAAGCGCTGGAAGCGCGACAGAGGGAATCTAGGGTCCATCAGGGCCAGAAGGTGGGACAGCATGGGGGGCAGTCTCGCCCCCAGGGGAGGCAGGCATGGGAGCCTGCAGTTTGAATTTTGAGCTTTGAGCGGGAAAGTTGCAGAGGACCTTGTTGGGGAAAGTTGCAGAGGACCTTGTTGGACTTTGTTACTA